>VZTH01012923.1:0-214869 GCA_013397815.1 Aleadryas rufinucha | reverse complement strand
TGGAAAGCTGCTGGTGGAAAAGGACCTGGGGGTGCTGTTTGACAGTGGCTGAACATGAGCCAGTGTGTGCCCAGGTGGCCAAGGAGGCCAATGGCTTCCTGGCCTGTGTCAGGAATAGTGTGGCCAGCAGGAGCAGGGCAGTGACTGTCCGTCTGTACTTCACGCTGGCAAGGCCGCACCTCAAATCCTGTGTTCAGTTTTGGGCCCTCACTTCAAGAAGGACATTGAGGTACTGGAGTGTGTCCAGAGAAGGGCAACGGAGCTGGTGAAAGGTGTGGAGCATAAGTCTTAGGAGAAGAAGCTGAGCGGAGCTGGGGTTGTTTAGCCTGGAGAAAAGGAGGCTGGGGGGTCACTTATCGCTCTCTACAAATCCCTGGAAGTAGGTTGTGGCCAGGTGGGGGTTGGCTGCTTCTGCTGGGTAATGAACAATAGGACAAGAGGAAATTACCTCAATTGTATTAGGGGAGGTTTAGATTGGATATTAGGGGAAAATTTCTTCACTGAAGGGCTTGTCAATCACTGGCACAGGCTGTACAGGGAAGTCGTCAAGTCACCAACTCTGACAGTATTCAGAAGTTAAGTAGATGTGGTACTATGGGCACTGTCTCAGCAGACATAGTTTAGTGGTAGACTTGTCAGTGCTGGTTAATGGTTGGCTTTGTTCTTAAAGGTCTTAAAGGACAGTTTCATTTACCACTGGACCATCATGTACTAAAACAAATTCCACCCTTTATCAGACTCTTTTCTTTACAAAGGCGTTAATAGCAGCATCGGCTGTGAGCAGCCTTTAATGGCAAATTCAACAAAGATAAATGAAACCATGGGGTTTGGCTTAGGATTTTGGGAAGGGTTTAGTGATCTGTTACTCATGGTCTTCATTTTATACTGATGGAATTCTGGAGATCACCAAAAATACTAAGGGCACTGCCAAACTTCAGGCTTTTTAGAAAAAGCCAGTAAGAGGTAAGGGTATCAAGGGTATCAATGTTCAGATGCCAGTACTTAACTATGTATATGTTTATTCCAAAGATATCAGTACCAGCAGATTCACAGTTGTCCACAAAAAAATCCTCTTTAGAGATAATTTACAAACACCTCCATCACTCACCTTAACCCCAGTGTCAAGACTTTTCAGTCCGGTGACTTCAGTTCCCCTTCTGATGTGGGTTACTGTCCTATTTTACAGCTTCAGAGATGAGAATCTTAAGACATGCACAGTGACTAAACTGTCCAATTTCATATCAATATGTAGTGGAACTATCTGCAAGTTGACTGTTGATAGTAAATAAGGCACAGACATGATTCCAAGATGAAAGGGAAAAGGCCTTATCATCTTACTAAAACAATGGAATGAAACAAACTTTTTATTGCCACACTTTCAGAGGTGATTGCAATTAATATTTCAGGAGAGATGGGGTATAAGAGTGACATACCAATGCATGAGCCATTTCAAAGAAGGTTTTCTGATCTTATTTTCTAATTAGATAATGCTTGTTTGGTGCCCCAAGATAATTACTCTCCGAAGAATAAAAGAATTACACAGATAAAGTTGTGAAACATCACATGAACAATCAGTAAAAATACTAAGTATGTCTATAAAGAGATGATTGCACTTCAGAATGTTGCATTTCCATGAACAATTTTCAAAAGTATATTTATTTTACAGGAAAAGTATAAGAGATGCACAAATCAGTGGAACAGAATTGCATCACAAACTGTTTCTTCAGAGAAAGTTGACAGAAAGTTTTACAGGGCTATCTGGATGATATGTTTGCTTTCAAGTAGAAAATGGAGTGGTGGGTTGTTGGGATTTGGAGGTTTGATTTTGTTTGATTTTTTGTTTGGGTTTTGTGGTGAAAGAAAGAAGCAACTAGTTTCAGATTTTTCTGCAGTAGGTCAGTGTGCTTCCACTATTTCAATGCTTGAGGGGGTAATGAGCAAGCTAAAACCAAAAGATTTTGTTTATTTTCACCTAAGCCGGGGTTTAGAGATACTTGATTTTTCTAAGAAGACCTTATATTATTTCCCTATAATACTATATTATTATAATTACTGTAATAATAATAATATTCTTCCGTGTAACTGTCTCGCTGATTTTCCAGTGTAAACAAACTCTGCAGACACAGTTTGCTTCAGTTCGTGGAGTGAGGAATAGGACTTCATAGACATCAAGAAGGCTTTTTGTTTAGGTATAGTAAAGACTAATTAATAGTTTAGTCTGTAATGAAATAGACTAGAAAAGAATATCCACACACGTTTTAGAAAGTGGACAAGTATTTGCAGTACTATTTCACAGACAGTTCTTGATTAGATTTTTGTAGTTATATATATTTTTATTTATTTTCTTTTGTAACTTGAATTTTATCTTGGCATTAAAATAAATAAAATGAAAAAATTAATAGATAACATAAGATACTCTTCTAAGTTTGCAAAACTTCTGGGCCCAGTGTATTAAAAACAACTGTTATTGATGCTTCTTGACAAAGATAAAACATACTGCTATCTTACCTGTAAGAACCTTAGTGATTTTATTTCCTGGTGGTTTTTTCAATTTAAGAGTCCATTGTGAAGTGATTCTGTTTGCATCTTGACATCGTGCAGCTGTGTGTGTATGTAGTGATAGTTGCCTCTTTGAGGCCTGTACAGTTTTACAGTGGTACCAGTTCAGGTGCTGAGGAATAGACCAGGAGGGAGATGGGATACTGTAGAGGAGAGGGGGAAAAAAATCTTACATTAGCTTACAATGCACAGTTGTCAAATACCTCTTTGTAGATAAACAAAGCATTTAAAGAACTCTGGTTTGGTTTTTTGTATTTTATTTTGCTTCAGATAATTAGTGAAGGGACTAATGTATGCCAAAAAAGAAAGGCATACAGTTATTGATGGAGTTTTTCAGAAGTGTAAAGATACTAAAGCTTCAGCCTTAGAGTTGATACACAAAAATAATCTCTCAATTAAAAGAAAAAAACAATTGCAAGCTTCCATTTTCTTCCAGCTTGTCTGCTGATGACTAAGATCCTCTGCTTTTGTCTTCAAGGTGTGAATATACTTTTATGTTAAGTACTGAAGTCTTTTTAAATGGTCTGAAATTTTTTTTCCTATACTGGCTTAGGAACACATGCAAACCCATCAGGGTGGACCTTCACTGAGCTCCCAGAAGCCTAGAGTGTTTAAGTGTGATACTTGTGAAAAAGCTTTTGCTAAGCCAAGTCAGCTGGAGAGACACAGTCGCATCCACACAGGTGACACCAGAAATTATTTTTATCTTGCAGGGTTTCCTTGTGAATGTCTGGTTATGTTTGGAGTCTTTGCTTATGCTTTCAGCTAAGTGCATTTAAATATCAACTTAAGCTTAAAAAATCAAGTTAATTTCTTACCTCATATGTTTGGAAATTAAAAGGAAGAACAACAAACTTGAAAACTCATGTGCTTCACTAAGCTGATCTGTATTTTGGGACTGGCAATACTGCAGTGGTAATGTGAATGCACGAGCTTTTATCTAAAAGTTTGTCGGGCTTTGAAACAGATTAATAAAAGCATATTTTAAAGCATTGTTTGAAGTGCTGTAAAGACACTGGATGTGATCATCCTCAAGCACATAGAAGAATGTGCCAATGAGTGGGTGTGCTCAGTGATGTTAAACATGGGATGAGCTTGACTGCTGGTATTGACTGCTGTATGCAGTGCTTCACTGTCACTGAGCTACTTGCACAGGTCATCTGTTTCTAATGCCAGTGCTTTTAATTTGTTGAGTTCTTTTCCACTTAATTATTTTCTTCAACAGTTAATCTATAAAAAGTCTATACTGGCTTCTCCTAGGGAGCACTCATTTTCTGTGATGTAAGTGCTTTTCAGGTTGCAACTTCTGCCCTGCTGTAAGTTGAAAGCTGTACATAGGATGATAGCCCAGCTGCCCTCCTTGTCACCTTCTGTGCCTGATGAACAGTCATCTTAAGAACATGAGTTCTAAATCTAGGAGTCAGTTCTCTGAAACAAGTTCTTTCTTTTTCCTACCACTGCTACCAATAAAGAGCTGTCATGGCTGCTAAACTTAAAGATGATAGAGGAAAGTTATCTGTGTTGCTGCTAAGCTGGAGGGGACCAATGAATTTGACTGGATGTGCTGTAGAATAAGAAGACTCTCACAAAAGGATAACTGTCTCTTTCAGTGAGTCAGCCAAAGCTTTCTCTTTCCCCAGCATCAAGCTCTTTTGTGGTTAGTGTTAGAAAGGAATATTCTGGTTCTGCCATGGGTAGGAAAAGAGAAGCGGGAGTTAAAATCCAAGGAGATGAAAATTCTTTTGAATCCCTCAATAATATGCTTTTTGCAAAACTTAACTTAAATAATACAGACTCTTAAAAAAGTTACTGTCTCTCCTAGTTTAAGGGTTCCACAAAATATGTAGAAAGCAGGAAAGACGACCGGTTGTCATTTTCCGTGCTTAGTTTCATGCTACTGCCCCACTGTAATAGGCACAGAGCAGCTCAGGAAGGCTGAGAACAGAGCAGAGTTCTTTTATTAATCTGTTTCTCATAAATGTTCACCATCACAGGACAAGTTCTTTCTGTTTTGGAATGACTTGTCATTCACTCAGTAAATCCTTAAATCCTTAGATATTTTTGGACTTCTCTTTACTAGGGTGCTCATGTGCTAGTCTGTAACAGACCTTGCTAAATCCATGTTTATTTTTGTGTTTCAGCAATGTCAGACAACAGTAGGTCAATCCATATGATAGTAATTCTTTCAGAAGAGAATGTTCTTTTAGAAATCGCTTAAGACGAAAAGAGTGAAAATGTGCTGCACAGAAGTGTTTAGATGGATGCACTTACATAAACTATGATAAGAAAGGTTAATCTAAATCTAAACTAACTTGTTTTCATAAAGGTACCATCCTTGTCTGTGAGAAAGTGTTTGTGATTTCTAGCTTGATTAAACATTTTTAACCATTTCTAATGGGTAATATCTACTGAATCAATGGCCAGAAGGAAAACACATTATTTCTATGAATGGCTCTAAATATCTTGTTAAGATTTATCAGTGAAGAGTGGTTTGCTGAAATGTTGAAATTAGAGGGAAGCAGTTGCTTCCAGTTCTACCAAAAACTGTGTGGTAATCCATTACACCAAAAAGGCTGTTCACCTTCACTGAATTAAAAAAATGGAATCAAAAGTGTTTGAGGAAACCTAGATTTCTCTTCAAGCTAGTGAAAAAGTTGTTAACAAAAACAGAAAGAAAATTTCTGTGCTTTAAAGGATCTTCTGTTGATTGTCTGAGAAGTTGGATTTGGCATGCATATGGGAACTCTTAACATACAGGTAATGAAGGGAGAGAGATAATTGTCCTTCAAGGAAGAACTTGGAAAAGTATTTTTACTCCTGCTTGTGCTTTATTGTGCTAACTAATAAGAAGGTGTATCTTAGAAAGTGCTTTTAGAAGTCCTTAATGACATACAACAGTGTGTCTGGTGTTCGCGTCAGAGGTTGTGGTGTTGAGTGTTGAAGCAAAAGTCTGATTTTGCAAAGTAGGTATTTTTAAATTTTAAAATATTTTTAAAGTTTTTATGTTCTTGTGTTTATGGTTAGAAATGAGTAGCATTCTCTCAGGATTGGAACAATAAGTAAGATTTGGGAATCACAAGTTGCTGTTGGCATAGGAGGTCACAAGTCCCATGTAGAATTACCGGGGCACTTTTTTTTTAAACATATTTGACTTTTTAGATTCTTACAGGCATCAGCTTAGTTAATTCTAGTACATTGCTTTATCTGCAGTACTCTTAAGTGATGTAAAAAGGTGATGGTTTCCTTGAGTACAGATAAGTCAAATTGGTAAATTGATTTTTTTTTTTTGGTACCTCTGTTAAATAACTTACTTAGATGATAAATTGGATAGGAAAGATAATATCAATAATTTAGTACTTATGTAACTATTCTGACATTTCATTTGAGATTTTTGCTGACAATATGGAGAGCTGTAGCACTATTTGGAGAAAGTCTCAAGGAAAATGATGTCTATTTCATTTCCAGATCATCTTAATAATTTTTACTGAATCCCAAACGTATTTTAATGTCGAAAGGAAAAATTATTAAATATGTTTTTCTTCTTTATAAAGGGGAACGTCCATTTCAGTGTACACTGTGTGAAAAGGCATTTAACCAGAAGAGTGCTCTTAAAGTCCACATGAAAAGGCACACAGGAGAGAGACCTTATAAATGTGATTACTGTGCAATGGGATTTACACAGAAAAGCAATATGAAACTGCATATGAAACGGGCTCATGGTTACACTGGTACGTGGCATGGCGGTAGTACTGCTGAGGGCAGGAATCCATATGTTTTGTTAGGAGAGCACAAAGCACTTCCCTTTAGTTATTGAGGAATCAAGCACTATTAGCCAAAGACCACAGCTGATGAACTAAGAGTTGCACGTGCAACCCAAAAATCAGGCTGAAACACCAATTTGTTGCTGTTTATGATTCCTTGTTTTTTATGTGGAGCTGTGCATACAGAAATAGAGTTCAAAAATTATTCCAGGAAAAGAGTATATTGTATTAAATTTTTTAAGAAATTTTTTCCAAGACCATCTAATGAATTTACAGTATCTGAAGTAATTGTGTAATACTGTTCCCATCATGTTTCCTTATTCTCAGGTGCTATATTTGCATTTTTCTTACACTATATATCAAATCATACTCACTTGCCTTTTTCTCTTGTACCTTGGTAGGTCCTGTACAAGAGCCTGCGAGTCACCAAGAACAAGAAGGGGAAGACATTAGTCGTGCTCTGAATTTAGAAGAAGTGGTACAAGAATCTTCAAATGAATGGCAAAGTATAGGCAATGTTTTTCGATGACACCTTAAAATTTGAAAGTTAAAAATGTTTCTGGGACTTGAACTTTAAAGCTTCAAGCATTGAAGATACTAACAATAGAATAATATATTATAGTTTTTTTAATTATTTACAAAAATTACCTAAAAGATGAATTCTTTTTTTTAAGCTTGTAGAAGAATATTGGGAAAACATCATTTAATCTGTGCTAAGTTGTCTGTGAATCAATGAACTCAGGTAATAATGTATACAGTTTCATCTTTGAATTCACAGCCAGTATATCTATTTAAAAATAAACTGGAACTTTATATCAGAATAGAATGATTCCCATTTCTAATGGAGATGAATAATAACTTCACAGGAAAATCATGAAAATGTTGGTCAACTCTTTTTCTATGTGTTTAAAGAAATAATTGAGATTGGAAACAAAGTGTTGCAGTTGATGCATGCATGCAGTATAAAATAGTGGAGTTCTGCCTTTTTTTTTCTTACAAAGCACAGGAAAAGGCTGTATTTCTTTTGAAAGCTTTCTTTTTTGGTGCAGTTTGAGAATTTGTTGAAAAAAAATAAAATACTGCAAGCTCATGGCTTGTCTTGAGAGGGAGCATGTTCATTTTCATTCCAACCACAGAGGCAGATGTTGGTTTTTACAGTAAAAGTCTGAGATTTTGGACTTGGCAATAATTACTTAAAAAGAATTCAAAACAAGAAAAGGTTCCAGTAAAAGCCTCTGTTATTGTTTGTTGTACTGGGTCAGCAGATGCATATCTCAGTATCTGTGGAAAACACAGCCATATACTAAATCTGTGAAGTAAACAAGTACAATTTTGTGGTAGCAGTGAGAAAGTTAGATGCACACTAGATCACCTATATTATACAATGTTCCCCAGTGCTGTAAACAGTTATCATTTTGAATCTGTAAATTCCTTATTATTTTCTTTGTGGATTTTGGAAATATATTACATTTATTTGTTGTTTAAGTCATTGTTTCAGCAAAACTACCTAGCTGACTGAGTATTGCTTTCAAAGGTGCCACTTGTTAAGTATATTCATAGCAAAGAAACACTGGAGTAAAAACATAGTTGTCTTTTAGACATTCCAAAGACAGAAGCTGTTTTCTTATTTTTGCCTTGTTCTTTTGAATTTTATTTATGTGTTACATATATAGATATATATATGTGTGCTTATATATGTATATATATATATTTAAAGTTTATGAGCCTCTGTGTGGCTGATCAGTATATTTTGTAAATACTAATCCCAGTTGCAAGAAGTTCATCTGTTTGGTTGCCACAAGTACTTCTAGATCAGTGGTGGATATGTTGTATGATGATACAGACCTGGACTTTATTTACTTTCTAAAAGAATTGTTCTCAGATCCTAAAAGCCCTTTTCTGTAAATATTGTCTATACTCTGTCTATGATAAAAACTAGTTATTTCAGATTGCTGAAGCAAGAAATCACTGTTGGTTTTGATAGGGCATCTCTTAATTCTTTTGTTACCTGTTCAGCATATGTATATAAGTAATATAGTTGGTGACATGAAAATAACACTTTTGTTATGTGGAATATTTAATTCAAAAACATGCTAAATAATATTACTTTTTTCCAAATTCTGTTTTCGTGTATTTTTTAAGCATATGATTCTGGGTTCTAGGAGATTGGAAAAACTTTACAGAAGTGCGTGTCTGAATATTAGATGTTAAGAATAAAGTCCTTCCAGCAGTGCCTTCCCTTCCAGGCAGCCTGTGAGTGTTTCAGCTGTTTAAGAAAGACATTATATTTTACAGTTGTCTGGCCTCATGGCATAGCACCCTGTTTATCTGTAATAATAGAGCAAAATGTGCTGTGTTGCATGTACCATGTATTAATTTTTTCCTTGCTTTTTCAGGGAATACTTTATAAATGCACAAAGGGCTTGGAACTAGGTGATCTTTAAGGTCCCTTCCAACCCAAAGCATTCAGTGTTTCTGTGATACTCAGTAAGCACAACCTAAAAGCTGATCTTGTGAGTAAAAAGATGCCATTTTTAAAGGGTCACTTCTCAAAGTGTTATGCCTTGGTTAAAGGCAGTGAGTCTGTAGCAAGTCTTGGAAGTGTTAAATACACAGTGTAAGTTATGGCATCAGCTGACATTTTTCCTGAATTCAGTTTGCGTCTCTTCCAGCACTTGGAAATCCTGTCAGTTACAAGAATAGACTTTTAAAAATTTGCTTTTTAACATTGTATTTGATTTGCTTCCCTGCATCCTCTTCCCCCATGAACTTCAAGTGTCCTGACAGAGGTTTTTATAGCCTTGGTAAGATTGAGTTGGAGCTTTTCAAAGCAGTTATGTGTTGATGTTCACTACAAATACAGACACGGTAACCAGTATGTTGATATTTTCAAAAGCAGTGTTAAAAGTAGATGCATTATTTAAGGAAGCAGAAGAACTCTTGTTTGGAGGAGTGCTTGAAGAACCACATTATATAGTGGGTAAGTGAACAGTGCTTAGGACAGCCTCAGTTCTTTCTGGTTTGATGCAGTAGTAGGCTTGTGCTAGCCTTGGGCTTTTTGGCTTGTGTCTGCTCACAGTTTCTTTTGGTTTATGTCCATTCCTTCAGTACATTAAATTACCTACTCCTAGTATTAGTTGTGCATTCCTGTTTCAGGAAAAATCCTTTGCAAATCAAATGGCCATTTAAACTGATGGTTTTCCTCAAAACTACTAGTGAGTAACTAAAAGAATAAATTTCAGGCTAAGTTTTAATCTCTTTTTGTGTTGGTAAAACAATGCTTTCAAGTACTGTATTCCTCTAAAGGAAGTAAATACAAAAAGACCACTTCCACCTTCTGGGTAGGATGACTGAGGGGGAAGAAGATTGATGAAGGTAAGTAGTAGTTTTGGATAAAATCTGTTGCTCTGCAGTGCAGTATTTTGAAAGATACATTTCTGTAGGTTTTTTGCCTTAAATATTCTGTCACATTTTTGAGGGCTGTTTGCACCACAATTGTTCATGAGGGGGGCAGGTTTTCATTGCCTGTTCATAGACATTTTATGCCTTGCAGTGTCATTCTGGCCTGTAGCTGTCACTCCATAGACACTGGCATTCCATAATTCTTGTGTCCTATTGTCTGCCTTCTGGGCCATGCAATGTCACTAGAAGCCTGTGTGCAGGATCCCAAAGTGTCATTTTCTAGTATCTGAACATTATTCATAAACTCTGTATGTGTGTGTGGGGAAATAAACCAAACAGACCTAAATATATATGTGTGTGTGTGTGTGTATATATATATATAAATATATATATATATGTATGTGACCATGGGACCTTTTCCTATGTAAAAAACAAAACTGGCCCAAGTTTCATTTCAAGTTGATTACTTTATTTCAATAATGACTATTTTTAAAAGCTGTGTTCCTATAAGAACAACACGTGTTCAAATTAAATCAACTATTATGTTGCAGAGTATACATCTGAATGAAGCTACAATAGAAAAATACACATAGCAACCAACGAAGGTAATAGATGTAATATGTGTGTGTATGCTTAATAATTTTGGCAGTTTTGTTTTCTTTAGTCTCTATGTTTTTTCTCTATGTATCTCATCTTCCATTGCTTCATATTAATGGACACTGATTTAAACCTACAATAGATTTAGATGTGAAATGCAATTAACATACATATTCATAGGTAACTTTCACTGGGCACTTATTAGGAATGCAGTTTCAACCTATGAAGCACTAACTGTAATCTACAGTGCATAGGCTAAAACTAAAAAAATAAAATAATTAATCAGACACTTAGATGACAGTTTGAAGAAATGGTAAGTTTAAGTAATAAAACAGTGCAATTCAGAAGAGCCTTTTCTTTCCCTAAGTGTGGTTGGAAATACCATCTCCACACATTCATTTTAGTAATTTGTGAACAATTAATATCTAAATCTAACTGAGCTATAATTTATTTCTACGAGGCAACTACAATACAACAGTTAAATGTTCACAGTAGTTTACTATGAGTTTGCTTTGGTGCACTGCCCTTAATAGGCATCCAGGTGTTACTCAGGCAAAAGATGAGCCAATCAAACACAACACTGCTGCAATACCAAGAGAAAAGTTTGAAATTCTAATGTGAGATGTGCAGGACTATCTGAGATACCAGTACTGAAGGGCTTTCTTTCAGAAATTAGACTTTTTTGTTTATGTGCTTGTTTACTTATTGTACTGCAAAGTTAATGCTGTTGCAGCAGAGTTTATGTGAAGCACCAGTGACGTCCGGTAGTCACTTGTGCAATCTTAGATGTTTCTCTGGGAATATCCCTTATTTTGTAACATTAGTCTAACTCAAATTTGAAATCCTCTTTCTCTCCCTCATCTACTCTTTGTTCTAATGGTTTGGACGCAATGAGCAATTTGTAGTATGGAAAGAATTTCCTTATTGCTATTGCTCCACATCGTATTGATTCTACAACATCTGCCCCCTCCCACACTTCACATACCTTGAACTCCCAATGTTTGATAAACCTTTCCATGACTGCCTAATCCTGTTATGAAAATAAATTATTCTGTGAGTGAGAGAAGGAAGATTAAAACAAAACAAAAAAAACCAAAAAGAAAATTTGGATAAACAGTCCTTACAACTTCTGCACATGTTGGGATTTCTTTTGTTTTTAACAGCAGTGTCTCAAAAATTCATTAACAGCAGTGCTCAGTATCCAAGACATTATAGCTCTTTATTTGTAATTCTGATGTTCACTAAAACGAAACCAGAAGAGTTGAGTTTAAATTAGGTGCTTGGGAGAAATAAAGGAGTCCAGCATACAGTTAGGGCATCCTGAAGAACGGGTAAAGTAAGAGATCTTGTTACTTCACATAAAATAAGGAAAACATCTAGTAAAGCTACTTTTTGTGTTCCTTTCATTCAACTGTTGCTCAGGGATTGCCAATAGAAGTTTGTATAATCTACTGCATGCAGAACCTAATTGGCATTAAGTAATGGATTGCATCTATCTAGGTAATTGTGGCAGCTGTTACTAATTTTAAGGCAGTTATATTATGAAGCAGAGTACATGATCCTTGGATGGCATCTTGGAGCTTCAACGCCTAGCAATGGGTGAACCAGACCGCGATCCAGGTCGGGACCCAGAGCCTCCCTGTGGAGGGAAGAACAGAGTTGGATTAATTAGAAATTAGTATGTATTTGGGGCTGTGCATTGAAAAACATCGATCTGTGGTAAGTATGACAAAATTTTAAATACTTTCTAATGAAAATGGCCTGCAGTTGCTTCTAGTATATCACTAAATATAACTGGGATTTTCATTTCAAAAAGATGATTGATTTTCATATCTTCTCACATAGGATTAATTTACTCTCATTAAATCTTCCACACAGGACTAGATGGTCTCTCATTAATTACTTTTAAGTGCATGTTCTTACTCAAGCCTTCCTAATGAAAACAATTTATTTGCTTGGACATCATGGAAAATTTCATTTTTCTATACCCTGTACTGTGTGTATACTTCAAAAAAACAAACAACAGAACAAAATCTCCAAACCTTGCATATGAGGTGTAATAGTCTCACATCTGAAAGAACTGAAAGTTAATACTTCCATTCTGCAGTAAATTCTCAGTGTTATTTCAACATGAGACTTATATGGAAAGCTCAGATGCAAATACAGGAGAAAGCTAAGAAAATATAAAAGGGCTGAAGCCTGCCCTATCCTTAGAAATAATAAGGAAGTGTCAAACTAGGAGGAAAAAGCTGTGACAATTCATAAATCTGCACTTGAGAAAAGAAACAGTTTTATAGCAAAGATGATCC
This sequence comes from Aleadryas rufinucha, assembly GCA_013397815.1. Lineage (NCBI taxonomy): Eukaryota > Metazoa > Chordata > Aves > Passeriformes > Aleadryas > Aleadryas rufinucha. Next base: position 202,241 of record VZTH01012923.1, on the reverse strand, counting down.
AAGCTGAAATTTTGACATTTCATTTTTTCGAATTAAAGATTAGGCTAACTTGATATCTTGTTCCCTTAGCTTTAGCAACTCCTTTATAGGCAGATCTTGAAAAATTACACTTACAACCACAAATGTGAGATGGTGTGGTAATTGTTACTGTAATCAGGTGATGACTAAACTGTTTACTTAAAAAAAAAAAGCACATGTGTGTGTACTTTGAGACTTAATTTTCTTTATTTATATTCTCATCTTTCAGGGCTGCCTCCTTTGTTTTACAGAACTGTTTCAGGGAAAATTCAGGCTAATTCATTAGGTAATCGGCTTTTTTTCTTTCAAAGATATCTTAAAGAATGAGTAACTTTTTTATTTTACAAGACTGTGGATCTATATAAAGAAATAGTAATTCATGCCTCCTGCTGTAAACAATGGGTCTAAATCAAATGGGCCTGAATAGAACTCATATCAAAGTTCCAGAAATTATAATGGCTGGCAAAAAGCTATCTAAAAAGTAGAACTGGTGTATTTATCTCTCAGATACATACAAATGTAAGCTAAAATAGCTATGATGATTATGCAAAAAAGAGAATGTTCAGTTTCATGGGAGGTCATTAATGCGTTTTTTCAAATGTTGAAATAATGAAATTTTACAAATAATGTCAGTACATTGCCATGGAATAGTTGATGTATCTGAACCCCACTAAAAACTACCAAGTGCACAGTGTGAAAATAAGACTTAAAATGTGTTTGATTTTTACCTGGGCCTCTGAAGAGCTCATTCCTTTTCTTAAATTGCAACGTAAGAACTCCTGCTACTTCCTTGAAGTGTTTGTGCTGTCACTCAGTGCTGCATATATTTGGAAAACAACTGTACAATGGGAGATATAAAACCTAAACTGTGTAAGAGACAAAAATGTGGGTTTTGCTACAGATGAAGGCACTGTTACATCTCCTGTTGCAAGGAGGAATAGTAAGAGTCTGAAATGATCAGCTCTGCTAAGGATCTCAGACTTTCTGACTTGAAGTTGGGATGACTGCTTACTGCATTTTCATGTGCAAATAGTGCACTGGGTGGTTTGTTATGAGTGAATTCCCTGCCTTCACTGCCTTTGAGGGAAAATACAGTCTTCCTTATAGTATCTGCCAGTGGATATAGTGTGCTTTACATGTCTGTATCCTGACATAGAATATGGAAAATCCTCACAACTGACCTTGTTTTCCTGTTCTGTTTTCATTTATTGCCTGTGTTGCTGTGGCTGTTCTGTGCCTTGAAATGGGGAATTGAACCGGACAAAAGATAATCTGACCAAATGGTTATTTCTAATATGACAGTTTTCTGATTTGCCTCACTTTGTGGTGTCGTAACTTGTGATACTGGCATACTGTAGGCGTTCTACCCCCTGGGGTTAGAACAGCAGGGACTGCCGGAGTAGTTACTGCATCCAAATGTGTGTCCAGCACTGCCCTGTACTACCCTTCTGCAGTTTATCAGTTCTCTTTCATTTTCACTATCCTGAATAATTTAGCAGCAACAAGCTGTGTCATCTCATTTGTCTTCTGTATTCCAGATCATTTTTGCATTCGGTAACAACACTGATCCTGGTGGAGGTCTTTGTGGGACATTGTGGACTTACCTTCTTTCCTGATGGCCTCTAACTATGTATTTTGGCCTTTGTTTCCTATCATGTAAGTAGTCCCTAAGGCACAAAATAACATTCTGGTTTATCCATGCAAATCTAGTTCCATCAGAAGCTTTAAGGAAATGTGGTGATTTCAAACATGGCAGGTTCTGGAGAGGTTTGGCTTCTCTTTTTCCCAGTTCAATTTGTTTGTACTTAAAGTTCAATTGTACTTTACCAGTTTAAAGATTCTGGAAAGAGTGCCCTGGCCCTCATGATAGGATCCCTTGTGTCCCTTGTGAGCAGATTTATGCTCATAGAATTTTCCGCTTCCATATCCTGGCTTGTGTCCTTCACCACCCTGCAAAGAAAGATTTTCATGTATATTGCAAATTATCACATGCAAATTATCATATGCATGTTGTAGTCTTTGTTTGCAGTCACTGAAATGTAATACTTAAATGAGGAATTTGGAGGTTGTTGCAATAAAACAATCTTTTATGTGATAAATAAGGATGAAGGAAAATGTTAGGAAATTATCTGAATATATTCAAATCTGAGGAAAGCATCGATCTGTAAAAAATGAATTAATATTCAAAAATTAAATACTCAGAAGGTTAACCTGTGTGACAAAACTTCAGATGTTTTAATTTCATGAGTTCGAAGATGTCAAACACATCAGCTAATATGTGGCGTTCTGATAGTGAAAGAAATGCTTAATGGCTTGAAGGCTTTGATATTTTGTCTTAAAATGCCAGTAATTTACATGCCATCTCATATAAAATCAGACCTGTGGTAGAGAAGTAGAATTTAATTAGTTGTGAGAGAACTGTGGGAAGAACTTGTCTAGGAATTGCTTAGGCAGATCACTTCTAACTGACAGGAAAGGTGGGACAAAATACTGAGGTTAGTGACAGCATTAGTTTTGCAGACTTTACTTTGTAAAAGCAGTTGGAAAAGTGGAATAAGCACTTATCTTGTCCCAGCCCTCCCCCCCCATTTTTGGTCCATCCCAGGAGAAGAAAAATGCAGCAGATGAGTCTTCCAGGAGCCTTTAAGGGAAGAGAGCTTTGCCATGCAGTGGATTTTGCTCCCTTCATGCTGAAGCAAAAGAAATTATTGCTGCAAGGGCTGTCAAATTGCAGGATAAGAGCAAGCAACACAATTACCATCTTAAAGTGCTGTGGAAGGAGGGAGGAAGGTGGAACAGGAAAAGCAAAATAGCAAAATTGGGACAAAACAAAATTATCACGTTGCTGCAGCAGCTTGAGGCAATGGAGCAAGATATGCTTTGGCCTGGTAAATAAAAGGGCTGTTACCGAAAGCACATTCGTCACCTACCCAGCTAAATCTGGTGAGGGATAATCCTCTTCCCTGTACATGCAAGAAATAGAAACAATGACATGATGACCACTATGAACACAGCATCTGGGTCTGCCATACACAGAAGAAGATGAAAAGACAGCCAAGATTATGAAATAATGGCCAGGTAATGAGGCAGGCAAGAGTTGAAAACAACAATCTGTACAGTCATTTCATGAAGCAAAAAAAGTCAAGATTGTTTATTGTAACTACTAGAACTGACTTCACTAGCCATGGTTTGTCAGTATTACATACTTCAAAAGCCAGCTGAGTTGTGTAAATGGAAGGACAGCTCCTGGTTGGAAAGGCTTGTTTGAAAACATTACCTACTGTTAGTTCATTACATAAAGCAATCACAGCATAAATTGAATATAAAAATCCCTGCAAGTGGCTTCAATTTGTCATGCACAAAATCAAGAGCTGCGTGAGGAAGAGAACCATGGCTTATATGCCTTAGGCTCTTGCTTTAAAGTGATACCTGTAGACTTTTACCTAGTGCCATTAGAGACAATTAATGAGGCTCAGTTAAATTAGTGTGAATTAGCCCGTAAATGCTTTGAGCCCCCAAAACTGCTTACCTTTGCTTGCATTGGGGGAGGTGTACGGGGTGAGACCTAAAAACCAACACAAAAAAGTTGTCAAACGAAGGCAAAAATAAATGTCAGAAATCATCAGGCCTTTTGCACATTATTTATGAGCTAAAAATGGTAATTGCACTGAGATGCTCCTTCTGCTGTCTTAGGCTTTGCCTGGAAGACACTGGATTTATGTCTGTGTTGAAACAGTAATAATTTCTGAATTCTGCCAGTGTTGAAGACACAAGGACAAAACCTGTATATGGTGAAGCTGAATAACTGACATGGTTAGCATTTGACTATGCTAATGGAGGTTCACATACTTTTTTTGGTAGCATTTCAGTGTTTGTCTTCTACGTAAAAATTATTTTTGTATTTTAATGGCATAATGAGCTCAAGGGCACAGTACAATTTGAGACTCAAAGGGTAATGACTGGGGAGTGTTTGTTACTAGTGGATTCTAAGGAAAATACTTAATTTTGGTGCATAAGAGGAGGGGAGACTTACAATGTTCTTGAAGAAGTGGACTACAGGGTTGTCATCAACAGGCCGGCCATGCTGAGATCTCTGGGGGATGGACCCGACGTGGTGGCTGACCCTGGCTGCATGTATGTCCTGAAAAGCAGAACAGGCATGTCACCCAGTCACCTGGGAAGGACAGCTTATCAGCCATGGCATGGACAGTCATTTTCACCAGGGGTGAAGAGAGGAGAAAAATGCCTTAGAAATCTACAGAGATTGCCCCGTACGGTTGTCAGTGCTGTGAAATGGCACGTACACAGTATGTGTATGCACATATGTTGTGCATATATATGGATGCACATGTTCTTAACATTACAGCCCAGCGTGGAATTAATCCTCTTACTGGAAAGTTCAGGTAACAGAAAACTTGTGATTCTCCTTAAACAGGAAATTTTTCTTAAGTAGGATCTTAGGCTGTGATTTTAGAAATTAAACCAAAATGGAAAAAAACTTATGTTGGATCATTCTGTATGGGAAAGCAGGAATAGATCGTGTATCATTTTTAATTCCCGAAGACTGTGTAACACTCATGAGCTGCAAGAGCAATGGTTTTTTTTTTAGAATGAGGGAATCAAGTGAGGCTGACAACTTCTATTTCAGTAGGGCTTTCTATTTTCAGTAGGGCTTCCTGCGCAATAGTCCAAATGAAGTCAGATATATGGTTTATGATACCGATTTCCGTTTGAAAAGAAAAATAACCAATGCAAGGAAGTTCAGCTGTTTTTTATCAGGGTTGGTTTTTTGCATGCTGATATGTGAACACTTACTGTTTTAAAAGCAGGAAAGCCTGAAATTTATTGGATCTGTGAAATCTCCGTGTCAGGTAGTCAGCCACGCCTGAATTTTTGCAGCAGTTTCTACTTGGTCACTAGTTCCAGTGTTGCCAAAATATCCTCTGCTGCCCTGATTAGGAAGAGAGAGCCAGTAGTTTTAGAGCACTTCGGCCATGTTCTTGTCTTCTTAATCTGCATTCAAATCACCCAGTACTTTGCCTTTGAAACCTGCTGACTGCCTTGTCTTTAGGATAAGTAACGTGATAAATACCATGGTGTTGCAGATCTGATGGGCTATGGATTGCCACAGGAATGGAGAGAAATTGGGAAAATAAAGTTTTAGAATCTAGGTCGGCTTGAGTTTCTTGATTTTGGCGTTAGGACCAATTATTAGGTTAAATTAGCCCAATAACTTGGCTTATTGAAAAGGTTATTGTGGTGTAAATACAAAGTTTCTTCTGCCTGCAGTGCCAAATGTCATCACAGGCTTTGATTGTCCCCTATTTTAATGTGTATGAAGGAGTAGCAAATACGAAGTAATTTTTAATGACTTTTCTGTGTGTTTCCTGGTGTTTAAAATAAAGTGCTTTCCATTCATATTGTCATCAGCAAACTTCATCTGTCTTCAGAACCTTTGATATTATTCTTTATTTGTGACAGGTAATTTACATGTTTCCCTTCAATTCATTGTTGGAATTACTCTATCACCTCTAGTTTGTTCTTTCCATTTTTGGACTCCTAGGGGCAGAGAGCAAAATCCAGTGGTGTTTTTTGGAGACTGGTTATGTTTATGTAATAACTGATATCTCTAGGTGTTAAAAGGTAAATTTGAACGGATTTGAAATGAAAAGAGAAAATAAATCTGATTTATACTGCTACAATGGACTACTGAGATGGTTTGATGTAAGTGGACTTTTTTGAATAAACTCAGTTTAACAGTTACCATGTGTTTCATTAATGCATTCAGATCATCACCATTTATCTTTAAATATGTTTTAAGTGCTTGGCTTCAAATAATATTCTTGTTAAAACCTAACAGAAAATAGAGAAGAGCAACTGTGTTTTAGGAAGGGATGTAATTTACTTCTTATTTCTTTGTGTTACTGGTCTCTTTTGCCCAGGGACTGCAGTGAGCTCTCCCCACACCTCTTGCAATGTTGCTAGGAATTTCAGTCTTGAGAGTAGTGCCAATAAAAGACATCCTTGGCTTCCGTATCTATGTATTTTGAAATGTACTTGCCAAGTATGAGCCTGAATTCAGAGCCCTTGGGTATTGTTGGTGAAGTTTAAAATGGAGGTGCCTCTGTTTGTGCCCTTAAAGAAAGTTTAAACACACAATAATTCTTCAGTAACTGAATAGGAGAGGAGAACAGTCAGCTTTTCCTGTTCCCAGTTAACATCAATGAAATGTTTGACCTCAGTTAAGGATCTCAGCTAAGTCAACTCTGCTGCACATTCAAAAGAGCCAAAAAGAGCCCTAAAGCTGAATAATCCTAATAAAAAAGATTTGCCAGTACTGGAAATTTAAGCAGTAACTGGGAGAACTGATGACAAAACCACAGTTTACAACTTCACTTTGAAATCAGTAGTTTTAAGGATTAATAATCTAAATAAGAATTCTTAAAAATATACATAAAATACCCATAGTTATCCTGTAATGGAGAGTGATTTTCTTTGAAACATTTTGTGGTTCTTTCTGGTGATGCACGGGAAAGTTGCAATGTTTTGCTGTCTCACCTACCTTAGGTATGTTGGCCACTAAGACAAAAAAGGAGGAGTGAGTAACTGTGAATGCAGTGCAAAGAAAACATGCAGGTATTTTAGTCTCAACATTAGCTATACCTTGGAATGGCATTCCCTGTGTTAGCCATGTACTTTCACATCAGACTAACTGCATTTACTGGCACAACCTGTATTAATATCTTGAAGGAGCTGTTAATTAAAAAAAAATATAAAATTGCCACTTCTCTAGCAACATGGGCTCCATTTGAGGTTTTGTGCAAGGTTATTACATTTCCAGTTGACCTGAAGACACCCAAGTGTGTGTTTGTGTGTGTGTATAGATAGATATATTTGTGTATACACACACACACGCACACACATATATATATGTATATGTGCATGCTTTTCAGTGTTGTGCAACAACTGGCTCTGGGTATAAAATGTGTAAAAACTGCAGTTAAGCAGTTACAGGCCTTTTTTTCAGTCATGAAATCCCATGAAATCCATCCCTGACTTTGCTTGCTATAAACAGGATATGTCACATCTTGCAACTCATATGCATTAGAGGGGACTTTTAAATGCATATTATAATCTGTCTCTGAGGGCTGTCATCCTCCACAAGAGGATTGCTTATAGCTGAAGATTCCATATGCATGTAAATAGCTTTAACTCCTAATCAGTCTGTGATACGCATTTGTGACAATAACAGTATTAAGATGTTTTGAGTACTTGAATTTTCAGCTTTTTACAGTTCCTTTCAGTATCATTATTATGTGGTTTTGTTGCCTACTTGGGGATGTGAGATGAAAATCTAAAGTACATGCCACATTGTTTCTCTACTGGCAAAATCCAAATACATATGAAATACGGAAATAGCTGATACAAAATGCAGTCAAACCAGGTAAAGATGAAAAACAATGGGCTTTTTCATAGGTTCAGTGGGTTTCATGGTTTCCAATGGCTTTTCTTCACAAGAATGAGTTGGTGTACATGAATTTAAACGATATCATACAAAATCAACATATTTTAAATTTACAGGGACATGAAAATTGCATTTAGGTTGTCTTGAAAAACCAAACTGTTCCACAACTTGTAGGCTGTCTGTAATGCTTAACCATCCCACTAGGACATTTGCAACTGTACTGGTAGACTAAAATAACCCTTTAAGCATTATGTGACAAACACACTGCTGTTCAGTGGGAAGAAAAAGCTGAAAGTTCAACAGGCAGTTTGTAAGGCACTGAGCTGATTTTGTGTTAGTCCTTGAAATGGACTCTGAATCCGAACTCCAATGACATTTCTATCCAGGTTCAAACTTAACATAGTCAGTGTGGTTTCTAAATATGTATGCCAAGCAGGAACTGAGATGCATCCTTTCAGTTAATATATATGTTTTGGGGTTTTTTTAATAACATGGATATCAGTGATCTAGTTTAATGAGAAATCTGACAGGCACTTGAATACAGAAATTTTGTCATCTTGGGATTTGGAGGGGCTTTGTCCACGGGGCTTTGTGTTCCTGGGCATGGCTAACACTTCATTAGAACCTTCCAGTGCTGCCACCCAGGCTCTCACCAGGCAGCGACAGAATACACAGCTCATGTGTCATGTGGGGATGTAATTTTCCATGCTTATTCTAGTAGTAATATAACATCTGTGAGCATGCACTGCCAAACCAGAGCTGTGTTGTACTGGTGCTGTTGGTTCCATCTTCGTTCACATACAACCCAGGTAGCAGTTTGCTCTTGGTGGTGGTGTTTGTCCCAGGCTGTTCAAGACTTGCTGATCTGTTGCCAAAAGCAATGGGAATGCTGACGTCTTCCCCACTGGCTGATCTGGTGATGACATTATAGTTAATTACCTAATTCAGCAGGCTTTTTAAATCACTTTAGAAAGGATGAGCCACACATCCTTGTAATGGTACTGTTAATTTTTACTAATGTGGAAGTTAAGACAGAAATGAAATTACTTGCTCAAAGGTATAGAGGAGAACTGGCAGGAAGAGGGATGTAGAGTACAGGAGATTCTACCTTTCAGTGTTGTGCTGAGATCAATCTTAGTTCAGAAACAGGTGATGAACAAAAAGAGGAAGAATTCTTAGCAGAATGACAGGAATAACAAACATGGCAGTAAAGAGTAGAGATGACTGAAAAGTAAGAAACTCGGGGAAGAAGAAGTAAACAATGGAGTACACTTGCCATCAAGAGAGGTGCCAGTTGATAATCCAGAAACACATTTCTCCATAACCCTGTTACCCCTTAGTGCCTTGATGATTAGTGTTCATAAATTAGCAGGTAAAAAGAATTACTGGGGAAAAAAGAAGAATGGGGGCAGTTTTTCAGGGTAGTTCTGTTTTATGATGGGACCAGTGAGAGACCAGTGCCATCACACCTTCTGGGTTTTTTCCCTGTGTCCAGTTTATTCCATTGTTGTGACACTTGATAAATGGTTTCAGGGGCAAAACCCAGTGCTTTAATTTGACTTTGCTTTTCTGCAGCTTTTTTTTCTGCCTAGCATCAATAACTTTATTCAAATATTCTTCATGATAGAAGTTCTTTATCTGCTTGGACATAGTCTCTCATGCATATTTAGTATTGTTCTCTCTGTTATTTTATCAAGTTGGTATCAATGACATAGATTAAACTTTGTTGAAATAATCCATGGTTTGGGTGGGGGTTTTCTTGGCTGGTTTTGTTTTGGATTCTGTTTGAGAATAATCACTCCAGCAAAAAAAGGACTTTGGGTAGTAGGTATTCTCTGAGTAGCTTCTGCTACCAACAAACTTCACAGCCTGAAGGACTTAACTGTACATGGACAAGATATGGAAGGCATCCTGCACTGGTATTCACCATAAGCAGTTTCTACTGATTGCCTGCGTTTTTGGTGGAGATGCAGCTGTTTGTTGGTGCTGCTACAGCAAAAGAATGTAACGTGGGTATGGCCATTGGTAAGAAAGCAGAGATTTATATAATTTTTAGAAGCCCTGTCCCCTAGTATTTCAGTCATGAAGGTCATACAATAAACAAAATGGGAATTATTTGGAAAACAAAGCTATAAATACCTGGCATACACTATCACTTTACAGCTGCTGGCCAGAAAAATGTTACTACAACCTTGATTTCTGGAAATCTCAGATTGCACACACTCACCGACAAAATATTTTATCAGTTCTCATCTTTGAAGGGATTAGTCCAATTCTGTTTCTTTTCTGCCTTTAATAGGTAAGCCAGTGACAAGCTAAACTCTCGTACAGGTTGTTAAAAGCACTATTGCTGGTATCATGATTAACTTGTGGAGAGAGCATAATAGCAAGGAGAGTTTACTGTTATGAAATAATTAGACATGGCATGGTTAATAGCATATTTCTTTGAAACAAATACTGTGGTAAAATTTCCAATAATGTTGGTATAAAGTGGGGAAGATGGACCATCCAAACCTAGGACTTGTACAGTTTCCAAGGCACATTAATTGTATGATGCATCAGAAGTGGAGAAGTAGATGCATCATAAGCAAAAGGTGAAAGAGAGCTAAGGCTCATCTTGGGTCTGCAGAAATAATTCTGTTTTTTACAAACGTTTTTTAAATTGCTTTGTAGAAATTGCAGTAAAATCACCTGAAAATGGCAGTAGACGATTTCTTGTGCAGCTCAGAAATGAAACCAAGTAACTTTAAGAGTGTAATGAGTAACTGAAAACATTTGACTGGAGACCATTTCAAGAAGAAGGTGAGCTATGTTGCATCAGTACGAAAGGTGAAAGCCAGCAATTGTCACTAATGGTATGTGATGACAGAGGTAAAAAACAAGGTAAAGGAAAAAAAAAAGTATTAACTTCTACTCCAGTTTTCTATTTGGCAGAATTTACCATTGTGTAATCTGAGAACAGCTGAAGAACAGTCATTTATTTTGGCATTCTAGGATGGAAAGTGCTAAGGATAATGCAATTCTTCATTTGCAAGGAATGTGACCAAAAAACCAATATAGCAGATTTTTTACTTATCAAACTGATTCTTCTACAGAGAATTGTTCTCAGAAATTGTTCTCAGTGTTAGGCAGAGAAGATTCTCATGCTAATTTTTTCATAGCTCTATTTGACCATCTGTGTGTATATTTTGGGATCCTTGCCTGCCCCTCACACTTCTTCAAACAAACACCCCACTCTGGTATATGGTATTAAAATTAAATCTGGACCTTACTCTCAGCTGGGCTGTGGTGCCCTGCAGGTGAACAAGAGAGGAATGGCTAAGAACAGCTGAGGCCAGCTCCCACCAAAAGACCCCAAAGCTGCCATCACTGCCCTTCCAGCAGCTGTGCCATCGGGCTCAGGCCCAGGCAAAGGGCAAGCCTTCAACTTCACCACGTGCTCAAAGGAATCCTTGGAGCTCTTCTGCAGCTCCCATGTACACATACTACTATTATTTTACCCATAGTAGATAGAAGGCTCTAGAAATAGAGTTCAGTCAAGCAAAGACTGAACTGAAAGATCCTGTTAGAAGTTTAATGAAAGGGGGAAATCTTTTGCTGTGGAGTGATTAGAAACAGAGATCCTTCAAATGCTTCAGCTGATTAATTTGTATTTTAGCCTGAGCACGTCACTAATACAGTTCAGAATTTAAGAGGCAAAAAAACACCATATAAAAGTAAAAGCAGTGAAGCACACAGGCATTCTGCCCAGTCATGATCTTCACTTGTAATGCAAATTAGTGAGCCCCATTTCTGAACAAACCTTGTCATGCAGCTGCTGCCAGGTGAGCACAAAGCATCACTAATACTTTACCAAACTTTAGTGCTTGCATTTCTAAGTACCACTTACAGAGCATTTAACCTAGTCCAATTCCCAAATTCCTCTAGCAGGTTGTAATAATTGCTTCAAGCAGTAACTTCCATGAAAATGCAAGTTCCAGTGCATTAAATAATGTGTTAATTATTAGGCACAAATAACATGTATTTGGTCATACCTGTGTTAAATGAATGTGTCAAAATCAATCCCATGTAATGTTGGCTCCTAAGCCTTTCACTTCTCACATGCTGTGTCACTCACCATTTGATACTTTGTTTTGTACAGGTGATATTTTTTAAACCAGGCAGATATAAAAAACTCTGAGGTTCTACCACTGCACAAGCTAAATGAGGTTCAGACTGGCAGTTCTAATACAGTAATTCGTTTGTAAGTATTCATCATTCATTACTACCTGCTGCAAATGAGAGGCCAGATTCAGTTCTCATTACATTAAGTGAGAGCATCAGATTCAGGAGCTTTAGTTATTCAAAGCCTCTCCTTTCCTTCCAGAAGGCAACCTCTATTCCCTTCTGTCCCATGCACTGTTCTAACTGAATTTTGCAGAAGGACACGCAGCCTCTGAGCTTTTTTAAAAATCCATCACGTACAAGTAGTAGTTTGTAGCAACTTCTGTTAATGGATTAAAGCATTTAAAACAAATTAAATCATTAGTACACTGGTTTTTGTGATATAAACAGTTTAATGAATACATAAAGCACATAAAAAGCAAAAGATTAAAACAAAATTATTGTTACAACCACCATAAACGCTATAAAAATTTTTTTACAAGCATACTGCTTGCACAGCAGGTTTTACAAAACAGTGTATCACAAGCAATACCACTCCCTGAAAACTAAGACTTGGAAATTAAAATCACAGTAAGTATTTACTTAAATCACATCATATACTTAGTCAGACTAGCACTGATTTAACTACTTTTCAAATTCTTCATGGTGCTCTAGTATACATTAAAGCTTCCACAGGAAATGTGAATAGAGTTCAAGTGCAAAAAAGAAGAAAAAATATTCTGATTAATCACTCCATGGCATTATTTAAAACTGTGGTTCCTAAACTTTTTGCCTGTGCATGGTTATTGCAACCATGTTTGTAGATCCCCACTCTATCAACTGCTTAGCTCAGGAGTGGGTTTGGAACTGCTGATTCCGAAATGCTGATCCCAAAGCCTCGTTCTGCTTAAGTTGAGAAGAACTTCAGCCCAGTGCTGCTCCTGCCTTGTATCTGTCTGTAGGATGAGGAAGCCCCATCTCTACCTTCTGTATTTCTTGCACCCAAACACATAGAAACTGGGAAGGAATTGCAGGAGCAAGGCTTCATACAGGCAACAGGAGAATGTTACAAGATTGAATACAAAACTGAAGCAAAATGTAAAAGAGAAATTTATATAATCTTCCATTCAGTCTTGCCTCACCTACTGTTTACTATCACTCACATATTTTAGTTTGTTGCATCTGTGTCACAAGTGTAGTTTAAAGTTTAGTACGTTAATGCAAAATGTTAAACCAGGGCAGAAAAGTTCTTGTTTTACAATCCAAACTTTAGTAGAAAAAAAATAAAATCATAAACAAAAGGATTACAAAAGCATAAACAACAGCATCAAAGAAACAAAACAGCAGTCAGTACATACTGAAGTTGAATACAGGCTAGAATCTAGGAGGCGCAAAGAACATTTGATTTTTTTTTTAAATAAACTTGCTTCAACCAATATTCTATAAAGATTAGAAAGGAAACAATTTATTGTTATGCTACTCTCTCTTGCATGCTATTTAAAATGTCTGCACCACAGTTTCTTTCTGTCACCATTTTAAAGTCTTTTTTATTATGATTAAATTTGAGCTGTGCACAACAATAGTTTTGTTTCAAATATTCTACTTTAAAAGTTTTTCTTAAAAGTACCAAATTCAAGCTGGTTTTGATTGAGTTGCAGCTATCCAAAATCTTGATGGGGTTAGGGGAAAAATGGCAAATGCACTTGCTGCCCCTTAGAGGACAAGGAGTATTTTTGTACATTCCATTATTTCTATTTTTAACAACTCCCATGGAACTCCCATGGAACTCCCATGCACTCTTAATTTAACTTCAAACTTGCAGGGCAAGGGAGAACCTGCTCCACATGAGAAAAGGAGGCCGTGAAACAGTCCCAGCATTGTTCCTACCCCACCTTTCTGGACACAATAGTGAATATTATTCATTAATGTACTTCTTAGCTATGGATGCAAGAAGAAAATGCCTCCACAAAGAATTTATAATGTGTTTTGCTTGAATGTCAGCCCTAAATCTGTACAAAGAGCAAGTGTTGTCTTTGCATTCCAGTGCTTGCTGGTGTGGGTAGTTGAGATGCTCCCACTGAGGCACGGGCTGGCTGAAAAAGGGAGACTGCAAGAAAGGCAGCTGCAGAATTGCTTTGAAATGCTTCAAAATAAATAAAGAAAAAAGCGCAAGCAAATAAACAGTGCAGCTCTAGGACCTTTTCCTTTTCAAGCCTTTAAAATTCATCCTTTAAGGTGCTTTTAGTGGTATCTTATTTACCAAAGACCTGTTTACTTAGTGGAGTCTGGAAAACTGCCAAGAGACTTCATTCTATTTTGCCTTATCCATGAACACCTTCATCATCTACCCGTGATACTCTACAACACTCAGCAAATGGCCAACAACTATTTAGGGTTTAAGCACAAATTAGCCATCTAGATTTTCTCTGTCTACACTTGTATAAATAAATGACACAAGTCTTTCTTGATACAAGAAACCGAAAGGCATTGTTTCAGAGGCTAAATAAATAATAGCTGAAATGACTGACTGTGCCGCTTGATCAATACTTTCCACACTGAAGCCCTCCCACAAGAGAGCTTCCTAGGAATGTTTCCTAGGACATACATCGATATTGTCATTGTGTGGAAGAGTGCTAGAGATGCTTTGGCATGGGAAATCCTACTGTGACTAACTTTTGCCAAAACAATTCAACTTCTCTGTGTTTTCAGCTCAGATCTGCAAATCAGGACTCCGTAACACTATGAGTAGACAGTCTTAAGGGAAAAAAACCCCAGACAACTACTTCTGCTAGGTAAAAAAGTCAGAATTGTCCATAATTCTGTTCTGTTTTGCAGACATTTAAGTTCTTCAGAATAGCAGTTTACTGAACAGCAGAGATAAAAGAGATGCTGTCCTGTCCTCTCATACATAATTACATGGGAATCTACAGAGAATCACTGCAATCACATTCAAGCCAAAAGATAAAATACAGAATTTGTACAGCTTGGAGACATTTTTTAGTCATTACTCCTAAAAACTGAGTTGATTGGTTTGATTTACTGCCAAGCAGGAATGCACATACCTCTGTATATTCTGTATGCAGAACCTAACTTTTTGGTATTGTTTCCTTGGTGTACAAAGAACATTTCATACATTATTTTTCATTGAGTAACACAGTACATGAACAAAACAGCAAGAGTTGAGCTGGCCAACCAGGTTCCAGAAAAAAGCAGCTGGGAACAGTCTCTGTTATTTGCAGTAACAGTAAGAAAAAAGGTTTTCTTCATGTTTACAGCAACTGCTTGTTGCATTTATGAACACTACACACAGGAACATGACTACAGAAACAACTGCCTGGCTGCTAAATCTTTGTTAATAGGATTACAGGCCCCAGTTTGTAAAGGTGAGAAATAAAACAAACAAAACACCCAGCTTGCTTAGTACTGCCTACCAAGCATGAGAAGCTTCTGGTTTTAAGTTTCTAGAGTACTTTTCATCCAGTGGTCTCTACATGACAACAACTCTTTAGGGAAGGGCTGTTACACATTGTGCTTCCAGGTGTGGAGCTGTAAGAGACACTGAGAGGCACAGCTGTGGGACCACTACAGATCAGTTTCACACCACAGGGCAGTGCGTGTCCTGTCCCAGTGCAGCACTGAGAGGCAGCACAGATCACAGGCAGGAACACTGAACAGACCTCAAAGGTTGTCAAAGGTTATCCAAAAATTTGGGCCCAGCCAGCAACTATGAATACTGCTTTTTGCAACACACAACTTGAGCAACTACAATAAATTCAGCCAAAAGAAAGGTTTTACAGCCCTACAGCAGTTCCATTCAAATGCTTATGTAGTGTGTGGACACACAAACACAAGAATCCATTTATCATTTACTTGGCAAAGGGTATAGCAAAAATATCTTAAACTTTGCCACTTGAATAATAGTGAACTAATAGCCCAGCTGCATAATTTATCAGAGGAGGCAGATTAATCCTGGAAAAGGGAAGAATTCACTTTCGCTGATACCTTGGTTTTGAATTCATAGTGTAGAAATGGCTCGTTATACAATTTCTAATATGAAATGCTTGGAATAAATCTCGACTTCTTGTCAGAACAAAGCAGCTGGACTATTTCGTACACCTGGGATTCAGGATAATATCTGTCAAGCCATCTCCCTGGCAATGCTGTCAACTGACCTTAAACATACTCTTGCACAAGCAGGCTGAGAATTTGGCCACAATTCCTTTTCTAACATCTATTTCCAAGTTTGTCCCTCAGTTAGTGCCAAGATATGTAGAGATTGTCTTGCATTTAGTGCTCTCATCCAGCTCCCTTAGGCAAATATTTAAGAACAACACACAAAAGCAGACTGAAGTTTCTCTAAATGGCACAGCATACAAATGCATACAACGCACAACATTAAATGCTCATAAAAATTCCTCTTGGTAATGTTTCTAGAGCCCCCTGGATTTCTAATACTCCTTGTTACTATCCAGAGTAGCTCCTCTTGTTTCCCAGATCTTTGCTTTTTTTGTTGTTGCTGTTTTCAGTTTAAAACCAAGCATTATATTACAAGCACCATCCCGCTGGCTAGGTCAACTCTTGCATATAGCAGTGAGACCTTTCTTTCAGACCCACCCTTCCTCTTTAATTGTACTGCATTTTGCTGTAGCCTCGCAGTTCTCTATTCCTCAGAGCTCACCTTGCCCGAGCCCCGCCGGGGAACGTGTCTTTCACCTCCAAAGAATCTGCCCAGCGAGTCAAGTAGACCCGAGTCTCTGTGCCGTGGGGATCCATGTCTGGCATGGTCTATAGTGCTCGCAGATGCCATTTTTGATCCGTGCCGGAAAGAGGAGCGTTTTTGTGAAGCCATCAAATCCGAATTCTCTGAAGCTGCTGCACTGTCCTCTTGGATGGTCTGTAGCTCGTCTGACTCTGAGGGCCGATCTTTGAAGGTGTTGTCTTCTCTTCCTGGGGCATCTCGGGAAAAGAGGCGGATCAAGTGGGGGCGACCAGTCCTGTCAGCTGGGTTGGCCTCAGGCCAGGCATTCTTCGGGTCTGCTGTGCCTTTGGAGTCTGTCACCGCTGGGCTCTTCGTGGAGGTCCCATTGTTCTGGTTCACATCTGCCTCTCCTGCAAACAACAAGGATGAGATATGAATACAGGCCTGTGAAAAACAGCCCTGGAACAATGCTGCTTTCTTTCCCTTGCCTTGAGATGCTCATTTCATACAAAACCCGTAATATGTGCAGTTGTAATGAAACTATGTTCTCTTCCAGCCTTAAAGAACATTAAGTTATCTTGGAACTGAAACCAGAATGATGCTCTCACACAAATTTGCAGTAGTTCTAGGTGATTTTTTCCTGTGGGTTTTTTTTTTTTAAATTTAACACATTTATAAATAGATTGATAGATTACTTGAAGCATAACTGAAACTAACTTTATTTATATGGAAGGTTTGTGGATGAGGAGGCTTTCAGTGAGTAATCAGAATTCCTGTACTTTCCCTCGAGACCTGCAACTCTGACTATGCAATCTTTGTCCAAAACAGGGGGAAAAAAAATAAATAATTGCAGTGACATTGCAGATCTGTGCCTTCTCAAGTGTACGTTCCCTCTCCACAATACCAGAGCTTTTGGCCTCATTTGGAACCCCTTGCTGTAACTTCAATATGGATCAAACAAGCATAATGAGGGGAGGGGTTCTTTTTCCCCGCTATTGAAATTGTCCTCACTTCAAAAAAGACAGTGAGCACTGAACTGCAATTTCTGCTTGGCCTCTCATGACAGTTTTTCTCCATGTATCATGATCCTGGCACTCCGGGTACAATGTCCTAGCACTAATGCTGAAGGCCTAAAGCAAAACTGTCCAATTTGCATTTAGTGCTTGTGAGAAGTGACAAAAACAATTATCAGCAACTGACAAGCTTTTTTTTAGCCAAGAAAGGTGCCAAGACTGACCCCTGTGCTATGTGAAATGCCTGCTGCCTTCTCCACAGTTGTGTTCTGATGCTCCAAGTATCAGAGAAGCATCAGCTGCAGCACACTTAGCCCTTCACCTACAGTAGCTCCTTCTATCAGTGACAAAAAGATTTATGGAGGGTTTTATGATCTATACCACGATTCCTACTGTTCTAAAGGAAACTGCACCCACTGAGGAGTATGACTTATCTCCAAGGAACACCAAAAAAGTACTAGTAGGTCATTGCTTGAGGAGCAACCTTCAGCACAGACACGTCCCACACACTCTGTGTCAGAAATGTCTTTTGGAGTTAAGGGGGCTCAGAATTTCAGAAATAAGTTAGTCAGTCGTGTGTTACCTTTAGGGTCTCCTAATTACCTTGTTACATCTTCATTTGATCTGGTCCTTGTTGCCGTGGGAGGGATAGGATCTGGCAAATACTGCTGTGTTTTTGAAGTACTCTGGGCTCGAGTGCTTTGCTGATTCAGCAGAGCAATTTTAGACTTGACACAGTCATTTCATATGGTTTCACCCACCCACAGGGCACTAAAGAAACCTTTTCTCAGGCTGAGAATAATTCTGAAATAATTTTATGAATAACACAAGACAGCAATGATGGCTTCTGCAAAACCTGTGTGTAGGTTACAACTGGTTGTAATCAGCCTGCTACAGTTTTTCATATAAAAACAAAGTGCAGTTTTGCTGTGCAATTTTTTTATTTCTTTTGTGAAAAATACCTAGAAAATATTGGGGAACTTCAAAAAAAATTTCTTTGGTTAAAACATCTGGAAGTGTCTCTCAAGAATACAATTATTTAACCAGTGACTGTCACTGAAGACCTCATTAGTGGGGAAAATATTCACTGGCAACTTTGAGATTTCAGTTTTCCTGAAAAAAATACTCTCAAACTTATTAGAAACTTGTAACATATCCAAATGATTATCTTAATAGAACAAAAGAAAAGTAATTAACTAGGATATCTGACATATTCTCAAACTGCAAAACATTTCAAACAGCAACTCTGAGCCTAGATTCTATACCATAATAAAAATCCATTCAAGGACAGAAAAAGAAAAGCAAACAAAAGAGTTATTGTATTTAATTAAATGCATTAACAAAACACCAGAGCATCTGCATACTAATATTTTTTACAACAGTTGTTCTTTGTGTCACTGAATATGGGTATTGGTAAGCAACAAAGAAGGGTATTTGTGCCACAAAAGTAGCTTCTCCCAATGCATATGCAGTGAGCTATAAAGTATAAATCTTTCTGGAGGCTTTATTTCAGTAGTGAAAGCACACATTTAAGTTTGCCTTGAAATTATCTTCATGCTTACGTTTTCTCTAATATATAAAAACACGTAAGAGAGATACTGTTAATATCTTTCTAACTGATGAAAATCTTCCAGTGCATTTGGAAAGACAGATCACTTTAATAATGTCCTAAGGAATTAATGGACTATAGAAATATATGCTTATTTGTTCATTTAAAAACAAATATTTAGACTTTTATTAAAACCTATTGTAAATGCTGTGTATAGCTACTCTTTTTTAAGTTGTTTTTCTTGGAAGATGAAGCTCTTTCTTAAAATAGAGTACCCAACCCATACTGTATCACTTGTCCAAGAGAAAGTTGCCCAGGGAGGAAGAGATCTTAGCCATTTTTTTGCTAATCCTCGTAAAATGAGGTACGCCAGAATGCATTGCCATAGGCATTAACCAGAAGGCTATGGAAGTGTCTTCTATTTACATGTAAGTGAATATAGTCCTTGAGAGCTGAACAAATGAGAGCACAAGAAAAGCACCTCCTCACATTAGCCCAAAAGCAGCAGGAGGGAGCCAGACTCAGAGCAGGGATGTGGCACTCCAGGTGTGGCCAAGGACCACTCCCAAAGGCAATGTCCCCTCTCCACTTCCCCTCACCACACAGTGCTCTGAGCCTGCTGCTGGCACAATGTTCCCTGGGCATGTTGGTCAGAGTGAATAGAGCCATTTGTTCCCTGTACGCACAGTGACTTCCAAAAATGAGGAATATAGAGGGACAAAAAATTCTTAACAGTCTGTTAAAGAAACCAAAGAGAAATTCCGAAGGTGCTTTCAGTGAGACAATAATAAATCCAATCCTTCATTGTCTTTAATAAGAGTTAGGTCCCATATTAGTATTTTCAAAACTACTGTGGCCTTAGTGTTTGATTAGACACTGATAGTTGATCCCATTTCTTGAAAATCAAAATAACCCTTTTCCCTAAGCTTCTAATTGGCTGGGACCTCTCAGCCCAATGCCTCAAACAGCAACTCCTCTCAGGACCACGGAAATTTTTTCTATGCAAAGTACAATTTCCAATTTGGATACAGATATCCTTCTCATGGGTCACTTGGAATGGCTGCTCTATGATGGTCCCCTCTTGTGTGCACTGCAGTCTGTAGTGTTCTTCCATACAGAAGACAACCTGGAAAGAGGTTCTTAAGCTAAGAGTTTTAAAAAAGATTACAAGTTTTTCATCTCCTCCTACTCCCATCCAGTCTTGCTTTCTTGCAGATACTTGTAATTCCTCTCACATTCCTATCGCTGCTCCCGCTACAAATGCTGTAAAATAAATGAGGAAGATGAAGCTGATAAAAGCTGAAGTCCATTCCCTTACTTTGGTTTCTCAAGAGAGGCTTAGATCAACAGTCACAGCATATTGCAAATATTGATTATAATAATGCATGACAGCAGCTTAAGTATTTGTATGAAATCTTAAGAATTAGGTATTATTTACTCATTACAAATGCCAGAAAGTACATTTATGGACTTTGTAACACTGAATGTTTAATACACTTTATCATAACTACAGGCTACTGTGATCTATTATACTTATTTCCTCTTTCTCGGCCTTCTTTTCTCAGGGTATGAAGAAGGAAATTATTGAACTTTTAAATCAACTTTTCATTTTAGCTTAAGTCATTATATACATAGCACACTGTTTTTCAGAACATGAAATACAAACTGTATTTGCCCTTTTCCACTTTTTAGGTCCTCTCTCTTCTATAAGATGTCAACTGGATAGTTAAACACAATGCAGTATAGTCCTCAATTCCAAGTTGAATTTAGTATGACACTTCAGTATGTCTACTGAAATGCTGACAAAAATATTAACTAAAACATCTGACTTTTTGTATTGATTCACCTGTTCTTAGTCACTCGAACAACAAAGGGTAACACCTAGAAATTAATCAACTTTGTCACAGCTGAGATTTCAAGATCTGTGGTAAGCTATAGCAATAAGGCAAATGTATTAGTAATAGGTTGCCTTGCATTATTTAAGAGGCTGAGACCACTATTTTGGAACATGTGGCTTCTAATGACACTTGTGGTAGTATCAGGCACTTGAAAGAAAGAAAGGCTGGAGAAAACACATCCATCATCACTACATACATGCTGCAGCTGAGGGTATCTGGGTTCCAATTCTATACTGAGACAATTTCCCAAAAATCCACCTTCTGGTCTGGACTTTTACTGCAGCACAGTCCACAGGACAACAGAGTGCCCACAGCCATTAGGCTTCACTAGAGAAGTATTTGGGGAGAAAGAGAGGAAAGAATTATGTCTGCATTGTTAAATCTGAACTGCAAAAGCTTGATTCATCCTCATTATGCTAAGACACGGCAGACAAAAAATGGCTCTTAGCCTAACTTCACTAATATGGTTAGAAGGCAATATGCCATCAGACATTTCAATTCACAGACCTAATTACTGGGTTTGTCTGATGCTTGTCAAACAGTTGGGAATCAATTTTGGACAAATATTTCTGTTTGAAATGGATGGCATGCAGAATAAATGTGAAACAAACACTTGGTCATACCTCTGAACACAACCAGAACGGATGTGCTGGTGCATTTAGCCTTTACACAAAACATTTTCCCCCCGTTGCTAGCAGAGTGAATGCAGAGAGAAGTGCCCACGTGTCTCATGATACAGATCCACATGAGTTTAACACTCCTACTGCACTTAGCCAAGAGATCACTTCCATTACAGCTTGCTCTCCTCCCTCCCTCCTTGCCAAAGCTTATCGCTTTCAGGGAAAAAAAATTCCACCTAAAGGCAAATTTTCTCTATAGCTTCAGCATAACTGAAGGAATGATATTTTTCTGCACAAGAAATTCAGTTCTTTCTATGGGCTAACCAAGCTGCAGACTAAACCACCACAAAAATGAGAAGCCACCTGCTAAGCATAACATGCACTCCTTTGAGCTCCCTCCCTCACTTCTTTCATTAGACATTTTACAGCATATAAAGCTCTTATCAGACTAGAACAAAAAAGTTGTGAGGCTGTTTCCATTTCACTGATGAGCTGAGTACATTTCTACACTGATCTGATGAAGCAGTGAATAAGGGGTCTGCTGGGGCATCATTTTCCTTACAATAAAATTTAGTACTAAAAATACAGTAAAAAGTGAAAAACTTCACCTAGTCCACTATTTACTTCTATCAAACTAAATTTAAAAAAAGACCAAGTTTAGTTCTATACTAGGTCTTGGATCAGTAAGGATCACTGGCTGAGCCTGCTGAAAGTTATTGCACTGCTGTTGGTAAAGGCAGAACATAGGTTTACACATTTAGACTACATTGTTGTGGCCAAATGAATGAAACTTCCACTTAAAATTTTACAAGTGCCTGAAAAATGATGTTTTTCCTGAATCCCTGATGCCTCATGGAATACCATCTATTAGCTGTTCTCTGCAGAAAGCATTATGCCCCCAAGAGCTAATGCCAGACTGAAAATTAATAGGTCAAATAGGATCTGTTAATTGCTAGACCTTTGCTAATACCCAAGTATTGGCACAGTTTCTTTCAGACTCATGGAAGATCTCATTTCTCCAAGCCCTCCCTGGCCCTTTCCTGCTGAAGAAAAGCTGCTGAGGTAGAAGAGCTTGGCCTTACAGCAAAGCGCACAAGAAAACAGAAAAAGGTTTGATGGAGAGACAACAGGAAAGTATCAGGAAATTTGGATTCAACTGTCTTTGCTAGACTTCATCATCTCAAAGTGTCTAATATGTAACTCTGAACCACTGCTTGTCACAAGAGTACCAGTTTTATGACAAATACATCCCTTAAGCACTGCTCTGCAGTAAAGCCAACAGTTTTTGGGAGAAGGATCCCTACAAGGTGGTAGTGGCACTGTAGGGAAATGTTGCTGTGGTATCTTTTTTGGTAGGGTAACTATACTGACTTTTTCAGCTCACCCATTAACACCATAATGTAACCAATCAATGACTAGGTGAAAACACACAGCAATGTGACATCCAGCTGGAACGGTGACGCTCTAATAAACGTGCCTAAATCTTACTTTGTGAATCAGCAAACAGCACATAATTTTTAGTTTTGCTGACAACTTCATGATTTCAGAGGGTTGGTTCTGTGAAACTACTGCAAAATAAAAATGAGAAATTTAAAATAAGCTGTACACTCATTATAGCTTATGTTCAGCATTATCACTACTGAAGGCAATTATGTTTTATGGTATCAGTGTGTAAAAAGTAGCAATACTGAGTCAGAGATTTTTGATATATCAGGAGTCCTCTTGCTGGAAAACTTTTCTGTATTTTCACCAAGGCACTCCTAGCACAACTCCTAGCATCTGCATGTCACAGATGTGAAAACACTTGCAAGTCTGTGCAGTCATAACCCACAGTCCATGCCTAAAGTCTGGACATTAACGGGAAGCATGTGTGGTTACTGGGGGCCGAAATGTGTTAACATCCCACTGTGAGGGGCTGCACTCCAGGAGCCAGGTTTCAGACTTGATGGACGAAAGAGAATGTCACACCTTCCCCCGACTCGTACACCCTGTATTATTTATGTCTTTAAGAACCATCTCTCCTCTCTGTTCTTACTAAAGAAATTTGGCCAGCTCATTCTGCCCATGTCAAAGAAAGAGATGAAAGCAAACCTGTCAGCAAGGCATTTCAGACCATAGGAACTGGAGCAGCAGTTGCATACCAACTCTATGTGTTCTCCTGTTACCGATGAGAACCCACGGTACAACAGAGCTTTTTTTTTTCTTAAATCTACTGTGAAAGTCAGATCAGATTCAACATGCAAGAAATTAGCTGGGAAGCCTAAGTTACACATCATCTGTCACTGCATGGTGCTTAATTTCCTCTTCTTCATCTTTTGTAATGGGGTTTTATAATACTATGTATGTATTTCTGCAATTCAGTGATACAGTTACTCCTAACTTTTGAAGTGTTGCAGAAAAGTTTTCTACTGACCCATCTGCTGCCTTTACCTAACCACACTGACCAGCTACATGTAAAGAAAGCAACCTATGTGGGAATACAAAGCACAAATCACAGCAAAACAGGTTGCTTGACAAACGTGATCTCCTTTTATGACTAGCTGATCCACCTAGTGAATGAGGGAAAGGTTGTGGATGTTGTCTACCTGGACTTCATAAAGTCCTTGACACTGTCGCCCACAGCATTTTCCTGGAGAAGCTGGCAGCCTACGGCTTGGACAGGTGCACTGTTCCCTGGGTTAAAAACTGCCTGGATGTTCAGGCCCACAGAGTGGTGGTGAATGGAATTACATCCAGTTGGTGGCCCATCACTAGTGGGGTTTGCCAAGGCTCAGTCTTTGGGCTAGTCTTCTGGATGAGGGGATCAAGTGCACCCTCAGTCAGTTTGCAGATGACACCAAGTTGTGTGGGAGTGTTGATCTGTTGGAGGGCAGGAAGGCTCTGCAGAGGGATCTGGACAGGCTGGATCAATGGCCTGAGGCCAACTGTGTGAGGTTCAACGAGGCTGAGTGCCGGGGCCTGCCCTTGGGTCACAGCAACCCCAGGCAGCGCTACAGGCTGGGACAGAGTGGCTGGAAAGCTGCTGGTGGAAGAGGACAGGGGGGTGCTGTTTGACAGTGGCTGAACACGAGCCAGTGTGTGCCCAGGTGGCCAAGGAGGCCAATGGCTTCCTGGGCTGTGTCAGGAGTAGTGTGGCCAGCAGGAGCAGAGGAGGGATCATCCTCCTGTACCTGAGCACTGGTGACACCTCACCTCAAATCCTGTGTTCAGTTTTGCGTTCCTCAGAACAAAAAGGACATTGAGGTTCTGGAGCAAGTCCAGAGGCGGGCAATGAATCTGGTGAAGGGTGCAGAGAGTAAGTGCTATGAGGAACAGCTGAGGAAGCTGGGGGTGTTTAGCCCAAGAAGAGGAGGCTCAGGGGAGACCTTAATGCTCTCTATAACCATCTGAAAGGAGAGTGTAGCCAGGTGGGGCTCAGCCTCTTCTCCCAGGCAACCAGTGACAGGATAAGAGAAAGTGGCCTCAAGCTGTGCCAGGGGAGGTTCAGGTTGGACATCAGGAAGAATTTCTTCACTTGAAAGGGTGATTAAGCATTGAATCGGAGTGCCCAGGGGAGCGACAGAGTCACTGTTCCTGGAAGTGTTCAAGGAATGACTGGATGTGGCGCTTAATACCACGGTTTAGTTGACGTGGTGGTGTTCAGTTAAAGGTGGGACTTGATCTTGGAGGTCTTTTCCAACCTTAATGATTGTATGAGTGTATGAAAGAGAAAGTGACTCAGGACTGCTATGAGCCTTGTGGGTGTGTGAAGGTACTATTTGTGAGGACAAGTAAAGAAACCTGCAAGTAAAAAGAGGCATTCCAAAAAGCTGAAAGCATCCCCTGCATGAGAACAATTTTTAATCTTGAGATCGTAATTAAAACCAATCTACTTGATTGCACCAACTGCCTTGCACTCTGCATGCTTTCACAGAGTTGGGCACTCGGTTATCCGTGCCTCTGGTTCACAATGAAGAGCTGAAACAAAGCCCACACGGTGGCCTACCATTGCAGAGGAATGCAGCAGTGTAGGCCTGGCTCGCACCCTCTCGCTCTTGTTTTCCAGAACTTCTGGCATTGCCTCCACTTGCTGAGGGTTACAAAGGCGAGTACAGAAAACAAAAGAGCCTGTGGTTGAAACCAGTGGGACTTGCTATGGCAGAAATTTGGAATCTATGAGAAGCATGTGGCAATTCTCCACACAGCCTGCAGAGAGGTTTTTAAAAACTTCAACAAAGAATTTTATCCACCCACAAGTTTCAAAGAAAAATGTTCCTTTGTGTTACTAGAACATACAGGTTTGTTTTAATCTTGAATATCTCACAAAAGATCCTCCCAAAAGATCCTCCAGCAAAGTGAGCTGGAGCATCATTTGTAACAAACAATTTCATGTACTTAAGGAGGAAAAATTCAATCACCCGTTTGACCCATCAGCATTTGTGTTCTTTAAAAATTGTACAACTGACTAGTATCAGACAAAGATTGTTTGATTATTCATCTCTTCTGCTTCAGTTGCATCAAGCCTGAATAATTGTTAGGTTGCAAAACTTGGATATATCCCCCCCACACCAAAGTAACAGTATGACAAAATGAGTAGTGCTTCCATCAGACCTCACAACTTCCACTATCTTTTGTATTTTCCACATCAGTTATGTTTTACTGGAAAATAACCTATTTCCATCAGTGCAACTCAGTACCCAATATTACAGTTAAATTTCTTTCATAATAGCATAGAGAAACAGGGCCTTAAAAGCAGCAGAAAAAGAAATGCTGGTGAAGTGAGTGAGGTGAGTACAGTGACTGAACCAGCTGGTTCAAGGAACTTGCTCAGACCATGATAAGCAGCACAAAAAAACCCGTCTGTAGAATATTTCCTGTTAAAATCCAT
Organism: Aleadryas rufinucha; assembly: GCA_013397815.1. Lineage (NCBI taxonomy): Eukaryota > Metazoa > Chordata > Aves > Passeriformes > Aleadryas > Aleadryas rufinucha. The sequence continues at coordinate 175,969 of VZTH01012923.1, read as the reverse complement.
CATGTAGCACCTCCAAAAGAGGGCCTGATAACACTGCTGTGCTTTTCTTCACCAGGATTTAAGTTTGAGTGGTATTTTGTTATTTAGAAAGTATAAAATGCAGAATGAAACAGCTGTAATAAGTTAATCTTATTAAGCCTTGTAAGTTAACCTTAAAAAAGCTACTTTTAAAAAACATGGTTTGATTGTGACCACAGGGAAACTACTTACAGCATGAGGCTATAAACTCCAATTTCTATGAGCTGCATTTTAGTCCTGCAGAATAACAATGTTCATGTGTGTTAACTTTTCCTGAGACCAACTAACCCAACTAAACCTAACAACACACTTCACAGTAGTGAACATAGCCCAAAGTACTGTAGAGGAGCTTTTCATATGTTAAAATAAAAAGAGAATATAAATGCTTTTAACTCCCCCCCAAAAATAATGCACTGATTTGCTGGTTTGAGGACATAACTTCAAAGTTTGTTTTCCAATACAGCCTTGTCTTGGGCAGGTCCAGGTAAAAAGCAAATTACTAGAGTGAAGAGTGCACAACGCAAGCTGGGTTTCTGGAAGCTGTGAATCACCTGTGGGATGATGTAATCAATAAGCCTGGCATCTTCATGCATCCTTCAGGTGTACAGTGCCATATCTCTGGATTTCTCTATTTTGCCCTGTTAATGAATTCTGAACTGAAGCTTTTAATAGCACAAGTGATCTCAGAGAGTCACGGTTACAGAATTTGCAGGGAGGGGAATTACACTGGTAGTTTTTAGAAGACTTTTTTTTCCAGAAAATTCTGCAATACACCACAATGGTATAAATGACACATTCCGAGTATGACGCACGTATCTGCCAATATTCCTAAAAATACCTTAAATACCTGGACACAAATAAGCCTGTGGACCATTTATCATTGTGCTGAATTCTTGCATATGTAAAACAAAATTGGAGATTTGGCTCTTCAGAAGCTGACAAAACATACCCCCAAGACAAAAAAAACAAACAAACACACAAGCCAAAAAAGATGGGGTAGGGTTGTTCAAGTCTGCCTAAACTGCAGTTCTTTACAATCACAACAAGTCCACAGCCATTAATCGCTGTCTGACATTACCTTCACTTTGGAACTGATTTTCACCTTACACCTATGGTGGAAGGCCAGAGGAGCAAAAGTGAGCAGGAGTTTCTTCCAGTCGCACAGAGTTTGTTCACAGAGCTTGTCACATCTCAGAAACTGATTAATTACTCTGAGGTGATGTAAGCACCCCTGTGCCCTGTGGGAGGCAGAAGCCCAGGTGGGAAGCTCCCTGCCCTGGGAGGGTGCAGAGGCCCATGCTGTGACCTGCATATCCAGCAGTGCCCAGGAGGTAGAAGATGAGCCCCTCTGTGTCCTGGGGCAAGGCAATGACTCACACCTCCAGCTTAATCCAGAAAGAAGTGGAAGAAGTGGAAGAAGTGGAAGAAGTGGAAGAAGTGGAAGAAGCTCACACCTCAGTGGGGACAAGAGCCACACCACCAGCTGCATCCATGAGGTGGAAGCACCTCTGTAACCCTTTGGGGAAGCAAGGGACCAGGTCTTGAGCTTCACCTCCAGTTCAAGATGCTGGCATTAAGAGAAGGTCCCTGTCTCTCATGGGCACTGTGTAGCAGCCACGTGCAGCTCCAGCTCTAGATGTGGTATGGATGGTGAGAAAATCATTCTGCCTAAAAGACTGGCAGCCAACTGTTAATGTTAAAAACACACTAAATACTTAACAAATGTGTCATTTCAGGGATGTTCAACACTCCAGATCTTAGTTTTTGTCGGCCTGGCAATGCTTACTCTAACCATATTTTAAAATGTTTTCATGTAATGATACGGATTTTAGAAGGTAACACTCAAGATGATTGTGACATCCTCCGAACTCTGAGGATGAGCCTAAAAGCCTGGTTTCTCAAAGGTCAAATTCCACATGCCATATCCAAAGTCAGCAGAGAAATCACAGCTGAGCCCATTTATGGCAGGGATGCTGCTGGGGCACAGACTCCCAGGGCTGCGTTTGGCCTCTCTCACAGTTTAAAGTCTCTCTGCAGGCCCTGGCACAGGAGCACAGCACTCGAGGATGTTGCATCCTGATCACTGCCGGAGGGAACGGGATTTTTGCCACCACGCTCTGTCCTGCTCGTCAAAACAGCTTTGTCTGGAAGCTGCACAATGGGGAACGTCAGCACAGACCTAGGAGTAGAGCCATGGAATTGCTGTGCAGAATGAGTGCAGGGTATAAAAACACTGCAATACAAGCCATAAAAGTAGTAGTTTGTTAAAATACTAGCGAAATTATTTGAAGGCCTTTACACTTTTACAATCAATACAGTAAAACCCCCAAGAGGTTTAGAGATAGTTTGCATTAAACAGCAAAAATAAACTGTTCAGAGACTTCTTAGTGAAGTGATTTCCTCAGTGAAGAAATTTGGTATCCAAAGAAATATTTTTCAGAAGGGAACTCTAATGTATGCCTGAACAATTGATATGAGATTTGGTTAAAATATCTGCCTGCCTGGCAGACAGATTAAGAGAAAACCTTATTCCAGAACTTATCATAGGGTTTACAGGAGGCCGTATGTTCTTCATAATAGCCTCCAGTGCAGCCCTAAAACCAGAAAAGAAGAATACTTGAAACCAAGCAAATAAAACAATGAATCCAAAGGACTAAAGCAGTCTGCACTGACTGAACTGCCACAGGGCCTAACAGCAGAGATATTATTCCATAGAAATACTGGCAGAAAGCTGAGAATAAGATGTTCAGAAGAAAGATACTGGGGAAAAAAAAAAAAGAGAGATCAGTGGTTTTTTTGATGATGAACTGAAGACATTTAAAGCTGGATACAAATCACCTTGTCTGTCTATCCTGCAAGCACTGACCGGCACTTACCACGGAATAAAGAAACATTACCAGCAATCCCATGGAGAGAGTGTGCACTCCAAGGTGAACCACAGAATCCACAGCCTTACAAGTCTAGATGCAAGACTTCCAACCCTGGAGGAATTAATACACTGTCTCCCTCTCTGGCCCCCAGCAGTTTCCAGTCCCAAGGTTCCTGGACCAAAGCTGCTGTCCAAACCACTCTGCTGTGCTGCCTATCCAAATCGCACAAGCTCCACTTCCACAAAGAACATGATCACTTGCCATGCTGCTGCAGGATTTGGCAGGCTTCTTCTGGACCAAATTCCAAATTATCTCTGCACAGGAATTCACCTCTGGAATCTCTCCTTGTCATAAAGCTTGCCTGCCCAATACCAGTCAGAGCTGTCAGAAGCTAGTACAAGCAGACAACAAATACTCACTTCTAAATCAACTGCAAGAGTCACAAGATTGAAGTGCTGCCTCCCCTAACCTACTCTGTCAAAAGGCTTAAAACCCATGCATGTCTTATGATGTTAACACAAAACATCTAAATTCAAAGCGTCCCCACTGGGAAAATAAATATTGCATGGCCTTTTGCCCTTTCTCACATGCTTCTGCTGCTCTGGATTTGTCCACATCAGCTAAGAGCTTTCAAAGTCATGTCAGGATACATTTCACAAACACCCGTCCAGCAGCAACCCTCTACAGCTCTGCTAACGGAACACCGCTGGATCAGCATCTGCCCACAGCTCTCTTAAACCAGCATTAAGTGTCACATGCTTGGTACCACAGATTGATTCGGTTTGGGGAGTTTGCCTTTTCTGCACTGAAAGAAGAAATATTTAAATTCTCACCCTTCCCAGTGAAATTTAAATGGCTGTGCTAACACAAAGATCATACACTGCTGCCTCCTCTATGTCCCAGTTACAAACAAGATTCTCCCCATTTCATTCTACAAGCTCATCTATACAGGTGGTGCATGAAAGGAAAACAAAACATTTCTATATTGGCTGAAGGAGGGAGCAAAATTACAAGATTTCCAACGTAGCCTAGGCCATTGGTATGATTTGTACAGCATGAAACCCCACATTTCTAAAAGATGTATTTACATGGTGTTTGATAGACTGAGAGAAAATGTGATCTGCTCACACATGAGTTTAAAATCATCTATTATTTCAGTGGGATTTTACCTGAGATACAGTATGTTCTTAGTCAGAAAAAAACCCCAAGGAAATTATTATGGAATCCCAAAGCTGTTAATGTAAAACTAGATATAGAAGTCCATTTCTGCCTCTGAGCTAAACATCTGCCAGAATAGCCTTATAGATATCTGCTCCAATATTTCTAACCTCAGCTATTCTAGGTCTTTAGAAACTCCATTCCACTCTCCATCATTATAAACCACATCATACACTTCTAAATATATTAACAGATCTGTTCTCATCTATACTAGGCCATATCAAACATTTTCCACATACTAACAAATCAATTATATCAGATTATAAATAATTAAGAGGTTTTTTACATTAAAAAAAACCCCAACACTTCTTTTCCCCATGCTGAACACTTGTTAGCTGTACCATAGTGCTAAATGTGACTCAATGCTATACGAAGAACAATGGTGACAAACTGTATAAAACCGCGGCAGTGATCGATGGTACTTTACACAATATCTGCTTTTCAGTAGCAGCATTCTAAGAGTGAAAAACTGCTTGCACAGTACCAAGCCTTGTACCAGTTCGTGGGAGTTGCTGCTATTAAAAAAAGAAAGAAAGAAAATAAAAGAATTCACAAACTTTATTTTGCTGCTTGAGTATGTATAAAGGCACTTCTCATGTGATGAAGAAAGCTTGGTCAGCAAAAAGAGCTGTTAATTCTGAAGACTAACATGGTAGTATGATTGAGCTACACAACATATTAACAAGCAAGAAATGCTATAAACATGTTTTTCCCAAGTGTACTTGGGTACGTTTCTCTCAATCCACCCAGAAAGCAGGAGAGTGAGTAAAACCACCACTTCTAGAAAAGTTTACACAGAGCCTGAGAGCAACTCAATGGGTTACAGCAGAAGGACTGTCACAGGGCAGCAACTGTATACAGAAGATGCATATAGCACACAGTCCTGGTTACCCTGACTTAGGATGCAGCCCTGGGGAGGCAGGTGATACCATGCCTACTTTTTGCAGGCAGAGATTGCTCCACTGTGCCCAAGGCCAGGTGAAGTCATGTTGGAGCCCTCAGCACCACGCTCATCCCAGCCAGCAAACCTGACTGATGCCTGGCTTGGTGCTGCACTGACCTGGCACTGGCAGCCTTCAGCTGGCACCTTCCTGTGTGCACCAGCCCTGTGCCCGCTGGCAAAAGGCTCAGCAAGCAGTTCATGGTTCTGGGCTTGCCTTTGCAGGAGCACCATCCACAAGCCATTTCAGAAATAAAACAACTCTGCCTTGGTTTTCTCAGCAGGAAGTTTTCATTTTTCTGCCTCCTAGGAAGTTGTGCAGACACTCACAGAAGGTAGGAAGTGCTCCACAGACAGAAAAACAGCTGTGTTAATCTTATCTCTGAAAATAAAAAGTAATTTATTTCCCAGGTAAGTGCTATAAGAGCATTTCTGCAGCCACAGATTGTGACTGGCAAAATGAGAAGTCTTTCATATTCACAGTCTGTGGTATCCCAGAAAGTTAACTAGCATACCTTTGAAATAAGTAAATAATGCAATCTGTTTATAAAATCTTTGCAACTTGGTTCAGTTCTCAATACAGGATGCAATCCACTGTAGAGAATCATGGACTTTGCTTATCCTGAGAAAACAGGATAACCAGGACAGTCTGACAAAGGGGTGCCACAGACTGTAGAAACCAAATGTCCTGGAAGAAGTAGCAGGAAAATTGCCTGTGCCTCCAGATTTGTGTGCATGCTCTACTAGGGGTTTTTTTTCTCCCCACTGAAAGCCTGAAGTACTGGAATCAAGAATAAAAGAAAAATACAAAGGAAAAATAAATCTAACTCCATCTATAGTAACTGTGAAGAACAGTTGGAAAAACACTTGGCTCGAGGATACATTTCCAGGTCCCAAGTGCATGAGCAGGCTCTGCAGCCTCCTCCCACTCACTCATCTGGGAGTTCCCTGTTCCTGTTCAAGGTCAGCTCTAGCCCAGATTCAGACTGCCAGGACACGGCTGGGATGAGACAAAGGCCTGTGGGGATCCTCCCGGGTGGCTGGGCTTGTGTCTCCCCATGGTGGGACCTGCCAGGACTCTGGCAGCCCTCGCTGCTCCTGCTCCCCTGGCTGGATGCCTGAGGTGCCTGACCTGCCTTCTTCGCTGTCACCCCGGTCCCAGCTCATCCCTACGCTGGGCAGGCCACTCCTGCTGCTCCCCAACAGCATGACAGCATCCAGCTGTGAAAAGCAAATGCATTTAATTTTGAGCTCTCATTTATTATCTTTGGCCTATTACAGCAGGGATTGAACCTCCAGGGTATCCCTTTCAGCAGCAAAAACAAGTCCACTGCGGACAGTATTGCCTGAGAAACAGAAGTGGGAAAAAAAAAAGTAAATGCATGCAGATTAACAGACCAAGATACATTTCATAAAAGCAAGAAAATAAGTAGTTCATAATCAGGACAAAAACTTGCACTTGCAAAAGTCTCCAGCTCTAACTGCTTGCTTTTCAGAAAGCGTTATAAAGAGGCATTTACTGAAACAAATCCCCTTCCCACTCACATCGCCTGACAATTCTTTCTGTGACAATAAATAAGACAGGTCTATCACTCACCCCATTTTTGATTTCCCAATTTTCTATTCTGGCAAGGAAAATATTTTTCACATACCTGAAAGGAATAAAATTAAGGCCCATATTCTTTGCAAGAGGCTGACACAACTTAGTTGAAATCAGCAATTGTCAAATTATCCTACACTTCTACTGATGACACAAGCAGCATGTTGCAATCCATATAAAAAAAAAAAGAGAAAAAAGATAGAGGATAAGTTGATGTGGAGCTATACCATGACATTATCTGAGCATTTATTCTTTTTCATACACATCTAATTTACCATTTGATACAGTTTGACTAGATGATTACAAGTTGAAGTCATGCTGCTTACATCTTTCTCTTATTGCCAGGTCTGTCACACATAATAAAAGGTGTCAAGCTTTCCAAATACAGTAAAAGTTAACTTACAGAGTAGTCCACACTTAATAAGTGCACACTTTGTGTGGTCCTGAGAAGCTGCATGGGGCTAGCTAAATGATAACTACCACCATCATCATCACAACTAACCAGCAGATAAAACCGCATCACCTTCAGCCATTATTCTTCTGCTTCCACTGCAGTATAGATCTGCTTTTTTTTTTAAGATTATTTTGACTGTTATTAAAGTCATTGGGAGCCATTTGCACTTACGTGAGTGGCAGGACACCCAGCCCAGTTCACAGGAACTTTAGCATAATTGGGTGGATGTACAACTTGTATATCAAAGATGTATGTCCAAGATTATCCAAAAACAAATGCATCTGTATAGCTCTAAGTCAGCATGGATTCACAGACAACTGAAACCTACTTAATGGAACAAACTATTAAGTTCTGTAAGCGGAATCCTTTTGTTAGCACTATCCTGCATATACACGTACACAAATGTGATGTAATTAGCAAAAGCCAGCTTAACTGGTGACTGTATAAAGGCAATTCCCTTAATAAATATAAGCCCTTAATGAATGAATAAATGTTCAGCAAAAGGCAAGGGTGGATGTATTCCAATGCAGAGGACCACATCCTTGGGGAGTGCACCAGGTTACCTTCTGACAGTGCAGTTTCTCATGTGGCCATACACAGTTTCTCCAGCAACATCTACACAAACACGAGCATTAGTAACTCGGGAGTACCAGCAGCATTAAGCCTGCAGAAGGGCTAGCTAACCAGATCAAATATGCTTTAAATGGTAGCCAGAAAAGGAACTGACATGAAAATGAAATACATTTAAAAGGGTCAGTGATTCTATGAAAGAAATTTATTCGGAGACTGTCTTTTCAAGTTTTGTAACACAAAATAAATCAAACAAGGCTCTGCTTCTGAAAAACACAACATTCAATGAATACCATGGCACTTGAATGCTGACTGGAGAGATGCCAGTGATACCAGAGACGCAGTGTCTTTTCCTCCTCTACCGAAACGCTGTTTGCCCTACACAGCAACTAAAAAGTCTTTAAAAAATGGCTGAGTGGAACTGTTCTACCTCTGACTAAGCATATGTATCAGGGACTAAGCATATGTATCAGGGACTATGTGCTTCATCTGCCTTACAGGAATTACACAGCATCATGATTCAGAACTAAGCTGATCAATCCTTGGGAAACATCCATCACGTTGTCAAAGCGTTCCTTAGTCCTTTCTGCATGTTTCACACAAATTGAAAATTTGTGTAACACAAAATCTCCAAAGCACTAAGAGGCAGCCTTAGCCGCACTCCAAATGGTCTGAAAAACAGTCTGTTCTTTTTGTTTGTTCATACCAGATGCATTCTAGTGGTATAGCTGTGCCCATGCTATGTGTCAGGATGTGAATTCTGACATCCTCTGTCACCCAGCCTGCTCATTAAGGTTTTTTTGACACGGGAACATAGACACAAAGGTGTGGAAGGGGAAAGCCAAGGTACAGTAAGCACAGGAATAAAGGAAAAAGCCAGGACCTAGCCCTAAGAGAGATGGAAAATGTTGCTGGGGTCCTGCAATTTAGAGGGCTCCTTTGTATCTTGTTATTCCTCAACTTTAAAAGAAGGGAGAAACAATTGTTTTTTTTTAAAAAAGATGCACATATAAATCACTCACTGAGAAAGAATTCCAAAGTAAATAAATAAATCTTTAGATTCCAGGATCAGTTATGTGCTTGATCAGCCAAATTTTCAATCCCACTTAGGATGTGAACACTCTAGTACTGTACGTGTACAAAAGAGACCAACAAGCCAAATAATAAAAGCTTTCAACCCATGACCACGGCCAGTGTGAGACACATGCCATGACCTTCAGATCAAGATCCAGGTGCTGAAGAAGGAAACATCCTGTTCCCCTACCAGCAGCAGTGTACTCTCCATACTGTACATTTCTCTTGCTTCCCTTGTCTTGCTGCCCCATGAAGATGTAACAAACCAATTGTTATGTCTCTTCTTTCAGCACACAATGGAATGTGTTCACCCAGAGCAATTTAAAAATGAGTGGTCTCCAAAAGTGAAATTAAGTATTTTTATTGTGTAGTTACTGCCCCAAAATACCTCCCTTTTTCAGGAAAGCTTTTGCATCAAATTGCTTTTTAGGGCAAACACTGACAACTTGCTAGGAAGACAAATTCAGCCTTGTCACTGTTATGACCGGATTGTTTTGGCAGTAAAGTCTAATGGAAATCAAAAGCAAACAAGCCAAATGTGTAGCCACTCTGCCTTGGAATTAGGCTTTGTTTGAAATGGGGTGGAGTGAGGAGGTGGCAATAAAGCAGTGGCTGTCAAATTCTGCTTTTGGACTATTACTGCAAATTTAACCAACCAATCCAAACAGATGATAATGAGCTCAAAAAGAATTTAAAAGTAGAAGCAAAAATCAAATTAGTGCTTAGCCAAGTGGAACTGGATGTTACAGACAGCTGCTGTTTAAGAATATGTGTCCATTTATCCATCTTGCTTGGCTGTCCCCCAGTGTGTTCTTACAAAACACACACAGCTAGGGGCAGTACTGCCAGCCAAACGGAAAGGTTTAGTGGTGTCAGTGTTTTGACTATCAGGTTAAAGCTCATATGCAGTCTGGCATCAGGTATTTTGACCTTCATCTCCTCCAAAAAAAACCCCAAACCCCGTCCAAACTTCCAAATGCCAAGAGTTGTTTTACTTCTCAGAGTTCCCAGAACATGGTACTGACAGTGTTCATTACTAACACTTGCATGGACCAGAGTTTTCTAGTCCTTCCCTTCCATTTACAATTTTTTCTTTGAGACTGAGCTGTGAATGTGAAAATGCTTTAGGATATTCTGCAGAGCTCACCACCGTGCTTAGTGTTCTTTATTACTTAAAATACACTCAAGTTATGATCTTTCTGATAATTTTTCCAGAGTATTTAAAATTCCCCTCAGGTATTTCAGAAAATCCACCCACAACGTGCAAATTGCCTGTTTAAGAATTTTATGTCTGCTTTTTGTTTTCTACCAGTTTCATACTCTTAACAGAGAGGGTAACATGCTGTCATTTTATCATGCACATTCATCTCGTTTTCGTTTTGTTTTGGTTGTTTTTTAAATCTGAAGCAAGATACTAATCCAAAATACTCAAAATAATTAAGAGAAAGGAAAAAAGGTCAGCAGTAGATTCAGACATTTAAAATACTTGTCTCCATAAACAAAATCTCACAGTGGGAGAAAACTGGCTGTGCTAAATACCCTCTGCAAGATAAAATAAAACCAGAACAGCTTACCCACCTTCCCATTCTTCCCTGGGACCACAATTATGCAGCAATTTGTTGCTATCTAAATAACCACTTGCTTTTGGACTCATTATCATATGTTTTCTGCTCCACCAAGAGAAAATAAGACTGCAAAGGGAGAAATGTGTTTTCCTTTTACTCAGCAGGAATAGCAAATCAAGTGCCAAATTTACACATTTCCATTTCCAGCCTCTGGCCCTCCAACGATGCAAAATCTAACAAACTGTGTGTGCTTCCTGATTATAAGCAGCTCAAAGCCAACCATCACAGCCTATTCTACTGGGATGAGCTGAAAGCAGTAGGAAGAGCTACTGAGATTCCAGACACAGTAATTGGTCAGATCTGAGATCTAGGGCTAAGACTGAAATTCATTCCCTTTCCTAAAAAGTACAGACAAACCTCAAGTTACAGATAAATATTACAGACACAAAAGTAAAAATATGTTTCTTGGTCTGAAGATGCTGGCAACATTAAACTGATTAGCAGGGAGAAAAGGGGGGAAAAAAATTCAACAACAAACCAGCAGAACTCTAAGATGAGACTATAAATACTACATCGAGGCCCATTTCAGTAGCTGAGAACTAGCAATTTTGCTAAAGAGCATACTTTTTCTCCCTGAGATTTTAACAGGACATGGGAACTGCACCAGCAAAAAATGTAAACACCAGATCTTAATTTTAAATGAATGCCATTTACAATCTTTACCTTTTATTCTTCTTTACCTAGAATGAAAAGATTAGGTAATGTGAATGTCCTAGAGAACACGGAATGTATTTGTATTTATTCTGCTGTTAACTGTGCAACACTTGTGTGCCATACAAATCCTTGTTTGCACACACACATGCGCAACATAAGAAGACCTCAGCTTTGTTGCTAGTTTTCAAATTCAAATTCAAAGAAAAGAAAAGACATCCTGTTGCGGAATATGTCTCAGTCTTGACCAGAATTTGTCATTACAGCAGAATGGCCTCAGCAGCCCCAAGCAATGCTGTTATCCCAGGTCATCTCATCAGTATTCATTTGTGCAAGGCTGTAATATTCACTGGCATGTGGCTTGCAGTGTCCCACATTCAACATTTAAAAATCAAAAAAGGAAATAACTAAATACTTTTGACTGACCCTTAGCATATGGACCTTTTTTCCCCCCCTTTTTTTCTTTTTCTGATGTTCAGGGATGCAAGAAAAGAGATAGATCAGCTAATACTGTTTAGAATGTTTGTGGTAACATGTAAGCTAATCATCAAGAAGCTCACCAGAAGGAGAACTTTGTGTGCTTGTTGGTAGAGAAACTGCTAAAAGCAGCTGAAGTAGTGACCCCTGGCAGTAAAGGAAGACCACGCAGAGGAAGAGAGGATAATGAAGAAAAGGAAGGAACCAGCCAGATGGAAGGATGCAAATACAGCTAAAGAAGGTCTGGCAGAAAGAAATGGATCAGCAGGTGAGAAGAAAATGCGGTGAGAAAAACACAGGGAAAGAAGACTGGTGGAAAGCAAAAGCAGACAGCAGCAGTAAAATAGTGTAGTCACACAGAAGGAATCAGTCACAGTAAAAAGGAAGAGCACTGGGCTGAAGAAATGACCTGGAGCACAAGAAAAGCACAGTCCATGGTACAGGTTCTGTTTACAGCAGGAGGATCTTTAAACTGCTTTAAGGAAAACCAGGAATGCCAGACAAGAGATTGAGGGCGTGAGGGGGAGGGTTTAAAAAAAAGAAAAGGCACCAGGCAGGTTAAAACACAAAAAATCTCGAACATTTGTTTCTGCAGCACCCTATTCCACTAAAACCAGGGATCTGGCAACAGATCGGGCTGCATTTCTTGACTACCAAACCGGTTTAGTTTGAGACAGTAACAACAAGGTAACATAAACTCTGACTTTCCTCCTCAGAAAGAAATCATGGCAACCAGTGATCCTATTGTGCTTTGTTGTTGCATAATTGTTAAAGAAATGCTTTCCGATGCCCTGTGAGAGGGGGTACTATCTCGAAAGCTCAAAGGGATTGTTCATTTGATCACTAAGCACAGTGTTATTCCAACCACTCATGCACGCAGAGAATGCCTCTATTCTTATGTCCCCCTGAGAGCTGAGATCATCTGAGATATGTCGCCTATCACATATAAAGGCCGAGGTAGAACTGCTGGCAGGGCATTTTAAGTGAAGTATTTTCACAGACCTGGAATTTCTCTTCCGTCTTTTCGGACGAACTCGCCGACCGCTGGGCTAATTTAAAAGGTGTTAGGATACAAGCAATCCTTTGGTTAAGAGTTCCAGGCTTGAGCCCTTGTGTGCTGAATGGTGAAGCAGTTCTAAGAATGATAAAACAGATACAGATGTGTTTCTAATCCTGGATCAATCTGTCTCTCCCCAAAGCCATAGGCAGAAACCTAGAAGTGTATTTGATCCAAGGTTCTTAGCACAAACAGATACTAATACATGAGGGGAAAAAAAAACCAAAAAAAGCCCCCCAAAACCCCCAAACAAACTTCCCCAAAAACCACACTCCAAAACACAAGGAAAACCCCTACACTCAAAACCCAAACACTAGGCTAAGAAGCTGCGCACAAAGATAATGTAATTAGGAAAAAATAAGGTTATTCCATTCCTCCCTGTTCTACAATCTCCCATGCAAGACTTATTTTGTACCTCTTAAATTTTGTTTTATAATATTTCATTTAAGTCACATCCTTGTGATGCACTTTCACGATTCTTGAATTGCTTTGTTGAAAACATTAAGTTGTTTACCAGTAATCTCAAAAATTAGATGCTCAGCCTCCTACCCACAGATACATTAATTAAAAAGAAACCCAAACAACAAAACAAACCACCTCTGATTCACGACACTTTAGCACAAGCAGCAGATAGGCAAGAACTCCAACTGGTACTACATGCTAAAATCTACAGATAATTACACACTTTCCAACTTACACTTCAGAGAGACAAGGAAATTGCCTTTGCACCTCCACTGTGTGCACATTACTGTTCTCTGAATTAACACACAAACCAGCCTAGGAATTAAACAGATGAATGTACAGGGCATGAAAGGACATAAATAAGCCTTATCAAATTCCTCCCCCTAATCCAAGCTGTAATTTTATCTTCCCCTCTGTGGAAGACACAGCTTACTAGCATGGTTCCTTATTTTTATGTATAAATAACGTCCTTAAAATAAATGCACTATTGCAACCACACCATTTTAAGGAGATGTGAAATGTTATAAAACCCTACACTTAATGTAAATTAATTGCAAATTTCAGAAAGATGTGACCTCATTAGCAATTCTACAGAGAAGAAATATTAGGATATTTCACTCAGATTAAAATGTCACTATTTGCACAGATTTTTTTATTTAACATTATAGATAACAAAAAAATACAACTTTCCAACATCCTGAGAACCTCCAGAACCCTTTCTATTCTCTAATTAAAATAGCAAATAAAACAACTAAATAAAAATACCAGAACTATCAAATATTTATATATTTCCTCAATGAAAATGAATTTGCTAAATTAGAGAGATTATACTTTTATTTAAATCAGGATATTTGAATTATGAATCTTGCCTTTAAAAAATACATGTCTTTATGTTGCATCACAATTATGTCAACACAAGCAGACTAATAGAGATGGAGGAGAAAATGCTCTAATTCTAAATAGCTCCCTATGTCAAACTATTTTATATTCTGACTTTTCTCACAATTCATTCCTGATAAAGAACATGATTATAACACTCTGAAAATACACATGGAGTTGACTAGAAAAGCCAGGTATTTGAACATGCCAGTAGTGGTCGGGTGTCACAATGACTAGCCAAAGCAGTGTGTGATTTTAAATAACATGCTGATTTCAAGACATTCATTTCTGTTTTCTCAAGGGGCCAGCTCCACAGCTTTGTTTTTCTTATTTTCTTTTTCACTGGAATCTTGAAATTAATTTGCAAGAACATTTCAGTCTCAGAAATCCTCAAATAGGTACCTTTAGGTAGAGCTAAAAAGGGTCCTTTTACATGAGAACTAAGAAAACGCAGTAGAAAAGGCCTCATATTTTCACTGCAGGAGACGTTTTTAATCAGCGCATATGTTAAACAAAAAAAAACCCCGTGGGTGGCAAAAGTGTAACTTGGAAAATAGAAAGACATTTGTCCCTCCTCATAATTATTCCGAATTGAACAACAAATTACAAGTCAATATAAAAAGATTGTTGGGCTGAAGAGAGGAATAATTTAAATGCTTGCCTTCAGGGAGCAGTCACCAGCAGAGCTGTACTGCTACAGGTGTGACATTGCAGCTGTAACTCTGTCGAGAGCAGCAACAGCACTGAGAGAGGCTGCTCATGAGGCACACATCCACAAAGAGTAATTGTGCTGTTGAGATTCTGCTACTGAGTTTACCCAAGTAGAACAGGTTTTATCATGAAACTGCAGTTCCTCTGCAAAATCTACAGCAATGTGGTTCTTGTCTTACAGTTAAGAGCAAAATGCAGCTTGGTGTAAAAGCAGTCTGACTGGCAGGGAAATACCCACTCTCAGAAATGGGAATTGGCAGTAACAGGTGCAGAGCAACCTTCTTATGGTCTAAGGTTTGTAGATCAGTAGGCTCAGTGAGGTCCAGTCCTTGACTGGCTGCTCCTGCAGTATGAATAGTGACTGAAATAATGCTGGGAGCGAGTCTCCCATTTAGACTTTTGGTACTTTAGTAACAGAGGTAAGAAAACCCTGCGCAGCATGAAAATAATGAGAGCAGCTGAAAACGAAAAAGAAAAATCCCAAGCATGAATACATTTAGAAGTCTGAACTCCTGGGCTTCTCACTTCCAGAAAATTCCTCAGTTTAATCTCACTGACCACTCCAAGCCACATCCTGAAAACAGGCCACTATATTCAAATTACTACATCAGGTGAGCACTGATTTTAAAATAGATGCCAGATTTATTGTTGGTGGCATATGGAAACAGAAGTCACATCTCTCTGCTGAAGCCTGGGGAAATTTATCACAGAGGAAAAAGTGACAAACAGCTATTTTGCCCAATCCTCTGATTCTCACTTTAAGCCCAGATCCACCGAAGTATCTCACTCAAAATCTGGATAGTATTTCAAAGTGTTAATGCATGTTCCTAATTCTGCTGAAATCTAGTGAAGTTCCTCTATTAATTTTCACTTATTATTCTCCCTCTATAGGCTATGCAGCTCATGATGATGTTGGCCAGCCACTGATCCCTCAAAGCAAGGGTGGAAAAATTTGGTGGAAAAGGAAGAGGGAAGCTCTCATTTTCCAGGGGTCTTAACAGTTTGTGGTTTCGGGTTTTATTTCAAACATGAATCTTGAAACAAATTTGCCTTCAGATCTTCATATCAGACTTACATATTCCAAAATAGAGCAGTAAAATTATTTCAAGAAATTTTGGCAAATAAATCAAAATGCATAAACTTTCAGAATTTATATTTAATGCTGACTAGGGCACTCAGGCTTGTTGTCTAATTGGTATCCATACATCTATTGCCTATTTTGTGATAGATTTCCTATGATGACAAATGCAGAAGGAATGTGATACTACAGCAATAAAATCTGGAGATCAAACAAGAGGGTCTTGTGGTCATTTTAAGGATGGCCAGTTTATACACAAGATTGAACATGATACACAAGACAAAGGACAGCCTGAAAGTAAGTAAAAGGGAGCAGAATAACACTACTGCCTGCTCCTGCCATAGCCTTACCTTAAAAATATTAAATACTTGCACATTTTACACCTGATGAATAGGTGAAGCAATAGGTGAAACAAAAGGGGCAAAAATGTATCGTGTCTATAGCTAATCCTACCCAAAAAGGCTTTCCAAAGAATTCAGTTCACTCACGACAAACGTCAAAACCGCAATTAAAACTCGGCCCATCCATTTCAGAATAAAATTATCTACTACTCCTCTTTGACTTTGGGCTGCAAGACATCAGTAGACCAGAAAATGGAAATATTTGCCTGCCTGAAGCTGCCCCAGTGGCATGCTGGATGCCTGGTGTGAAAGACGGCTACCTCAAACCTGCTGGCTGAGCTGATGACTTCAGGTACCACAGATCAGCATCTTCCTCGGTAGGAACTCGGGCACAACCACTGCATGGGTCTGTTAAAAACAGCAGAGTTGCTGTGCTGAACACGCAGGAGGTCCCATCAAGGTAAGCAGAGTCACCACATCCTGATAAACATTCAGGGAAGCAGGCTTAATTCAAAGAAGGACTTGTTTGTCAAATGTCAAGTATTTATTTAAGAAGCATCAATATTTTCATTTTGTCTCCACTGAGTCCAATGAAATGAAGTCTTATTTATTGTAACATAACATGGTGGCTTAGTTAAGTGTCCAAAACCTATCACTTTTGTTTCAAGAGCTCATTCACTCACTTTTCCACAAGCAAAGGTTAAAAGAAAATCCTATTACAGATATTTCAGAACAGAAATGAGAACTCTTGTTTTTATTTTATCTGTAGACTGTTTCTATTGAAGTCACTTGAGATAAACATATTTAGAATTATTTTTTCACAGTCCATGGATATGTTTGTTTAAACAACTGAGTTTATTTAGTCTTTAAAATGCTGATTTTTACTGGAGTCCTCCTGCAGCAGATTAACATGATGCCCAGCAGAAACTTTCAGATGCTACAGCAAGAACCACCAAAAAGGAAAAAAAAAATTCACAATGGATGACAGCTACTAGAAATCACTCAAGCTAATTTAAAGTTGCTGTTTTGATGGAAATACTTTGTATCCACTCTAAAAATGGTTCTGTCTAATTAAGTGGGACTAAAACAACTAGAGAAGGCCAAGCTTTTCACTGGCAACAGGGAAGGGAAGCATAGGAAAGGCTCTGGAGAGGGAGCCTGCTCTGAAAAGCACTGGAAATAAAGAGCAGCATTATCATGGCTGTTCTCTGCTCCTTGCAAGGCTTGTGAGCGACTGCAGTCTTGTCACCACCAGGATGTTTCTGTACAAGTACCAGTGTGTGCACACCAGTAAATACTAGTCCTTTTCACTTCTATTTTCCTCATCAAAAATGGATTATCTCAGATGTGAATTTCTGCTCTGTTCCTCCTTGTCAGCACTTAAAGGGCCACTGTCCCACCCCTGAAACTGAACTATTGCACAAGTGCTGCTGAGCTCTGTATTTGAAGGAGTTAAGCCAGACCACAGTCAGCCTTCTCGAACACATGCGTAACATCAGAAAGCCATAGCTTCAAGTATGGGTTGGATTTCCTGCCTGACAGGGTACTGGAGCCCTGGAGTTTCATAGAGCTCCAGGGTACAGCAATGGGACTGCCAAGGGGAAACTGACAGATGCCAAGTCCTGCAAATTTTCATTCACTCATTCAAATGCTGTGCATTCCTTCTTGCTTTCACTCTCCACCACCATCAGATTCATTTTCAGTCTTGTGGACACAGTTGCAAATGCCATGTGTGAGGCTGAAGCACAGTTCAGATCAATACAGCACAGGAATAAAAATATTTTGTCAGGGTCACCACCAAAACAGCTTGCATGGGGTGTTTACAATAGCTATCACACTCTACTTTCATAATCCTTCACAGTGGCTCTCCTTCCAGAGCTACACCCTTCACACACCCAGGCTGATATTTTTGCAGAGCTGCTGCTGGACAAGAGGATGCAGCTACCGTGGCTCTCTCCCTGCCCTTCCATACTCTTTGGGCATCAACATGAACATAAGAAAATCCACAGGTTTTTCCACACTCCAGCCTGATCCTTTAATGTTAGAAGGACAAGCCAATGGATTTTTGATTTTTAAGCTCAATTCACTATCTTTATAGTTTTGGCAAAGTCAATAGAGCTAATTACAATATCATGAGTGAACATGACTGAAAGCGGGGTGGGAAGTATCATTAAGAAATCCAACCCACCATTTCTTAGGCCCATTGGATCCCGGCAAGGAATTGGAATTTCACCTGTTTGACAGCACACTGGACAGGAAGCACCACCTTAGCACTGACCTACTGTATTTATGAGGGCAAGATGTTTACTTCTGTATCCCCTTTTTTCCCTTGATTTCTGTCTTCTGCATCCAGATCAGAAAAAAATCTGGGTTTGGATGTGTCTTTCATGATGTGTGCTATGGGCAGCCTACTGGAGGCCAGACACGCAACCAGAGGTAATTATGGGGTCCAGACCATCGGCAAAGTGCCTCTTTCTAACCAGGGTAACTGACTGCTTGAAGTCTGAGGAGAATCCATTGTTTTTGTACAATTTTTGCAACAGGACATTATTCTGGCTCAGATCAGGCATTAAGGATTTTATCCAGGAATTACATAATGACATTCCATAGTTTCTATCATGCAGGAAGCCGAAGTTGATAGCTTTCGTATTACCTTTTTTTTTTAAGACACAGAAGTGTTATCAATCTGAGCTGCTGTTTTCATATTCTCCTAACATATGGTACAAAAACTCCTTCTAGTTCTCTTCTAGCCACTGCCTTAAAAAGTGAGTCATGTTGTAATTAAACTTTAACAACAACATCTGTTTCAGCTAACCCGACAGAAGAGTTGTTGGCCCACAGAGAACTATTCTGCTTCTTCTTTCACTCAAACCAGAACTGAGTGGTTATTCAGCCTCAACAAAATTGGAAATGGGACAACAGCAACATTTCAGCTCCTTTCCCCAAAATAAGGATCTTTCAGAAGCACTTTTAATTCATTTACAGATAAAATCCTGCCTTAACCCAACTGGATGGTACATAAGAATCAGTGACAGAGAACACTAAGGACTTCTGTGCACACAGAATACTCTCTTGGGCTGCAGCCTGCTAACAGGACAAAGATGACAAACACTGGGAAAGGAGTAATTTGTTTCATGGCTAGCTAATTAACCATAGGCCTCATATCACCACCCAGCAGCATGTGACATTAGACCACCCTTGTCCATCCTTCACTTTTACAATCAGATACAATGCTTGTTCTGGATAACAATAGGATGGTAAATGCCTATTGTGCTTCCCCCATCTTGCATACAGACTCACCCTTACTGAATAAACAAGGGGGGGGGGAAATCACCAGCTCCTGTACATTGTAGAGCAAGCATTAAAATAATGAATAAGTCATTTATTGTTAATGTGCTGATTAATTACAGCAAGCACAGCCCACCACTGCTAAAAATGCAGCAGGCATCGCTGTCTCAGCTCCACGCCTATGCTAACCACTCAAGTAACAAATCCAGTCCCTGTGATATTAGAAAAACCCAGATCTCTGTTTCACATGTTGCTTGCATGTGTTACACACAAGAAAAAATAAAGAAAAATCATACCAAATCAGAGTTGTTAAAATGCCCTTAAGTGCTTGAGCACTAATTTTGCAGCACACATCAATGGCATGCTAAAAGTAATCTTAAAGATTTAGTTGATGCTACTGTAGAATAGTACATTAATTAAAGGCATATTAACTAATTAGATGTCCAAGAGCTACCGTTACTGTTTAAAGCACCAGACTGCTGCCAGGAAATAAATAATGTTTGAATGCTACTGTTAAATAAAGAAAATCTATAAAAATGAGCCATAACCAAACCAACCACAGAACTAATACAGAAGTTTCAAATATCTATACTTTATAAAAAGCTTCAATCTTTAAAATAACAAAATATCCCACACTTGGCCAGCTGCTGCCTCTGGACTCCTACAGGTCTCTTTCCACCATAGCACATCGCCAGTATTCACCTTTGCTTGTCCATATGTAAAAACTACACATAGTTTGCAAAAACCACTTAATGATATGTATGATAAACAAGTTTCAGCCCTTTCTCTAAAATAAAGATCTGCAGGTGGACATAAAACACCACACCAAAAAGGGAAGGCTGTGAGCCGTACCTCTAAGACCCAACAACTGCGCAAAAAATAGCAAGCGGGGTTTTTTATTAAAATGTAAATCTATTCTTTCCAACTCAGAAAGCTAATCCATGTTGTAATTTTGATAAACCAGCGGTCTCTGGATGAAAGCAGACAGGCCAAGTCTTGCAAGAAACTGGGAAAAGGAAAGAAGGCCAAGGAAAGTGGAAATAGGTGGATAGCTGGAAAACCAGAATCATTACTTAGCTTATAATGAAAACCGACAGGACACTAAATCCCCCCATTTGCCTCTCAGGCAGGAGGAAATAACTGCACCATGCTAATAACACCTATTTTAGAACCATTAGCTGTCTGACCAGAGTGATTTTTTTGTGTGTAAGCTTGCCATTATTTTGCATTAAAGTCATAGCTTGTGTTCCACAATTGATTGCTTTTACAATGAAAGAAGCTTCCCAGTAAGGTCACTGAACTGCAATAACCCTCAGCTTTTAGCCAGCTCCTGACAGGACTGCATCACCTCCTGATAAAGGCATTGTGCCTTCCAGCTCCTCCTTTCACATTCTGCCCCCTCCCTTTTTAAAGCAAGAATCAAAAAGCAAAAACAGGTACAAGAAAAGTGTGAAATCCATACAGATGTTACATTCAATAATATATATTCCCACCTCTGTAAGTACATTCTGTAAGACCAGAATACAAATTCTCTAATTTTCCCAGACAAACTTTATAAACAATCAGCAAATCCTCAGCTAAAGAAAAAAAAACCTACCAAAAAACCCCCACAACCAAAGAACCCAAACTGGCATTCAACACACAGCATCCAAAAATTCCTAGGTTTGGATGCAGTGGGACTGTGTTAAGGCAGACCCATGGTGAGCGTGACTAGGTCTGTCAAACCACTACAGATGGAAGTCTCATGGAGAGAGAAGTTCTTCATCCTGTGTGGGTTTACACAACTCTCAACAGGACATTCTGCGTGGGACACAGCAGCAGGCATCAGCACAAGCAAGAATTGGGGTGAGCCAGGGCCACTGTGGAATTGTGCTGAATGTACATTTTCTTGCTGTATCTCTGAGCTCTGCACACAAAAAGATACCTCAGGACGTACCCAGTACTGCAGGTCCAAACAGCAGAATGGCAGATGGTGCTGAAAAAGCTCTACAATAGGATCTCTCCTTTTAGAGGGGAAAAAAAAGTGTTCATTTCGCCTCTTTTTACTAAAAAAACCCAAAGAACAAACAAACCAAAAACCAAAACCAACCAAACAAAAAACCACCACCAAAAAAAAAAAAAACCAACCAAAGCACAAAACCCCATCACCAAACCCAAACAACAACAAAACCCCAACACCTCACAGTACCACTCCAGGCACACAGCATGGATCCCTGGAAAGCTCTAAGCCAGAAGAAAAATGGCCACATCCGGATACAATTTTAGACCTGATCTACCAGATAGAAAGGAAATGAAGCTTCCCATTTGAGAAGATCAAGTCTTACTCTATCTTCCCAAGGAAGATGTTTTTTGCTGTGGAGGTGGTAAAACACTGGAGTAGGTTACCCACAGAGGTGGTGGATGCCCCATCCTTAGAAACAGTCATAGTGGGGTTGGACAGGGTTCTGAGCAACCTGATTTAGTTCAAGATGCCCCTGCCCACGGTAGGGGGTTAGGACTAGATGGTCTTCAAAGGTCCCTTCCAACTCAAAATATTCTATGATTCTATGATGAAAAATCAGCACACTTGACTTTCACTGCCATCAGAAAGGGGAATATATTGTCAACATACAATAGGGGTTGAACCAAAGAAAGGAAGGTCCTGTCATCCCAGTGGTCAGAATGACAGGCAGATTTCCCCCCTGCTTCTGCCTGACAGTTGTAGTGTAGCACTGGATCAAATAAACTCCAGAAAATAATCTCTGGAAGTAAGGCAAAGAGTCCCCCCTGAGCCATTTCCTTAAATGCATAGCACCATACCCAGCAATTTTCTTCTCTCCCGTGGACTGAGATGTAATTCACAATCCTTTTGTGACTACATTCTGGTTGCAACAGAGACCATGTTGACTACGTGCAAGTTCAACAGAAGTTTGCAGCAACCAAGACATTCTAGCTCCACATCACAGATGCATATTCAGTATATATCAGACAACAGAACTCTGTTGGATGCCACAAGAAAATCCTTTCAAAGGGCAAACAAAACTAACTCTTGTCAATTCAGAATTTCATAGCTGCAAATGCCATCACTACGATGTCTTTTCTCTCCCATGCCCTTACCCTTCTGCTCCATTTCTCCATTCCATCCTCCTGTACAAAAAGTTCACTGCCTTTGAGAATTACCTCTCTGAAACACAAGATACACCTGACTTATTCGCTTGTTTCATAAAGCAGCTGGTACGATGTGGCTTCATTGCTGGCAAGGTCATTTAATCTATAGCCAGTATAAAAATAAATATTAAAGAGAAATGCAAAAAAGCCTTCTGGAATGGTAATTCCCAAATCCAACCCATATACAGAAGAACAACAGGAAAATTATGACATTTACGTGTGTTCACAAGTGGCCCTTTACAGGAGTGGATCAACCCTTGCTTGTATCTACAGAGAATGCTACCAGGTTTAGCAGATTTGAAGGAGAACCCCACACTTGAACCCCTTACTACTGTGATATTTTCAATCAATAATAGTGTGTTTGCCTCCAAAACTGGACCTAGCTCACAGGAACTGCAGAAACCACATTTACTCTGAAAGGAAGTATTTTCAAAAAAAAACCCCTGCCGTATTCAAATGGTACAGCTTCTTCAGATAGCTTCTGTATTACAATCCCTAGCAACTGCATCTATTCCATGCTGCCCACAGCAGAGAAAGTTCCCTTATCCTGAAAAGTCATAATTGTCACCTGGTCCACGCCAACACTAACCTTGGAGAGTGGGGAGACAAGCACAAACCAAGAGATTTCTGTCCCCTTTGCTGAAGAGCCTTGGACCTGGCAGTCCAGGCGCCCTGGTGGCTGCCAGGGACTGTCAGCTACTGCCACCGGGTGGCTCAGCGCAGAGGGACAGCCAGCATCGTCGGGGGACACGGCTCCTCCCAGCGCCTGCTGCGCACCCACCAGCACAGAAAAGGCTCTCAAGGGGTGCTGCCCCTCTTCAAAGGGGGCTTCAGAGGCTGTGACAGGCTCCTCTGCTGCCTGTGCTAACCTTTCTGTAGGGGATGGCATTGTCCAGGGAAAGCTGGGGGAAAGGATCTCTGGGGAAAATAAATAAATAAGTCACAGAAGGTAGTGATCTCTGTGAAAAGGGAAGGCACTGCGCCCGCTCAAAGAGACTGGAGGCTATTAAAAATTCCTCAGAAGAGGGATTCTAGTCAAAGCTGGAGCTATAAATTAACCAACTATTGGTGCATACTTGATGCTTGGTATAATTAGCATCACTGGGGAAAAAGAAAGAGGAAAGAAATGAGGGATAGCTTGAAATAGATCAAGCCAGAGGGAGAATAAGTGAGCAGGGTCTGTAATCATTTAAGTCACTGAACAACAAATAACTCACCTAGGGAGAACTGTTTCAAGCTTATCCTTTATCCCTATAAGATGTAATACAGTATTTTAAAAAGTTGACCAGAACTGCAGGGAAAGGCATATACAGCAGTCATTCTCAAGACACATAAAACTTGTATCTGTCAAAATATTCTCCCTGATCCTTACTACAGTCCACTTTGATTTCCTCACTTGACCAGGGTAAAAGAAGATTACAGACTCCATTTGCACCACACTTCCTCTTTCCCTCCCCTCCCCCATTCTGACCTAATCTTAAAATAAAAAATAAAAAAACCCCAGACTGTCATTTGCAAAGTGGTAGGAGGGTTGATACAAGATACTGTAGTCTGACTGGTTTTGGAGCTGAAAAGAAATTTTCCTCCTTGTTATGTCAAGTTATCAAAGGTTGATCAGCGTCTTATCTCAGATAACCAGTTCAGTTCACAGATCTGGAACATGGAAATATTTAGCAGTTTGTTAGTAAACCATTAGCTTTAAAGACCACGTAGCACACTGCATGTTGACTTTCTTCAGTTAGTAAAAGAATGTGTTGATCCAGGGTATGGATCACTGGACGTTGAGTTTAAACGTACCAACAGTGAATTTCACGGTCAATTCCTATATTTAAACTCACAGTTCCCACATGAACCACAGGCTTGACTAACTACCGGCTTAGCTCAGTGGTACATGGGAGTAGTGATCAAAATATACAGAATGTTTAAATGCCTGCAATTTTGCTGGTAGAAAGAGGCAGATGGAGATCTCCTTGCTTTGCTGTCTCTATCATTCTCACATAAAGAAAATTAAACATCTGCTCTGAGAAAGGACACAGTTTGAGATGCACATTACACTGTGCCATGGGGCTTTACAACCAGTAATACAGGATCTACTGCAAATAACTGGCAGAGCAAATGGCAAGGAAATGAGGTAATAGCCTCAGCACCCATTTAATAAAGTTGAAAGCTAGTTCTAAAGTCCACTGGTAGATTCATCAGACACTGGCATTGTATGATCAGTGTTGGAAACATTCATACCAGGAATTCAGGCTCATGTGCCAGTCACACTATATTATCTCACTGAGAAAAGATGAATTTAAACAAAACCAGTCTAAATGGCTTCCATATATAGTGAAGAAGACTAATTATCCATGCTCCATTCCTTTTGTACCTTGAAAGAAAAGAAATCCTTACTGATTCAAAAATACTTAACTCATCGAAAAGTTTTCAAGCTAGTCAGCCTCAGTAACATCCACATGATCAGCCTTGCCCTACCCTCTCCGGCATTAATGTTAGACTACTGCTTCTTTATTGGATTCTATTAGCATAAAATCAACCTAAAGTTGTAATGATAAGGTTTCCTTTATCAGGAAAAGGTTCATCACCCAGCCAGTGGTTGGGCACTGGAACAGGCTCCCCAGGGAAGTGCTCACAGCACCAAGCCTGACAGAGCTCAAGAAGTGTCTGGACAATACTCTCAGGCACCTGGTGTGATTCTTGGGGTATCTGGTGCAGGGCCAGGAGTTGGACTTAATAATTCTGATGGATTCCTTCCAACTCAGCATATTCTATGATTCTATGATTCCCTCTCTCTTTTCCAAAACGTAATGCAGAAGAAAAGGTCAAATGTGGCTTTCAGATTAAATAATAAAACTATCAGGCAAACCTCTATGGAGAGCAGGGAAGGGATTCACTGAAAAATACCAAGAGAAGCTCATTTAAAATCTAGGCCTCTGAGAATTCTCAAAGGTCATCCAGTCTATCCTTCTGGCACAAGATGATTACATCAGTTTAGACAGTTACTTGTCTAACCTGTTTTTCAAGGCCTGCAGTGATGTATCTGTACACTTTCCAGATGATGTATCACAATGCTTCAGTATTTGTTTGCATATTTCCCTTCCTGACATTTGATCACATCTTTCTTTTTGCAGTTTTAAGAATTCACTGCTTATCCTGTCCATTACGGATGGAGAAAAGGTTATTTTCCCTTACTGCATAAACCTTTAATTTTGCTGAACACTTGGATGCAGTCTTTCTTCTCCTCAGAGATGATTAGTTTTAGACAGTTGACTGCTCTTTGTTTTCTTCTTGATCCTTTCCTCCATCTTCCCAGGTCTCTGTGGGACTGTACAGCCTGCACTCAAATGCTGTACACCAACATTAAGTAGATCACTAGAACTTTGTGAGAATTCTCTTTGTACTAACACATCAAATAACATTTTCCACTTGTCCTAGTAACTCACCAAATACTTCGTTATCCTCTGAAGACTGCTGTGTTAGTCTGGCTGCTTTTGGACTCTCCTTAATTGCTTCCTCCACCTTGGTTTCAGCATTCTGTAAAACAAACATTTACTGAGATTAGTTCTTTTATAGCTCTCAAACAGAAACACTCTTCAAACCTTTTAATTACATTCTTAACGAATACAGAATCATTAACACGGGTGGTTTTGTTATCTTTGCTACACATGTGTGGGTTTGCAAAATAATAAGGAAAAATACTCTCAGAAAACCCTGATTTTTTTTGAGTCTGTTTTAATCTGACTAGACTACATAAATTGGAGAGTTAGAAAAGACATTTAAACAAGAGAGAGATCTTAAACCGTAACAGACTTGTAAGTTTCCACCTTTCCTCTTCATATCTAATTTTATTTCTATTGACATATTCCATGTTGACTTAGTGAACCAAGAGATCAGAAGATAGTACACAAATATTTCTCCTTATAGAGCAAAGGCAAGTGAGCTAGAGAGAGCTTATGAGCAGCCAACTTCAAGTCTTTAACCAATTCAGGTACTTAACTGTTTAAAGCACAAGTGCTTATCTATTTCTGAAAGAAACCTGCCAATTAGCTACCTGGTGTTAGACTGGGCCCAGAGATAAAGCAACAGCTTCAGCACTTAACTTGCCAGAAGTTAAAACATTTCATTCCCTAGCTAGAAAAGTCTGAGGAAAACATAAGCTGTGAAACAGTGAGTTTTAAATATTTATATTGCTACTAAAGAAAAAATAACTCATGTTTTAAAAATGTTTTACTTTAGTACTCAAGAGAAACATATAAACAAGCTCACAGCAATGCAGACACTCAACTGCATAAGCAATCAGCTGTTGAATGATGGATATGAAATGACTGATACAATATTAAATATTACTGGAAAGAGCTGACTAAGAGTTGAGGAAGGAATAAAAGAGAAATGTTGCATCCCTATGCTTTTTAAAGGATACATATTGCTCTATTCAAGTACCTGCTCATTTGGAAGGCTCTGTGTGATGTTTTGGAAAAATACAATTTTTAAACTCTGACATGTATTTGAAAATGCTGCTACACAATCTGTTCATGAAAATTACCATCTCTGCTCTCAGAAACACAGCACGGTTCCAAATTTCTCTTATTTCCCCTTATTAATAACAATAAGGCAGGTGTAAGAAGATAGGTAGATTAAGTCTGTTATCCTCGCTACAGAACAGAGGAGGTCAAACTTAAGGCACATAAACTCAAGAGACTTTGAAGCAAGACAGCAAGAATTTTCAGAAAGAAATGAAAGACAGACCTAGCAAGCCTATTGGTGTCACACAGGAGGTGACAAGAACTGGGAAAAGCAGAGACAGAGAAAGTGCTTCAGAGGAGCACTGCAGGTCCTTCCTGAAGCAGGAAGGACATGCAGAAGTGAAAAGGCTCTGCACTCTCTCAAGGCACCAACCTGAGTGTGTCCCATGCAGAAACCCCATCAGCTCGGTGCCTCTCAGAGCTGAGGAGGGAAATCAGTTTTAGCAGGTGCTCACCTCAGTCTGGCTTAACTAGTGTCCCTTGGGAAGATTAAGGGACCCAGTCAGAAATCAGCAGTGGCTGTACTGGGAGACAACTTGCTTTGGGTAAACAACTTCATGATCAGCACAAATGACTTATGCCCTGTCCCCAGAGATATAATCTCTCAGTTGTGCAGCCACACAGTTTGCAATGCTGTCCACTCAGACAAGGCACTTATGCTAAGGTCTGGACTGGTTGACAGGATCACCCACATTTAGAGGCCACTGATTCAGTAAGTTGCATATTGGACTTGGGTTCTCCATCCTATTTTAGTTGCTCTATAGTGAGCAGCAAATCCACTACATCTTTGTTGTACAGAGAGATGGAGAACAGCAGTCAATTCTGAAAAGAAGCAGAAGAGGACATCTGCTACAGTAGCATAAGTCACTTCCAAAGGCAAAGAAAAACATTAAAAATGGTATCATCGTGGATTAGACAAAATTAATACATTTAGATGATCAAAAGTTCAGGGCTTTCCCAAATGAAGGGGACAGCTGAACTCCTGACCAGAGCTATTGCTCTAGGCTTTGTAAAGGCAGTGCTCGTTAGCTCCATCTTTAATTGTACTTCAGCATGTTTAGTGTATGGTAAAGTTGGTGGTACAGGAGGAGAGGGATTGCTGTTCCTCATGTTCTTGTTCCCCTTGGGAAACAGGTGAAAGTCTGTAACCTGCTGCAAGGCATCAAGAGCAGTAGTAACAAAACACTATCCAGCCGACACTCAGCTGTGTCTGTGAAATGCGTCGTCACTCCAAGCTCTTACTGGGGAAATGTTTGCATCCCTTACTTTGAAAACATGGTTTTGGCAGTCTCAGGGAAGTTAGAAAGAACCCTGAGACATTCTGGTTTGAGTTAAATCACTGGAAAGAATCTACACAGCAGCTGTGCTGTCTGCTCCCTGCATAAGGCACAATGTTGGTGTTGACAGATGCCAGCTCCAAGATGTTGACAGCAAAGTTGTGTGATGTATCAGCCTAAAACATGGCAGTGTCTGGTTGGATATAATTCTGCTTGGCATGCCTTCTTAACCAAAATGCAAACTTTCAAAAGACCTCTTTTGCTTTATTTTTTGCACGGAAAAATCTACCCAACACATTATTGCTGGCATATATAATGTTTATATTCCCAAAACCAATACAAGACAAATCACAGCAAAAGAACAATCAATGATCCAGACGCTCCAAACCAAGCCGTACTGCAAAACAGTCAAGACTTGGTCAGTTGCTTGATTCTTTTTTCTATGGTCCTTAAAAATTTTAAGTGTCTCCCTCCTTGCAATCAATGAAGAGAAAAAGTGAAAACATATTCCCTTACACTGCCCGAGCTGTGCCAGAAGAGATTCTTTACCTACAGTTATAGTGTGCCTGTGGCTGGTTATAAAATAAAGGCCCTTTGTACATAACAGAGTACACATAACTCAGCCTTTCAGGTTGAGTACTCAATGCAATTTCAGAAGTGATTGGGAAAATAGATTCATTTTACAGTATCAGTTCCCAGGAGAGTAGATAACACCGGATTTTAGCATGAAATAAACATTAGATAGGCCTAAACTCATAAAAACTGTCTCCCCCAAAAATCATCTCCTTGATCACTCACGTTCCAAAATACCATAAAATACCTAAGGAGCAAGCCAGCAGCTACTGCATGGGAACAGCTGGTGACAGACTAGAACCACTTCCATTACTTCATAAAGCAGTTTCAAAATGAGACATGCATATATACTGCAGCTCTATGTACGTGAATATATACATATACAGCTGCTCTTGATTCAGACCTGATAAAAATGAGAATTGCATTATAATCTGCCTCAGTTTTATAAGGTACTTTTGGCCCAACTTTCCACTGTAGCTGTCCCTTGGTGCCTTACGACAGTTCACCTGTTTTCCCACACCACAGTCTCCATATTACACAACATTTCAAAACTTTGATAGGTAAATATACAAATAACTAGTAGCTATCAAAATATTTGCAACAAATGAACAGCAATATCAAAAATGTTTTGGCTATACATACACCCATTAGTGCAAGAAGAGGCTACTTGTATTTTGCTGCTATCAGTGCCTACTTAGATGATCTTTATGGGAAACATTAAGAAATCCTGAGTTACAGTGAGCTGTATTCTGCAGGCCCTACAGTATCAGGCCAGGTTAAAAAGTGCAGTGAGGCATATTACATTTAGAGAAGCAGCTAAGTCCTCAAGGAATCACAGGTCTTGGAAATGGAAAGATGTACTCTAGAGTATTCAAGCTGGCTTTTTAACTACCTTGCCATTTTTTCTTACTAGTTAAGAAGGGCTTGTTTTTTTCCTTTAACCACAAAGCTTTCACTCAATGACTTCAATTTCTAAGGGACAAAACCACACAGAAAAGTTAAAACTTCTCATCAGAAATAAAATTACTATTCAAGAAGTGTTATGTCTCAATGAAAATTAAAGAAATCCAGTGTGAAGCATAGATTCACACTGTCTGTGCTTTCATTCCTGCCTTTTACAACCTACTCCTTTTTCTTATTATATATATTTACCTAGCATGTTTAGCTCCATTCCAATGGCACAAGTGAAAACAGCTAAAATTTCCTTTATTTTCAGAAAAGTGCCGCACAGGCATGAAGAGCTGCAGCAAGACAAGACAGACTGTGAGTGCATGAGCAGCTGCTTTGGCAGCACAGACATTTCTCCAGTTCCTTGTCTCATTCATCCCTGTCCACAGCACATTACCTTCCCTCCACAAAGCCCAGCAGCACTGGGGGCATGGTTAAACACTTGATTTTTCCCCTGTGCTATGTCTACAAAACTAAGATAAACAACAGACACCACCTCAAAAGTCAGACAAGAGTTTCTAGTGGATAAAAACCAGAAATTACTGGCAATAAACCTTCATTTTGAAATAACAGAAAAAGAGTAAGTTGTTGCAGGCAATAACAATCGGGATAATCTAACCCATACCTATAGCAGTAGATCATACTGCGCCAGGCTCAGCTGAAGAACTCTGCAAAACATTCCTGATTTTCCACTTCTGCAGTGATATTCCCCTGAACTCTACCATGCAAGGCTATCTTTCATTTAATATTCATAAAATGTATGTGTGATGTTCAGGCTATAGTATACCTTCAGGATAATCTCAGTCTCTTCCCAGAGCTAACTGATTTTCCACAGAGTTCCATGGGGAAAAAGTAAGAAAATTCTTTAAAACATGAATATGTGCTCCTCCAAAACTGTGACAGTAACAGGACTGAGAGACAAGTATCAGTAAGGCTGTCAAATGCATGGATGTTTCTCAAAATACCAAATACTGTTGCAATCAGCAGGGCAGGATGTAAGTCAATCTTAAGAGTCATAATTTTCTCAGTGATTTTTATATTCTGCATCACCATATCAAGTTTTAACAATGTTGCTTTCATAAAAGCTGGAGAAATTCCTTATTACTTCTTATCAGAGACCTCAATCAGTATCAAAATTTTTAGCTCCTGTTCATTGAGAGGAATTTCTACACATACAGCTTAACACAGATGAGATGCTGTGGACAACACTTATTAGCAGCAGGAATTCATGGAATGGCAGCTGGCCCTCTTCAGGTGAGCAGAGATCTCCTGGACCTGCATTAACAAGTATGTTCAAACATACTCTTGAACTTGACCATTAATTCTTCTCCATTGGTACAGAAACTCACACACATAGCAAGCACCAGGCCTCTTGCACTGGAGGTGAACAGGCAATTTTAACATTACACTGGCCGATTTGTACTCCTCAAACAAGACTACTGCCCTCATTCACAACAAGGTTATACCAGACTGAAGCTGGGCTCCTGCTATCTATACAGCTCCAAGCTCTTCAAAACATTCCAGGAACTCCTACATCAGTTTGTTCTTCAGTTCCCACCAGCCAACAAAAGGATTCAAATTTTGCCATTAATTTTCAATTAAATAAAATAACTCTTTTAAACATCAAGCTAATCCATATCATTATCTCCAGCTTTCTGTTATATCTTGCTTTCTCAGTTTAGTTTTAATTTCTACAGATTTTTTTACATTCAGTTTCTGAAATGCAATACTCACAATATGCTCTACTTCATAGCTTCTACAAAATTCTGTATGTAATTATTTTTACACTCCTGTGTATGTGTCAGTATCTTATTTAAAGTGTAAGAAAGAAAAAAAATATGACAGGTTGATGGAAAAAGAGAGGGCTAGAGTTTTCCAAGGACAGTTTTCTGTTCCTCTCATCTTCAACAGTACAGTGCTACTGCTGCTGTCACCAAAGGAGAACTTCAAAAGAAGTTGCAAACAAAAGGATTCTCATCACTAACCCCCAAGGCAGACCAAAGCACTTTGAAAAAGGTCTGAGATGCCTTAAACACATTATCTAAGTCTTTGAAGAAACTAATTCAGTCTATTTTGAAACCTTAAAATACCAAGGGGTTGAAGTAAAAGCCACTGAATTCCAACTCAAAAATTTGCTACATTCCGCATTACAGTTCTATTCTATTTTGCTATGTACTTCCCTCCTTTTATGAAAGGCGTTTAAAAACTACTTCTGTTTGTGGAGAAGTTTCACAGATTTCACAGAATAGTCTCAGTTGAAAGGGCCCCACAAGGACCATTGAGTCCAGCTCAAGTCAATGGCCCATACTGGGATTGAACCCATGACTGGTGTTATCAGCACCCTGCTCTATGTTCTTACAAATTGGGTTAATGCAGAGAGTATCTCACCTTTTAATGCTCCTGACCACACTGGGCTTCTCATATTTTATAACTGAGGTCTCTTCAGCTCAGAATGTAACAGGTAAAGACAATTAATGGACCTACAGTGTGCTATTAGTCAGCTTTCACTAGTCCATACGGTATTCCCCTATGCCAAGGAGGGAGTTTCAAGCGTGCAATAGAAGGAAAATGAGGGATTACATTACTGTGTCCATACAACTCACAGAGGCTAAAGGCATTTGGGAGCAAGCTGTTAAAGTGACAGTGTTCATCTGGGAAACAAAACTAAATAAAAAACAGGTCAGACAATCCTGTGCAAGATTCAAGACTTTTGCATTAATACTGTGAACTGAAAAAACCGATCTCAGGTACCCTGGAATAGGGGCAGAGGGAGAGGAAAAGCTTTGTGAGTGACCTTTTACTTTGTAGGTACTCTAAGATACTGCCAGAATCGTGAATCCTCATAAAACAGCAAGGAATTTGCAGAACAAGTAAAGACAAGACACAAAAATATGCTCTGGGTCAATATTTTCAATTTCAAGCAAGCGTCTTTCACTCTGTGCACATTAACCCTGAAACCATACACAGGAAACCCGGATGTGAATCACATAAAATTCAGACAAGTACGGACAGGGCTATGACTTGTTACTTCCTCTGCCAATCCCACCCTGGTCCTACAGAGAAGAGCAGCCATCACCACACCAGCTGAACAAGCAGTGCAGTGACAACATACTGTGACACTGTGAAGACCAATACAAGGACCTACACCCACACCTGAGAACACAGTGAGGCTCAACAGCCTCCAGAACACCTGACCTGGAACTAAGGTTATTAAAGAACATGTGCTACCTGCTTTGAACCCAGGCAGGCTTCCTAAAGCTCCAGTGCAAACAGCATCTGGCAGGCACATTGATGGATGCAGCTCTTGACCTCATGAATCAAAGAGGAACCATAACAACACTCAAGGGACAAAATCAAAAACAGGTACTTTGGACATCAAGTACAAGAGCACGTCTCTTTTACAATAGGTGTTCAAGCTGACTTCCAGAATAGTCTGAAAAGTGACAGCTGTCAACAGCAATGCCTTCACAGTCCACTCATCATCTTTGTCTCATCTAAACTGAGTGCAAATTTACTTTCCTTTAATCACTTATTTCAGCCACATGCTGAACAAGTGCAAATATTTCACTCTCTTTTTTTTTTTTTTTTTTAAGAAAAGGATGTGGTTCAGGTCATAAACCCAGTGTTGATGCTGCAGCCTCAACCCTCAGTGTACCTCCTTAAAAGCTTCATTAATCCATTGAACAATGTCAGTGTCTGACCCCAGTAGACTGGTAATTTTTAAATGCCACCACCTGAGGTCTTTCTGAAGGGTTATAACAAAAGTGTACAACAGCAATCTTCAGAAAACAGAATCTGTCTTCTTCACAGCTAATGAGAGCACTTCTATATTCTAGCATATTGATAAAATCGGAATTCATAAATATATCCAATAGACCAGAGAAAATACTAAGGATCTGACTATCTATCTATTGTAAAAGCACAACAGAGATGCAAAACCTAGCAGCTAGGTACAGAATGATGCCCAATAGTTAACAAGGGGAAAAAAAAAAACCCAAAGTAATTTTAAAAAAAGTGCAAAATAACAATCCACTAGCCAGGGAGAGATTACAAATATTCTGGGCTTTTTTTCAGGTAAAAAATGCCTTTCAACCTCTTACACTGAACTCCCCATATCTGAGTTCTCAGTTTGGCAGTTTGCAATAAATAAAAATCAAAATGATTGCCGCATAATTAGAAATCCTGAGTCTTGAATCCTCCTCAGGGGTCTGTAGAGGACTGAGCGTGGCAGCAAACCTGTTGACTGGCACCTTTTATCCGCAGGAGGAGATGCAGAGGAGGTGGCAGCTGTCTGTGGGGAGCACAAGGCAGTGAGTGGCCCAGCAGGGCACTGAGCAGCGCTACAAGCCAGGCTGGGAGCAGCGCCGCGAGGGTTCCTGCAGGGTTCCTGTGCTGTGCTGCAGGGTTCCTGTGCTGTGCTGCAGGGTTCCTTGCTGTGCTGCAGGGTTCCTGTGCTGTGCTGCAGGGTTCCTGTGCTGTGCTGCAGGGTTCCTTGCTGTGCTGCACAATGCAGAACCGAGCAGCAAAGAAAGCAAAGGCACCCACAGCTCTTGTACACCTCCCTGCAGGTGACCTACAAACAGCTGGCCACAAAGGAGCACATCTGGGAGACTGCATCATTCCAAACCATTATTCAGTGCAGAAGTTACCTGCTGTCGTGATATGCAGAGAAAAGGCTCCATTCCTTTTCCAGAGTCCCACCAGCCACTGGCTATGTGAGGCTGCATTGCTGCATTTGCCTGATGCTTATGGTTGTTTAAAAAAAAATAAGAAATTATGCCTGAAGCAATGTCCAAATCTGGTTCATTACACACAAGGATGTCTGCAGTAACCCAGGAATTAGAGGATACTCAGAGTGCCTTAAATAAGTAAAAAAAAACCTTAAAAAAATATTCAGTTAAATCTTATTTTCCTGCTTCCATTATCTCAAAGGTATTTTGAGTGAAATATAAAATAAAAGCTGTTAGAGAGCATCTCAGAAATATTCATTGTAAAAGTGTCAAACCTAAGAACAGTAAATGACTATTAGAGATAAACCTTTCTGCTGGATTACCAGCAAAACATCTTTTCTCAGCCCCCAGGCGTGAAAATCTTCCGGCTTTTGCAGTACTCCAATTGACAGTGGACAGGTATTTTTGACAAAAATCCAACACAGTTGATATCCTGACTCGGCAGCCAATGTTACTGTTGTTAAGAGAAAACACTCAAGGTTTCCCTTGTCAACATAAATTGTTGACTCCACCGGGCTGCAGGAGCAAAGTGGAACATGTGACTGTGGGGGCTACAAAGAGCTGAAGCTCAACTGTGCCAAACAAACGTGCACAGCAGGAACTCAGCACCCAACACGACAGGTTAGCTCTGCCCAGCTCCCCAGCAGCAAACCAGGCTGCAGGGAAGCCAGAATTTCACTTCTGGTATTTTATTCCTAATTCCATTACGTGCATGAACCAGTCCTTCAGTATGCAAAATAATTACAGAGAATATGTGTCTGGGTCATTTCCTCAACACGGCTGCAGACTGGCTCGCTTGAATAATAAAACTACCGTTTAGTGCTTTCTCTGAGGTTACAAAAAGAAGCTAAAAACAGTAGACAACTCCAAAATACTTTCTCGCTGTTCTACTCACAGTGGGCAAAGATACAACAGACTAATTCAAATCCCCTTTGAGCTTAATGAGTATGAAACACACTCTGAAACAATTGCCAGTGCACACCAAACATGAACTTTCAACTTCTTGAATTTAATTTTCATTTCCAAGTCTTTAGCTCATGAGGAAAGAAAGCTCAAAAGCGGCTATATAAAAAGCACTTTAAATTCAAAATTACATCCCTTCAATTCCCTAAGAGATACCAACACATTTTCAGCATTAAAAAAGCAAAATTTATTTTTATTTGCCAAGAATTAAAAGGAGAATTAAATTTAACATCAAGCAGTTAATTTTAGAAGGGAGTTTTTCCAGCACACTGATACTGCTTTAGGTCACTTGGCAGTCTCTAGCCTCATGAAGTGTATTTCTAGGCCAAAGTTAAGAAAAATTGTACACACAAGTTGCCTGATACTAAAACACATTATATTTACCTGCAAGATTTGTAGGTTCAAAGCAAATTCTGACAACAGTACTGATCAATGTTTCTGAACTGTGATAAAAGAAAATTAACAGGTGTTTCTTAAATCTTGTACAAAAAGGGCTTAGGTTTTTTTGGGGGGTGGTGGGTTGTTAAGAAAAAGACATTTTTGCCTTTCTAAAGTGGCAAGGTATTTTGACCCAGACATTTCAGCTCCTCATTAGCATGCACTCCTGCCAAGATCCCAACCTTGTCCCATCTCCACGGCATGTGTCCTCCCTCTTGACCAACCCTACCAGCTGGGCTACTCGTAATGCTTTTTGGGCCAAGGAACCAGACAAGGGGAGAAAGAGGGGCTAAAAATAATTTATCTTAGTAACACGAGGGGAGAGAAAGGGAGACAACAGAACCAAACCAGCTCTTGGGTCCAAGCCTCCACAGAGCCCCTCCCTCACTCCAGTCTGTACAGGAAAAGGTTTGCTGTGTAACGCTTGGTTAAAGGGGAAGCTGCCACCACAGAAAATGAAGCCTTCATGTGCATGTACTTGTCTATCCACCCAAGACAGAAAATTACTTTTCCATTTCCCTGATTGATTTAAATAGGCTAATGTCAAATGCATGATCTTGAAAGAAAATGAGTTTTATTGCTCCGTGCTCCCAGAATGAGCATAGGTCTCTCTGTGTAGTGTAAATAAACACACAAACACCACTTACAAGAAAATATTTTCAAACGTCAAGACTTACAGGGTCAATATTTACAACATAATCAACACAACTGCCTTTTTCAAAATGTAAATAAAGATTTCTTTTCAGATAAGAGTTTTGAAGTATGGTTGGCATGGAAGCAAATTTGTTTTTTTTTTTTTTAGTTAAAGGAAACTTATAAAGGCACAAAACAGTTTGTAGAATTGTAAAGCAGTGGTACAACATCTTTTAACTCCCACTTAAGTACATTTTAAAAAAACATCAAGCATACAATATGTGAAGATGTGAAGATAAATAAAGACATTGATCATATTATCAAGGATCACTTTATCAATATCCTATTGTGTCAAAACCAGTTCCTCACTATAAGACTATATTAAAAAAAAAGAAAAAAAGGAAAAAAAATTTTAAAAATACCCTAAAAATGCTACAAACATTAGATACAAAGTTTTATCAAAACTTTGAGTCTAATGCAGACTCACCAGGAATGTTAAGACACTAGGCAAAACTGAGTATTTCCTTGACAGTTCATAGAACTAACCTCTGCTTTCAGCCCTGTTACATTTTTACCAAGGTTCTTCTTGTATGCTTCACCCTGTGTCCTTTGTTTGCCGACCCATTCCATCCCTTCCTCACTCGTCTGTGGGTTGTCATCTCTCTCTCCCTTATTTTTCCCAGTTTAAAGCTCTCTTCACCAGCTTGGCCAGCCTAGTGGCAAAGAGGCTTTTGCCTGACTTGGTCAGGTAGATTCAATCTCTTCTGAGACGTCCTTGACCCTCGGAGAGAGTCGCCATGGTTGTAAAAGCCAAATGCCTGTTGTCAACATCAGCTGTGCAACCAGCTGTTGACCTCCAGAACCCATTCACTTCTTTTCAAGCCCTACACCCTCACTGGGAGCATCAGGGAGAAAACCTTGGCTCCTGTGCCCTTGTTCCTCAGACCCAGAGCCGTATGACCAGTCTCAGGACCGCCCTAGCAATATCAAGGGTGCCCACATGGAAGAGCAGCAGTAGGGGGTAATAGTCCAAGGATTTCACAAGCCCCACCAGCATCACCACAACACCATGGACCCAAATCTCTCTCCTAAAAGAGAAAATATGTGAGAGGGAAAGACAGCATGTGCAGAACTGTAGTTGAACCTTATGTAATGATCTTGGATATAAAAATACAGGAAATAGGGACCACCATGAAGTATATGTTAGCTTTTAGAACCATATTAAAGCCCCCCCCCCAAGGAGTCTGTTTCTCAACATGCTTAAAAACCAGAAGTTACCTCCCCTTTCCATACCTCACCAAAGACATTACAAGTTTCTCAGCAGTATTAGTCACCTTGCAAATATTTTTTATAGATAATTTTAAAAGACAGACCTTGCCCATAATCTCTCAGCAACTTCAATTCTCACACAAGTCAACCAGCAGGAAGCAACAGAATGATAAAAGCTAATTTTTGACTTTAAAATCACAGGAACAGCTACCTCTTCAGAAAGCAACAATACCATCCCAGGGATTTGTTCATCTGATGTCCAACCATAGGCCCAAGTCAAGCTGACCTTTCTTTCAGCAGGCTACTGTAAGCCTTTCAAGTATAAATCAACTGCTAACTAATAGACAGCTGTCAATGGTACATAAATAAAACTGCTTACTAGAACATAGAGAAATATCCTGAGAGATATTTCCTAAGAGACAAAGAATAGACAATGAAATGTATGCAATAGTTACCTGAATATTTTTTTAAAGAGCAACTTCAGAACACCTATTAAAATTAATTTACAGTTTTGCTTAAGACACTTGAAGAAAGCACAATGAGGATCCCTTCCTCATTTTTCCTAGTTACCTTAACAACCACAAAATGCAAAATCTAAAGAGGAGATTAACTGATTTCAGAAATATTCTAGCTGTCAGTCATTTTTCAAGAAACTGTCTAAACTGAACCAGAAAGACTGTCATAAAATAAATATCTCAAAACAATGCACCTAATTAACACTGAAGCAATAGAACCCAAGTCAGGAGAATGCAAAAGAATCTAACCAAAACCAATCCACTCCAACAATAAGGAAGAAATTCCACAGCAATAGAACTCAAATCCCTCAAATTCTCACAACACAAACAGAAATTGCTCCCATTCACTGCTTGCTTTGACTTCTGCATCCTTTACCAGGAACAGAGGAGCAGAACCCTTACTGGCATGGTCATTTCCCTTTCACAATGTTCATATGCACTAAACATGTGATAGAGCAGCTTTGGTGGGCACTGGGAGTCCAGCCAGGGTCAACCCACCACATTTTCTGAAAATAAACAAGGGAACAATGCTTCCCTCCATGCTCTAAGCCAACACAGAGGCACTCTCACAAAAACTACTGTGTAGAGTTACAACTGCACCAATATTAGAAGAAAAATGGACCATTGTAATACATATATGAAGTTGCATGCTGAAATACTAACCTACATATTCAACAGGTGAACTTTCCCATCTCAGAAGGGAATAACTGTCTCAGAGGCTAAATATTGGGGAAAAAAATACAACAAACCCAACCATTTACCCAAACTTGCCCAGAGAGATGACATTTTAATTGTTTATTTTCAGCCTGTTCAAAATGTCTAAATTAGCATTCCAGTTGTATTGACCACTGTGAGGGGGAAAACAACAACAACAAATCCTTAAGATCTGGATGTTAATGAACAGCAGAAGCCAATTTCATTTGTTGCCCTACAATTGGTATATGAAGGTCCGCTAAAGCTAGAAGTAAGCTACAAGGAAACAGAGAATGCCTTTTTTCAGTCAGCAGCAATAATATCAGAATATTTATGCAGTTGTGAGGTAAGTGCACTTGAATGAGCACCTACTGAAAACTCGGAGCATCTGATCACACTGCAGCTTCCAGACATTTTAAGGGCTGTCACTCAGAGCCTGAGGTTCTGATGACAGCCCAGGGTTCTCAGAAGCCCATGAGGTTCTGGCTACCAGGCCACCCACTGGTTTGTTATACCAGTTGCACTAACACCTCCAGATTGCGGTGCTCTCCTCTGGAGCACACTTACAATCTAGTGCAGCCCAGGGTGTAACATGCAGATGTGGGAATGTCAGATATGCAATGATTAAAGTTTTTCCAAAATTCCATAAAATGATGTGGTGAGTTTCTAACAGATATTGATGATTTCACATGCAAGGAGTACAGCTAAAATGTTACCTTTCCCCCCATATATCAGTAATTTAACATGTTCCTGACTTTCAGAAATAGTCTTCTTGAGTTAACTATTGCTGCTTACCACACTGAACTAGGGGTAAGACAAACCTTGAGAGCCCAAGGAAATGACTCACTCAGATCTCACACTCAGTGCTTCTTCAGGTGACACCTGATTCATCAGCAAACACCTACTATTACTCACCTGGAACTAGGGAAGGTTTTCCCATGGAGTTAATTGCTGCCATTTCTGTACACCATAAAAACAAGGACTGTAGTCAGTAAGCATCTCTCCAAAGTGTCTTCAGATGGCCAATAAGATAAGATACATGCTCCCTAACATAAATGGTTCATAAGGCTGTTCTCATACCTTTTGCAAAGCATGAGCAGCTAATCTAATAACTGAATAAGAAGGATCCCATCTGCACTATACACAGTCCCGTTCTTCAGGAACACTTCTTGTTTTGTTGCAGGGACAGTATTGTTTTAAACAGTTGTAGCTACTATTTTCCAAATATATAAAGTCAAACAAAGAAACTAAACCTGAGAAAGATGAAGCAATATAAATCTCCAACTGACTGTAAAATAAATGTCAATTTTCCCTAAAACCAATGTA
Organism: Aleadryas rufinucha; assembly: GCA_013397815.1. NCBI lineage: Eukaryota > Metazoa > Chordata > Aves > Passeriformes > Aleadryas > Aleadryas rufinucha. The sequence goes on along the minus strand of VZTH01012923.1, from coordinate 135,621 downwards.
AATAAATATCAGAAGTGATGACAATGAAACACTCATGTGCATGTACAGACAGGAGAAATGGTTAAGACCAGAAATACAATCTGTGAGCAGCCAGCTTATCATTCAGTGAGCCAAAAACCAAATAGAAACTATCATTTAAAAAGATCACAGAATCATTCAATATGCTGAGTTGGGAGGGACTCACAAAGATCATCCAGCTCCTGGCCCTGCACAGGACCATCCCCCAGAATCACACCATGTGCCTGAGAGCATTGTCCAAACACTCCTTGAACTCTGTCAGGCTGGTGCTGTGACCACTTCCCTGGGGAGCCCGTTCCAATGCCCGAACACCCTCTGGGTGATGAACCTTTTTCTAAAATCCAACCTAAACCTCCCCTTCCACAACTTCAGACCACTACCTTGGGTCCTGTCACTAGTCACTACAGAGATGATTCAATTTACTGGTGTTTGATTAGTCAGTGTGGTTCTAGTAAGAACTCTGCGCATCTTCAGAAGTATCTCATTGAAATTCAAGAGCTATGTGTTTAAAAAAAAAAAAAAGAAAAGAAAAAAAAGGGTGATTTAAATAAGCCTTACTTTGCACTTTTTATAGTCATCATCTGTGCAAGCCCCAGGCTCTGGAGGGAAGCATGAAGCACTACCAGCAAGCACACCTATTCACTGCCTGGGAATGTCTCCAACTTCAGGCAGGAACACTTGATGTTTTCTTCAACTTCCACCTTTTCCTCCAGTGCCTAATTTTCAGATCTTTCCTCTTTTAAAGCTATTTAACCAAAAAAAACCCAAAAAACCAAAAAAAAACCCACCAAACCCAAAACAACAAACAAACAAATCAAACAAAAACCAAACCGACAGCTCAGCCAGACAGCATTGCCGTTTCTTCTGTGACCACGCAACATTAACTTTGTACTGTTACAATGTAGAGGCTGCTATCAATCTGCCAAGATTTCGTAAATCTGTGACAACTGTCCATCTTTCTAGAAAGGTTTCAAGAAATCAAGGATCATCATACAACTAGAAAGTGCACTTCACACCTCTTTTCTCGTTTATGTGGATTTCTCCTGAAAGAAGAAGGCCTCAGTATGGTTTTTTTTCAATAATTCAAAAGTGCAATACTTTAGTGAAGGATAAAACACTGTCAAAGGTAGGTACATTCTGTACTCAAAAGAAACCTCTGTGTTACCACTGAAGGAGGATAATGCATTTGTAAAATGAGACATATACTTTATACACAGCATTTCAAATGCTTAGCTGTTTTTCTCTTTTTTATTAAAGGCAGATGACATAACAGTTTTAACAGTAATTTTTCTCTATGGATAGAAGGTGTGTGGGAACAGCCTGCTTGGATGTATCAAGGGCAAACGGTATCTGACTAACCCCCTGATAGCCTCCTGTGATGAAATGACTGGTTTTGTGGAGGAGGGGGAAAGCATGACATCAAATCCCCTGGCTTTAGCACGGCCCATGACACAGCCTCCCACAGTCTGCCACTCTACACCCTTCTAGTCAAACCAAGAACATAAAGTCTGGGTAGGTGGAATACAAGGGGTGGGTAACTGGTTGGACCACCAAGCTCAGAGGACAGCAATCAATGGCACAGAGTCCAGCTGTCAGTCAGTCAGCAGCAGAATCCCTCAGGGATCAACAACTAAGGCCAATATCATTTAATGCCTTTATTAAAAACCCAGGAAGTAATAAATTGGGGGACTGGTCAGTACACAGAGGCGCTCTTCAGAGGGACCTTGACAGGCTACAGAAGTAAACAGACAAGGATCTCATGAAGTCCAATAAAGGCATATGCAAAACTGCAGCTGAAACGGGTTGACTCCATTCACTAGGATCAGCAGGGGCCAAATGGCCTGAAAGAAGCTTTGCACAAAAGTTTCCATTTATTTTTTTGCATCCATTTTAGTGAAGTAACTATAAATGGTTGCATTACAGGTGTTTGGAACTGATGAGCAGCTCCTGAAGCACATGGCAAAGGCAGGTTTAACTCCAGTTCTCCTGAACTCGGCCATCTGAGAGAAAAGAGACACATGAGTCCCTATGGAGCAACAAGAAAAGGCTTTGGAAGAACAGATGTGTCAATTGTGTGACAATTTTTCTCCCCATGTTCTGCTTTGCTTCTTCTGTAGACTCCAAAGATACTTTGTTCAGAGTCAGTACTCCCACAAGTGCTGACAGCTTCCTGAGGCAAAAGCTGTGGCTAATACACCAGTTTCAAACCACTGGAACAGTCACTGCTGATCACAAAGAGTTTCAGAAAAACAGGAGCTTGACTGAATAATGAAGAATTCAGGATCAATTTCCCTCCAGAGGGAAGGATTTCTAGCCTCAAAACTAAAATGACTGAACTGTATGAAAGACTCCAGAAACCCTCAGATACTACACTCTCTCAAACATAGGCAAGAAATTCAGTCAGACAGTACTTGAGAATTATACCCCTTCAAAAATGTGAAGAGACTGTACAATGCCAGAACAGAAAACAACACACACATACTTTTACAGAAATGGTATGACTAGGTTTGGTTTCTGCTTGGTTTGCTGTTTTGTTTTTTTTTTTTTTTTAATTTTCATAGGAGGAACAAGAAAATAAACTAAAAATCAATGGTCATAAGTGAATAAACAAAGTAAATTTTGCACAGTTGACAAGTTACGATACTATTCACATGACAGTGGCAATGCCGGTCACTGAAGAGCCCAGGTAAATAACATAAGATCAACTCCTGGCCATAATTCAATTCTCAGTGATAAACAAATAACATCCTTGGATTCAGCTAAAACAACATCATCAAAATCCAAGAAAATAATGACTAGGTATGCCTGATAGATGTTTATGGCACTTTTATAAAAGGACTGTGATAGTACTTCATTATAAAAATTTATTTTTGCCCATCTTTTATGTACTCTAACATAATGATATCATTAACATAAGAACCTCACTGAAATGAAGATCTCCATAAGCCACAGTGAATAAATCACACAGCCTAATAAGCTCATGTTACCTTCCCAGTGCAATAATTATTTACATACATGCACACTTCTCCCTATCCTCCAAGCATTTTCAAGCAAAAAGGAGCCTGGTAATAGAGAAATTAGTTAAAAGCTGTAGGACTTCATGAAAGTTCAACAAATCATCTTTATCAGCATATAAAAGTCTTCGACACAAAGCCCTACTGTAAGTCATACTAGGTGTGATTTAAAGGAAAGGTTGACCACATAAGTAGAATCTTTTTCAATACAAAAGCTCATTTTCAAGGCTAGACACATGACCTTTCCCAAGTAACATTTCTTGAAAAAAAAAACTTAGAAAAAACAAATCCTCTGATAGACCATGCAAAATTAGAAGCAAACAATTCATAGAAGAGACACACTTGAGACACGGCTCAAAGGAAATTTCTCGTTGGATTATCAACACCCAGTCTATCCCCAACTCTTTTTGTTTGTTTGCCACTCATCTTTCCTCCCCCTGAAGGAAGGTACACATGCAAAACAAACTGATTACACGTGGAATCCTTTTTATCTATAGGTAGATATATATATATAAAAATACAAATACACACACAAATATCAAACAAATATTAAAATACACACAAATATTTAAGAGAGAACCTCCAGAGCCCTGAACTGGAGGAGGACCACAACCATGAGAATGATAGACTCCCAGCCAACCTGAACCTGTGGGGGACTTGCTTCTTCAGCTGGATCACTTCAAATTTATGGAGCCTGATGGGATTCACCCCAGGATACTCAAGTAGCTGCCTGATGCCATTGTGAGACCTCCTTCAATGATTTTTCCACTGTCTTGGGAATCTAGAAAGGTCCCAGTTGACTGAAAGCTGGCAAATGAAGCAGAAATTGATCTCTCCTCTCTGGTGATCAGCAACAGGACCCGAGGGAAGTTGCGTCAGAGGAGGTTTAGGCTTGGTATTAGGAGAAGGTTCTTCACCCAGCTAGGTGGCTAGGCACTGGACAAACCAAGCCTGAGACAGTTCAAGAAATGTCTGGACAATGCTTTCAGGCGCATGGTGTGATATTCTTGGGGATCTCCTGTGCAGGGCCAGGAGTTGAACTTGGTGGGTCCCTTCCAGCTCAGGATATCCTATGATTCTATGAAATATATCAGGGTCCTTATGGTATGATGTGGAGAGGATGAGGTAGAAGGGCAAAAACTGGGTTTCATCTCCTGTCCACGAGGTCAGGCTGCAGAGACAACTCCTTAAACTACACTGTTGTTGTTCTCCCAAGGTTTTGCTCACGCTGCCCACAGCAAATCCCATTACATTAATGTGCAAATCTATGTTAATGCACTACTTGGCTGGCAATTTTAAGTGCACAGACGTCACACAGTTAAAGACTGCATTTCCCTCAGCAACTGTTACTTAGTAACCCTCTGCACATAAATAGAATTTTACATCACTGCATATGTGTTGTCAAGGCTAAAATCCATGCCTCAATTCTATAGGCAGGCAGGAATTAAAGGAGTCATGTGGGCAACTGTAAAACAAAGTTGCACCAACTATTTTCAACTGCTTCTCTAGGCAGAGAATTTCACTGGAGAGAAACCTGTGTGTAAACAAGAAGATATTTCCACTGCCCTTCTCTTGCTGGTATTTCATCACAAAAAAGGAGCAGGTAGACCTTGGACAGACTTTCTGGTATTATTCATATGCTGTGCAATGGAGATTTCAGACATAAGCACAACAGGCTATGCAAAGCTCTTCACCTTCTCCCCCAGAGGTAGTATAATCCATAGGCTGTGTAACTTCTGGTTAGAATTGGTACTGCCAGAGCCACAGTCAAAACAATACTAAAAAAAGCTGTGTGAATCAGATCCAGGACTGAACAAAACAGGTGGAGCATGAAGGATAAAAAAAAAAAAAAATCTTAAAATAAATGCAGATTAGAATCCATCGACTCTAAATACAAAAACTTAAATAGCTGCATTTTATTAACCTATATATTTGATTCTTTCCATATATAGGCTACTTGTGATTTGACTGCCAGTCTAACTCAAGTAGCTGGAATCAACATGGGACTTCCTAATCACTTTAGACCCAAAGACTGCCTTTTTAGCACTGAACAAAAGAGGTGGCCTGCTGGAAATACCTAGACATCTTTTTAATTCAATTCCCTACCATTGCAAATAACGTATTATCATTACTCTGCTTAGTCCTATCCTTTGCCTCTAACACCCCACAGTTTTATCTTCTAAAATGATTTACTATAATAAAAGTGGATTATCTTGACACAAAGCAACTGACTGAGTTACATATAATCAACTTCATATAACTTCATGTTCATACGAAGAGCTTACAGGTAAAGTATATTTGCAGTTATTAAACCAAGTGAATAAGTATAAGCATATAGATAAGCGAACACCCTTAATTTGCAATTCTATTAGCAGGTTTACAAGCCCTAAAGCCTAGCACTTCCCCTTAAGTGCATCATTCAAATAATGACTTCTTACTTCTTCCTAACAATGAAAAATAGTTATTGTAAAACAGGATTTTGAAAACTTTAGGAACACAAAATATTCTTCCCCTCAAAATTCCTCCCATCAGCTAATGTTCTGGTAAGAGGTAACTCAACAAAGGTTGTCCTTGCAAAATCCCAGAGAACCAATCCTTTGAAATATGGGCTCCTACTCAAAGCTTTTTTTCTGTCACCTTGATTTTAATAACATTGTAACAAGTAAGATATCCCAGCTCAGATCAGAAATCTTTACACCAGGAAAGCATCAAGCAATTTATTCATTTAAGAGAACAACATCAGGCTATGAACCATTTTGAGGTTTGAAAGTAACCACATTAAATCACGACTAAGAGAAGTCCAGATGCTCACAGTTGTCTCTGAAGACCTCAATTTCTTAAAGCCACAAGACCCAACTTGGCAGTGCAGCAGCAGAATCGAGAACTGAGCAGGAGACTCGGCCAAGTCTTACTCGGTGACTGGGACAATTAACTGGCCATCTGGCTCCTGCACAAACACAGCAGCCCTGCACCTGTTCCACCAGCCCACAGCTTGCAGCCTAATTGGTTAAAGCAAGCCCATAGGGCAAAACCCAGAACAACTTCTCATCTGCTGAGACCAGATCTCTAAGCTGGGATCGAAGCCAAGGGCCCCTGCTCCTGGTGGAGCCATCTCCCTCAGGGGCTACATGCAACACACATTCAGAGGGTCTCTCCTGTTCCTTACACACAGCAGCAGGAGACATAATCAGAAATGATCAAAGACATGCAATTTAGTTGATATATGTGTCAAGCCCTACAGGCTTCCAAAATGCCATAAACCTTTTATTCTCCCATAATCAGGTGATTCAACAGCTGCAGTACAGTATTACATTATTACAGTATTAACTGCATTATGCTACGGCATTATGAACTCTGCAAAATCCCAGAGCAGAATCTGATGCCTGGAAGACCTCAGCATCCCTTCTCAGAGGCAGACATATCCCTTGCTCCACTGGTTGTTCTCGTACTTGAAGTCACTGGCCAGGACACCTGTACAATCTGTTGAGAAGGTATTAGAACCCAGAGCTCCCCCATCCCAACTGAACACATCCAGTGACAGAGATCTTGTGGCCTCCTTTCCCCCAGGCTCCATAAAACTTCCATTTTTATATGGTTTCATCAATCGTTATAAGGACTAGATAGCACAGCATAATATAATAATAATAAAATAAAAAACAACAGACAAGATGCCAGTGGAAAGGAGAAGAAGGCAACAGACAGAAAAGGTATATTGAAGAGATTCCTGAATGGAGTTCTATCCCTTCCCTTCTTGAGAAGACTGCAGGAAAGTAGAACACGAAACACTTAAGTCAAAACAAGGAAAAAGAGTCAAAGCTTCATTTTTATAAGGTATTTCACCCATTTTTTTCTACTTGCCAATACCCTTACTTATATGGCAAGAAATTAGCTGAAGCAAGTATAAAGAAAGACCTTTTATTAAGATTTTTTTTTTAATATTGCATTGTAGAAACGGAATATCAACATTAAAATTAATTTTTCACATAAATGAATCTGCAAGAATCCTAACACTGAATGTTCAGGACACATTGTCAGCACCTATAAACCAACATACTTCATTTAAGCCAATCTGAATGTAACAGATTACAGTGGTTCAGATGCTCTCAAATAAAATATATAACATAGGTTTGCTCCAAACACAGATTTGATTCTGAAGGAAACTGAAGATTAGCACCATACCATAGGAGAAGACCTCCTCTCAGCAAGTATCTATCAGCAAGTATCCTGCAGCACATGACAAGTTATTTATTTCAGCACAAAAATATAACATTATGCACAGCCTTGACCTAGAATCTCATCTCATGTGACCACGCTCCAGAATAATGTCAGTCATCCCAAACACACTGAGTTTTCTGTGCAGTAGCAAACCAAAGGCAAAATAGTTGTTTGTGCAGTAGGTCTCACCTACTATGAGCTCTGAAGCCTCTTCTAAAACATGAAGATATATTTATTTATACTACAACTATATATTTGTTAAATATATTAAAGACATTTAATTTTAAATCAGTATATAGTAAGTATTGAAACATATTCAATATATTTTATGATATATAAATATTTCTCAACTGTTACAGGCAATGACTTGACATTCTGAGTCTCACATGCACCAATCTTTCATCTTCCAAGTCTCCAAAACTCAGAATTGTCTGGAATTTCAGACAAGAGTTTAAAAGAAAAAAAGTACTGATTATTCAGGCTTTATCACTGTGCACCATAAGGCAAGTTTCACCTGCAGCAGAAAGCTCTGGCTTAACACTAAGAAAACATTTAGTCTGTAGTTCACAGGGAAGATCAGAATGAGTAGTCAGACTCCCCAGGGTGAAAGGCTTCTAGTCTTGCCTTTTGAAACTAATACAGCGAGCACATCTGCAGCCACACAGGGACAGAGGCAGAGTATCAATACTTGAATATACACTTGCATTTACATGCAAATATTTTTTAAACATACACTTGTACTTTCGTCAATATGGGCATGTGCATACTTACATACATGTGCACAAAAGAAACAGAAGTGGGATTTAAAGTTTTTGCACAGTTCCACTTCACACTGACAAATTCTAGCCCCATTTCCCCCCAAGGAATACACAGAAGCTCTTGCATTTGCTGCATAAAACAAATTCTTTAACAGGCATAAGGTGCAAATGCAAAAATCCAAAACAACTTCATGCCAAAACAGTACATAAATGACAACGATAGCTGGTCATAAAAATAACAGAATATTGCTTTGATTTTCAGCTTTCAAATACTGACAATGGCACTACTGGTTTGCTTTGTAAAGCAATGCACTGTGGTAGGCTGTGAAGGTTGCAGAAAGTCATATTATAACATGAAGAGAGAGAACTGGCTTGAAGAGAAAGTAATTTTTCCAGTGGATATGTGTTGTCAGGAAAGTGCAAATTTTCTGGTTTTTTCTACAGTGTCCACACCTTCCTGATCAGACTGCCTGTTAGCTGGCCATCTCTTCATTGTTTCTGAGCACTGTTAGCAACTAAGTATTACTTCTAATACCTCTGAAAAATCAAAGCAATGCATTTTGACTGCATCAGCAGTGCTGGCAGAAAGTAGCATGCAGGAAGAAACTGGGTGAAAGAAGTAGAAGGAAGATAAAGCAAGGAGCTAGACGGATAAGTTAGCTATGACCACAAAACCAAAACAAGAAAAACCCCAAATGACTCAGATTTCAACATCACAGTCTCCATTTTTTTAAATCAAAACGCCTCCAAGTGTATTGGTATTTCCACAATTCATCTGAAAACGTCTGCACCACCAAACAGTGAATCCATTCCTGAAGCTCTTACACTGAACAGGTATAACCAAGGACCCAAAATGGTGATGTTTTGATAAGTGCCTGTTTGAAGATCTATCTCATTGATAACAGACTTGCTAAGTCTTCTGTCTCTTGGGTCTTTTCAATGGTTTTTGAGCTGCCAAGAGTTCCAAGCAAGCTGAGTGCCCTCAGGCCTCCCGAAATTCATCTTTCAATTCTAAGTGCAGCCACACCAGCCTGAACATCACTCTGTGGCACTGTGACAAAAATGCAAGATTTCCAGTATTACCTCTTCTTGATTGTAACTGATGCTCAGAAGTCCCCCTAATCCTCCAAGGTAACTGGCATGTATCTTGTGGCTTTCAGTTCTACGCAAATTTTGGTATCTTTATGGCCACATCCACTGGGTGCTGCACTGAAAGATCAGATTGTTTTTAAGAGTGAACCTTATCTCAGTAATCAAGAGTAACATCATATTATTCTGCTTAAAAGTTTTTCAATTTCCTTTTACAAAAACCTTTTTTTTCTCCCCTGGCAAATGCTACCAGAGTATTTCTATTAACTTAAAGGAGATGCCCTGAAAAAGTTAAATAAAAAGGAAAAGCATTCTGTGACATTTCTGCTCAAAGTGGAAAAATCAATTTCTGAACTGTAGCTGCAGACAAGTTAAATTTATTCACTGTACAAATAGCTCCAATCACTCAAGAAATTTCACTTCTGAAGTGCAAAAAGAAGTTACTGTCAGCAATATTTTGCATGAGAAACCCCTACAACTTTTTCCTTCTGATGTCCATTACACACTTGCTGAATTTACAAATGAGAGCAAAATTCAACTCAGCTTAATGTGGAACCCCTCCTTTCTCATGGCAGAATATTTAGCATCAGATCTGTGCAGTGTTTTGACTTTGTACTGATGCTTAGTGCAAAACCATGTCTTACAACTACCCTATCTTCACAGTCAGTTACACTATCAGAAATACAACTGTGAGAAACTGAGAATTAAAATAAAACATGGCTCCAGAACTCTTCCTCACAGCTGCTGCCCAGGAGCATCCAACAACTGAATTAGCACTAGGAGGAAAAAGATGAGAACAAACTTTAAAATGCACTTTTTTACAGGGTTTATTACTTCAGTAAGTGCTATAGGGCAGGTTTGCCAGTCACTGTCCTAGACACTGGAGATTCCTCTGCAGTTTGACACCAGATACCCATACTTGGCCATTTCTCTAAAAGGGCAAATCCATTTCACCACAACTTATTTTACAGATATAACTGCATTTTAAGGCAACACATTACTGCAGAAGATTTCTTTAAGCTCTTCTCAAATATAACCAAGGTCAAAGCAACAAACTAGAATTTTCATCTGACTCAATTTCAGAGCAGGTGATACAACATTACTGCTGCACCCGGATCATGATCCCCACAACAGTAAAAGCACAAAAGGTTACGTGAGGAAGGACGATACTGCTCCCTTTCAGGACCACCATGTCACCTACTGCTTCCTCAAGATTAAAAACATGAACAACTTTCCCTTCATTTTTATGGCATGAAGGTGCCAAAACACTGAACAACATGTTCTCAGGCTGAAGCATGGGCTGATTTGCTAGAAAAGTCATCTCAGCAGATAGAACAGTTCACAGAGAGTTCACAAAGAATGTCTACTGCATTACACCCCTGTTCTTCCAGCTCCTTGCTAATTTAAGTGGCACTGGCATTAAACTCATTTGACAGGACATTTATCTAGTTCTGCATCAAAGCTAACAAGGAGGGAACTGCAGAAAACTACCACAAAAACATGGCATCTGAAGCACGAGACCTTAAAAAGCACAGAGTGCACTTCCCTCTTTTAGTCAGTTCTGCAGGTTGAGGGTGGGAGAACAAAGCCTAAGACCCTACCTCCTCCCCAGCCAAAACCACAGCTACTGCACCTCTTCCTCTTACACCCATGCAGGCTTAACCAGCTCGAGACCCAAATCAAGAAGCACTAGTACTCAGCCACTGTGTGCACAACAAAAAAACATACTTGCAACTTATTTTATGCAACCATTGCCTACACATTTACTCACTTTTTCACTGAAACATAGATCTAGTGATATACTGCCACGGTTATACAATTCAGGCAACTCCTTAAACATTAGCAGTGGGCGCTGTGGCAGGGCCAGAACTTGCTCCTCACTTGCACCTGCCTTGCCTCTCACCTTTAACTTTTCTACCCATTACTTGCAGAGCAGAACAGCGTACCTTCAGTAGCCCTCACATGCAACAAAGGGAAACATGGAAGTGTAGGTGTGTCAGCTTCAATTCAGGCACAATTTATCTTCCACACAAAATTACACGCTTGCCATATTTTAGACATAAGAAAGATTAAGACTACTGCAGCTACAATTGACTATACTAAATTCAGCACCCTATGAGTTTAATGAACAGTCAAGTATTGAAACACATGACTTGGATTTAGACACATAAATTGCTCCTTTTAACTTCATAGTACAGCTATTTGCCCATTGAAACATTAACACAGACTTCCAACACCATACGGAACGATGGTGTCAAGGTTAATTTTTGAGGACAGATGTCGTAGCTACTTCATGCTTGGCATTCTCAGAGTTTTCAAACAGTACAGTCATTTCTGTATCGCTGTGATATCATCTTGATGCCTTACTCCTGTCTAGTCTCTGTTTTCAGGTAGCCTCTTCAGGCATCAATCTCACCAGCAGAAGCACGTTAGTGCCTGAAGGCTCCACTCAAGGTCTCCAAGCACTGCTATTAACACAGAATGACATTGCATCTGTCCCAACAAACCATCCAGTTAGACAACACGAAGGTTAAGACATGAAACAGGAAGACACAGCAAGCACATGAGGATTTGCTCACGGGCAAAGTTAGGTTGATGGTAGAAATTGAGGAAAACAGACATCCATCAAATTCCACTGGTATTGCTTAACCTGACTGCCCAGAACTTCCCTTCACATCCTTGAAGATTTGCCTCTTCCAAAAGCAGCACTTCCTTGTACCAGGCACCAACTTAACCAGACACCAGCTAGTCATAAGGATTCTATGCATATGTAACTTTCTCATTTAAAGCTCTCAACATTTTAAAGGTTTTTTTTCTTTTTTTTCACTTGCTGTCAGAAAATATACTGGTTCAAGGGGAAGTGTTTTAATCAATACATCGAATTGCAAAGAATACACCATAATAGTTCCTATGCTCTTTATTGTTTTACAGAAAAAGGTAAAACTCTGAGAAAACACACAGTTACACTGAAAAATAAAAATAGTGCTATACAACTTTGCTAGGGGAAAAAAAGTGAAAAGGCTCCATGATTAATTTTGCATGGTAGTAAGACTATTTTTTTTGCTTGTTTACTTTTTACAGAAAAGCATACCCCAGACTTCAAAATCCATACAATCTGTATGTCATGTATCACTCTAAGTGTATGTACTAAAAAAATAATAAACTTCTACCTTACGGAAAAAAACATTTCAGAGCAATTAACTAAGCAAGCAGAAAGTATTTCATCTGTTGGTTTTTTACCTTTTTTTGATAATTTATGATGCATACCAAGAGGAAGCACCTGGCGAAAACCACACATACAGCTCAGGTCTGTAAGCAGCCTAAGCCGTGAGAGGTAGTGAAAGTTTTTATGCTTGCAGATCATTGAGCATATATGAGATGAACAGTACAACTACCATCGTGTGCCAGCCATCTTAAGAATTTCAACTCCCTCTCACCAGGAAGAGACAGAAAATTTTCTGTCAGTGGTACCAGACTGCAGCCTTAGCCAGGGTGCAAATTTCGGAACATTAGCAAGGCAACAGGGGGAAAAAAGAGGAGAGAAAATAGAATCTCCTCTAAAGCAGCACAGAAACCATCTGAGATACTGGTACATGCTCACTGAAGCAATTCAGCTTGAGCTAGTTACACTGAGCTCTTCTTAAACACTGAGAACCAGTCACTTTTAATAAAGTCGTCAAATCAACCACCGCAAAACACATTACAGAATCTAGGTACATAACACAGGGCAATTAAAGGCAAGATTTTTCATAAATTCACTACCCAGCAAGACTTGGTCATTATTAACAGATTATTTTTAGTTCAAAGAAAACATTAAATTGCAGACTGAATGCCGTATCAGTGTTATGTCTGTTTTCAGTTTTGGCCTGCAATTGTATTTCCCAAGGCTTTTCTGACCAGGGTACCAGAGTGGCAACTGGGTTTGGTTCCTTGGTGTTTATTTACAGCACACCCCAGTTACATAAAGGACATGAACTAGGTGGCTAATCCAGCATTTCCAATAATCTAACATGTCCCAGGCCTGTGTAAATTTCTTGAGCGATCCCTTGACATGGCAGTGCAGTGGGTTTTGATCTTTCATTATAGGCCACAAGCTTTGTTTCCAGCTCCCCACTGTACTATGTGACCATGGAAACCAGGCTACTTGGACTAGGTGCATTTGGTAGTTGCTGTGGAATGAGTGGGACAATGCTGGAAACCTTCCTCCCCAACCCCTCTTCCTGAACAGTCAATGAAATTAAGGGCCAGTTTTCACAGGTAGCAAGAAGGTTCAAAGATTCTGATGGGATGGTAATAATGTGCTGTGCAGAATTCTCTAATGAGGAGTAGCAGAGAACTGTGCTGTTGTACCGCAGGCAGCTTTAGCCACTGCAAAAGAGATTGTGGCACTTTGAAACATAATGATGACAAATTAGCACAGACCAACTACAACTTTCTGAACAGAAAACTTCACTGTCTACTCTTGTCTACTCCTCTACATTTAGCTCTATGAGAAGTTAAAGAAATTCATGGCAAGAAACTCAGGACAGCCCATTCTTTTTGTTATTCTTGCTCTTAGATATATTTATGTTAAGTTCAAACCCAAGTATTACCACTAAGAAGAAAGTAAACAAAATAAATACTTAAACATTTGTTAATGCCTTAAGCAGATGCAAAGTAGTATCATTCAAAGTAAAAAGAAAAGATAAAATGCTGAGTTCATTGAGCAATTTTTTTGTATCTTACAAAACTCTAAAAAATGCAGATCCATTAAACATACGAGAAAGAAATCCCACAGAAATGAGGTGGTGTATGTTATTGCTGTGAGTAAAACAGAAGGGTTTTGTAAATACTCCTCCACATTATTTACGTCAAATAGACCAATTATTTTTCAAAGCATTCACTTAATTTCACAGTATCTCATTATTTATTAAATAATCACTGTAGCTTGCTATATTTATATATCAAGAGGAGAACACTATTTTGAGAGAAGTGTCACAGCATGGGAAGCCATCTTAATGTCTTTTGCAAATTTCCTAATTTGAAAGCTTCTTAGTGTCATCCTAGACATTTCAAGATGTAATTGCTTCCCAGAAGTCCATTTCTAATTTTGAAATTCAAATACACAAATTTACTAAAAGTAAAGTGAAGCTAGATGCCAAGTCAGAAAACCACCAAACCAACCTCATAGTAATTTCTGGATTAAAGGACATTTACTGGACAACCAAGAATTGTGATTGCTGCAGTTGGCAGCAGTCTCTTTAATGTCACTACACATAAAATAGCTCAGTATGGAAATGGTCTGCCAGTCCAGGAGCAGTACAGTGGTTGTAAATCTGACCTCAAAGGTTCAAAGAAGCTGCCTAAAATTATGTTTTTCTTTGGTCCTAAAGTTTTGGGAAAGGACTTATAGTAAACAGCCTGGAGAGTGAAAGTAATGAAATTTAGAAAGACCCTTGATGAGATGTTCTCCTCTTTCATTGCCATTCTATTGCCATGAGTGAGGAGAGGCAGTTCAGCATTTCCACTGTAGTCTCTGTAAGCCTTCAGCAGGTCTCCCACACCACACTAGAAGATTAGTGGGAAAACACCTCTAATCTACAGCAATACTGAACAACAACAAAAAAACCTACTTTGACTTCAAAAAAAGAGAAAAAAAACAAAACAAACTGTGGCATTTGGTTAATGCAACCACTAAGAAATTTAATGCTGCCTGAAAGAACTGAATCAAGAATGACTAACTATAGGGAACACATAGGAGTGCCTTAACCATATATTTCCTGATTTTAAATCTGTGGCCTTATAATTTCTTGTGGCATGATTGCTGTTTTAGATAAAGGGAGATCATGTACATTTCTGTGCATAAAGGGAGATTTTTGACCAAGCATTACCAATTTGAAAGTTTGGGGTTTGGTGTTTTGTTTTTTTGACCCTCTAGGAGGATGAGTGAAGGACAGAAGATATTACTACAGTATTAAGTTCCTGCTTCACGAAACAATTTTGGTAAAGGAGTTTTATTTTGATTGCAGAATCAAGTATTCTCCATGAACTAATTAGGAAAAAGAAGGAATTTTAAAGAATTGCAGAAATCCATTTCTCTGTTGATCTGTCCTATATAACAAGTGCAGACTCATGGTCACCTGACTCTTGCTCACCACCACAGAATTTGCACCTTTTGCATAGGCTGTTACAATTTGAAGAATTTTTAGCTTTTTGAAGCCCCACAACTCACTCTCCTGCCATCCAGATGCATCAAACACATGTGATCCCACAGCAGGAGAGAAGATACAATGCGTTTTTCCAAGCAAATTTTATCCTCAAAGACCAAAGCAGGGGGTATTTGGTGCACCACAGCCCATTAAGCTCTGTAAACTTCACGTATCACACCTGCTGGATCTCACATGCTTACTCAGAAAGGATCAAAATATTTGGCTAAACGCATCTGTTTGGTGCATTTGACTTTGCTGCACAACAGAGTTTTCTAAAGGGCAAGTCTGCAAGACCAGTCACCAAGAGACAACAGCTTGGGATTCAGACTATTGGTGGTACTCAACCCAAAACTTTGGGTCACAAAAGCATTCTGCAAAATACTGCACCGACCCAAAACAAAACCATATGTAGCCAGCTGTCCTCTCTTCCTGCTGCTTGCTCCCTATTCACACATAAGTGAGCTTATGTGTCTTCCTAAAGGAGATGGCAAGGAACTAATAACTGTATGAGTTCTAGTTTGTATGCCTTTTGGGGATAGCTGCTTATCTGCCACAGCAAAGCAAAATACCCACATTCCTCCAGACAAAGCCCAGACCTATCTGTTTACATCGTATGTCCAATGCAAAGGGCAATAGCTTTATACAGTGTGGGCTTAAACTGTAAACTGTTATTTTTGGATGAGGATGTGTGGAGGGAAGACAGCAATAGCTAGCAACAAGCAGTGGGGGTTTTTTTTAGATATAAATATATATAGAAAGATGTCCTGTTTTAAGACGTGTGAAATCTCTTCCGGTACAACACAGAAAAACAAATAAACAAGATATTATCACAAGGCAAACAGAACACCACATTATGTGCAGAAAACACACCAGTGTCAGCAGATGCTTAGGAATAAAATACTAACTTTTAATGAACATTTTGACAGTTTTCTCCCCCCCCCACCCCGAGGAGATTTTTTTAAAGCTGTATCTCCTTGGACTAGCAGTCTGGTCCTTTAAAATCCTCTTCTTTTGCCTATTTTTACATAGTTTCTTTCTTATGGATAAAGCCAATGATTGCCCAAATGAAAAACTGTCAACCCACAGAACATAACTCTGCTCACTGACTCTTAAAAAACTTCTACAATATCATAGTCTTCTAAGTCTCTTTCATTCATTTCCACTGTGACTGAGAATCTTATCAGCTGTGGATCTGACTTCACATCTCTCAGCACAATAACATCTTCATTTGGCCACATCTCACAGGACACTCTTCCAAAAATGTGGTCATTTTACAGTGTCAAGTACAAAACAGTAATGATAACAGTGATGTGGTAAACAACTGCTGTCCTAAAAATCCCCTGTATTTCACACAATACACATTTCCCAAGTGGCCCTATCTCTTCAATTTTCTACACTCACCTTGGCTGACTTCTCAGTGCTATGCTCTCGTTTTCCTGCATGGTTCCCCATGATGGATCACCAAAACTTTAAATTCTGAAAAGATAAAAACAAAACAACATTTTTGAAACCAATTCATTTGTACAGAAATACAAACTAATTTTTAATCTGACACATAACAAAGAAATTGTTCTCATACAATAAGAACTTTTACAATCCAAGGTAGTATCTGTGAAAGATCCTAAGGAAAAAAACCATGCTTATCTGGTTCTATACTGCACGTTTAAGCAATATCAGAAAGCTTTCTTACTTCTAAAAATTAAAAAGACATAAAAAGAGAAGGAAAAGAAGAATCTTCTTTTTGAAATTTGCACGTAAAACAAAACTAGATTAGAAATTAGGTAGAGGCCCCGTAGAGGCCCTGTCTTTCAATATAATGTGTATAGTAAAAAACAGTGTAGTATGTATCAAATAACTTGTAACTACAAACTTCCATAAAAGTTCAAGTAAGTTCTTTTGAATTCACATTAACCATTATATAAACAGCAATTAGTGAAAAAAGCACCACACTTAAACTGCTAACAATTTGCTGTGGAGCTTAGAACATGAGAGCTGTTTACAGCTCCCACTTTCATGACAAGCACACAAGAAAGTAATGCCAACTCTTTCTTTATATTTTCTGGCTCATCCTGTTCTATCTCAGCTCTAACAGAGCTTATGTAGGTTAAACCACAACACTCAAATTTCAGCTTTCAGAGCACACTTGTGGTTGTGCCACATACTTCTCACAGAAGCACGTGTTTGTATAGGATCTTACACACAGCTGCTGCCTTCAGCTGATTTGAATGCAGTGCATCAGAGCATTTGAAGTTATGAAACTTAAAATTACATGCATGAAGTAAAACAACAGGCTTTATACACTCACATATTGTTATAACCCCAGCTACATGCACTCATTTGTGTACAAAAGGATTCTAAAGACAGAAATTGTGCTTTTGACAAAGTACACATCTGTGATGGACAGTCATAAGTAATCAATCTTATTTTGTATCTCTACTTCAACTTTTGGAGAGACTGATAGATTTATTTACATACACACTTCACCACTCCATCCAAAACCCCAGCAATAAATTTCAAGCACTGTAGGGTCTACAGTGCTCATTTGACAATCCACTGAATTCAGTTTGTTCTAAAATCAAAGTGTCATGTATCACTGTATCCAATTAAATAATTCCTCACAAAAAATCCATTTTTAAGGTCTTATAAAATAAAAACTAAAAACCCATCCAAACTCAGTAAATGTACTCAAGATAGAATTTACAGGAAAATTGGAAACAGATTATTTTTATAAACAGCACTATCTATTGCATACAAGATGAAAAAACCCCCAAACAACCCTATCCTTTCAAATTGTGAGATCAGCACAACCAATCCACATATTTTTGTGGTTCTGAAAATTGTCAAGGAAAAATACAAATAAATTCCTGTACACTGGGTTTCAGTGCTGAACTTCCTCAAACTGGTCTTTGCTCTACAAATTGTGAGCAGCAGCTCACCCCTCATCACCTACTTCCCAACATAAGGAAAGCAAAGTAGAATGCAAAACTGTTAAGAGATGTCTACAGCAGAATATAAAGGCAAATGTTCTGTGTGTTATTCTTCCACTCATTTATCAAAAAATTAACTATCAAATTTGATCTATAACACACATATATCTAAGTACACAGATGATGAAGCCGACATAACACTTGCAAACCACATCTGTGATCCTGTCCTCCTGTCCCCCCTTAGTTTCCCTCATGTCTTCGGAGTGACGCTCCAGGACAACCACCCTGTACCTATAAAACACTCACAACTAGATTTTATTTTATCTTTTTTTCATGCATAAATGAATGCAGATGCTTAAAGTGAAGAGAAGTCAGCTACAGGTAACTGCTATTAATTCCTCATGTAGCAATAAAACTACTTTTCAGCCAAAGGGACAAAAGCAACCAGCCACTAGCAAGGGTATCCCAAATGTTACAGATTACTTCATGCTGCCTATTAAACAGAGAAATCTAAGTAATCCTTTGGCGAAGAAAGGCTTCCAAGAATCTGACATGAATTATGAAAGAAATTGTATAGTGCCAACTGTTCTGTAGATATCTGATGAGAAAGCAACACCATCCATACATGCAAGCCTGTAAACGTTAAAAACATTTACAGCAACAAAGAGACTTAATTTTTCACTTCAGCTTCAAGCAGAAATCTGCCTGACTTGACTAAAAACTGAGCACACAGGTCATTTACACTTCAGGATGAAAGTACACCCTGCAACACTAAGACTTAAACACTGGCTTTGGTTCTTACTGTCCTGAGGGAGACCATACTGCATGGTTTCTACCTATGCCAATTTTTATGCAGTGACTTGAGTCACTGACTTCAGTGGGATTACTCAGTTTATAACCTTTGTAGGAACTTGCAGCCAAACATCTCAGCTAGAAAAAGATTCATATTTTCTTTTTAGTCACCTTCATAACATACAGGTTGCCAGACTAAGCAGCTCTGTATGAAGTGAAGAAACAGCTTCTTACACTTCCTAACAATGTCCATCAGCCAATCAACACTCTCCTTTGCAGAGGAATCCATGACTGATTTAGCACTGATGAGCAGCCACAGGAACAGTCATGGTGCTCCAAGCAATGAACAAACAGAAGCACAGTGGAAATGCAGTACCTTCTTTGAATCTAATATGAATCACATCTAACAATAAGCTGCCAAAACAGGCCTGCACATGAGATCGAGCTTATGACCACAACAGCATTTGCTGAAAACCTTCCTGGTGAAACCCTGCAAGTTTTGTGAATCCTGTGAGATGACAGATTTTTCACATGAGCGTGAGTCACAAAATGAGAGGGGAAATTCTGCATGCCTGCAATGAATGGAGTTACATCACCAGCTCCCCTATAAAACTCCCGATCAGGAGTTGCTGGTTTCATATTAAAACCATCTGAGAGGCTCAGAAAATAACAGGCCACATGAGTAAACTGACTGAACAGGACTAAAAGTCAAAACCACTTCTGCTATCTAAAAACTCTTTAGGGTGAAGTGAGTGAATTGGGGCAGGAAGTTGTGAACCACCACTGCAGGTGCCACCAGCAGAGTCATCCAGCTGCCTCAGCACTGTGCCACAACCACCTACTGAGCTGAATCAGCTCTGCTGCCATGACCTGGCACTTCCCAATCCATGACTGGTACAGCAATAACTCCACCTATGCCGGCTGCTTTGAGTAATTCCAAAAACAGCCGAGGGATTTTGCCTGGGGAAATGAAATAAAGTGTCTCCTCCCATCAATCCACCTTCTTACAGAGTTAGTCTAACAGGTAACCTGATGGAAGCCTAGACCAAGCAGCTTTCCCACTTTCTTCGCAATAGGAACCCATACTCCAGCTAGCAACAACTACAGAAATGCCAGTGCCTTACCCAAGAAAGAAATTTCTAATTCCAAAACTCAAAATAAAAAAAAGAGATGGAAAAACTCTGTTCTACACAACACATACCTATAAAAATACATGCATGTTGGCATCATGTAATTTATCTTCATCTGGGCAGATGATTAAAATATGGGCTTAAAAACACATATCACTGTAGCATTTTTTTAGCCCATTCTAGTCTGCCTGTTGATATTCGTAGCTAAACAAGTGGTTCTAATCATCTTCCCATACACACCCACTGTCCTATAAGGAAGTTTATGATCTATGATTTTCACTGAAAGGCAGAAAAACACTTCTCCAAACCTTCTGAATATACCAAGAAATGGCATCACTTTCTGCAGGTTACGGAGTTTTAACTGCAAAATAGCATTTTCTTACTCACTCACAGGAGCCTGAAAAAAGTTCATCTGTGTAGTCATCAGACTTCAAATAAGTGATATTGTAATTCAGCAGTCAAAATAGTCTGTAAGCCAATCCACATGGAGTACTTTCATTGAACATTAATGGTTACTTCAAAGCATAAACTACTGAATGCATATCATAGGATGCTGAAAATGGATTGTTAAATATGATCTTACCTCTTCCCACACGTTAATTATGACTCAACAGAACTACACGTAATAATAAAGGTATGCAAGGACTTACATATTTACAAGTATCAGAACATAATTACTACCTTGTCTAGGAATATGTATTCATCACAGACTGATGTTGTTGGGCAACAGTGCAGAGCTACAAGTGCTACTTGCCTTACTCACACATGGGAAGGGTAACCATAGAATACAAAAATATTTGAGGAATTTACTTAAAACTTCCTGCTAAATTCATAACTATTCTTATCCAAGTAAAGATGACATTTTAATGCTATAGACAGATCTTATTAGAAAGAAAAAGTGTAATTTCTTTTAAGAAATGCACACATTCTCTCTAATTTTGGTAGCCCCCTAATGTAAACTCTTAATTAGAGACTTACTCAAATTTTTGTGGTTTTTTTGTTTTGTTTTGTTTTGGGCGTTTTTTTGTGTTTGGTCGGTTGGTTTTTGTTTGTTTTTGGCAGTGTCAGGTCCTGGTTACACAGCTTCCTGGGAAGCAAGCTGACACATCACACAGCACTGGCTGCCAGCTAGATGGAAATCTTTGAGTGTACTTTTTAGGCTCTCAGTGTGATACAAATCTTTCCAAGGAAGCCTTTCATTCTATCTTCTTTTGAAACATGACTGAGACACTGGGCATGCCTCATCTGTTTCTTCAGAATTCCCTCATCGTGGTAACCTCATATTCCAACTCACCAAGGAAGAAAACCTCCGGCAGGCACGAATGAGTGACCTGCAGCTAAATCCATCAGCAGCCACAGTCAGATGCTTCATAGACAGATGTGAGCAACCACGTAACAAAAGTAACCTGCCTCATGGACAAACTGCTCCCCAGGAATCCACCCCTCTTAATTCAACTGTTAAATTATTTCATAAAATATAGTGCCTTACATCCCTTACAAGTTTCATTGTTATTTAACGCAGATTTAATTTTTCATTATTGTGAAAGCGTGCAAAGCTTCCTAAATCAAACTTTATTTCACTTTTGACTTCCACAATTGTATTTCTCTGAAGAATTCTTCTGAAAGACAAACACATTATTCCAGACATATTTCCATCCTGAATTATTAAAACCAAGATTTCAATGGCAGGCATAACCTACAAATCAGAGAAGTCAACAGGAGTTTAGTACTTACAGATGTATTTAACTTGTACAGTGCCTTGCATATCACAGTCCTGACCTGTCTAGATATTATAGCAATTTCCCTGTTTACAGATAACTGCATGTACCTTAACAAGGACCCTAGGCCTAGAAAACCACCCCTCTGTGAGATGTGCCAGGTTCTGGAACACAACTTACCTGAGAAAGTACTCCCCAGTGCTAGCACAGTTGCTCAGTAATTTACATACACTTCATATATCATTGTAAAGGACACCAAAATTATTTCATTTTCTCTAAAATTTTCTGCAACACTGTGGCACACGAGAAAGACTACAACAGCAAGAGAGAATATATTCTGTGAAAAAACCATTTTTTGCAAACTATTTCCTAAAATTGGCATGGGGTAAACAGGACCCAAGGTTTAAGATGTTCCTGACTGCCTTGATTACCATTTCCCTATATTGCAAACAAGAAGGACACTGCACATTATTTTTTGTAAAAGCATGTGATTTCCAGGAATCTCACCTCAGCACAGCTGAGTATAGTCCCAGTATAGACAACAGTGAAATGACAATGAAATTGCTAAGCCATATATATTTATTTTCTGTATCTTAGGCTTCTCTTGCTTTTCTCTCCTTTCTTCCTTCAACCCACTCCGCTCTCCTTGCTAGAACACCAATCCCATCCCACTAGCCCCATCCCACCCACTGAGAAAAAGAAAATACACAATTTTAGAACAAATTTCTCAACAGGGTTTTTCTGCTTCCCAAATGGAAAAGGCTTCCCTGAGGTCATGCAGCATGTGCTGGTATCTCTATTGCCTTATGCAAACAGAAATCATCGATGACCGTAACCATTTGGCATTAGCCACAAGTTTACTGTTTGTCTTCAAAACACCAAGATCAGTGGAGCCCTATGAACTCTGTGCCAATCCACCTGCAGGATCATAAGGAAATTTCCTTAATCACCTCCAGTGCATCTGAGGAGGGAGCCAGGTGGGACCCCAAAGGCCTGGGGCAAGGTACAGATGCACCCAGCACGCCCAAGCTCCATCCCTTCTGCTTGCTGCACTTCTACCACTGTACCTACAACTGGGTCTTGACTAAACGTGGATTTCCTTTAAGTCCTCTATGACTTTGCTGAGATATTTGTGCTATTGCCAGTCTAGGGAACAGAGAGGGCCACACATACACCTCCCTCCAATGTATGTATCAAAAGGAAATGGTGCCCTCCTACAAAATTAAGACTCATTTGTCTATTTTTATCTCAGTCACTAATATCAACAGGTTCATTTAATTTGCTACATACTGTCTTTTACACAGAATACCACAACAAAATAGGCTGGGAGTTATTTATTTTTTTCTTATAGGTTTAGGTCTACATGGCATACAAAACCTTGGAGCAAGGACCAATTTTTCCCAGCTCTCCGAAAAGGATCAGACACAATCATCACTTATTTTTTTCAGGATCTGTATGCTCCAGAGACAAAATAATTTAATACTACAGGAAAATAAATTATCTAATGAAAAAAAGGGACTGAAAAAGTTATAAAGTTTAAGAACAGAGACATATCATAGCCTCATTCTAGGAATTTGTAGACCTAGATATGCAGTAGACTCCTAAGACCAGTGCTTTCCACCATCACAGCTTTAAAGTACCAGATTTCCTTTAGGAATATACTTCCACAGCTGTGAACTTCAACTTTCCGCCTCAGCGAGTTAACAACTAAAAGTTAGAAATTTTTCCTAAATTCTTAAGTAGCTTTGAAAAATATGAAACATCACACAAGAGTATATAACCCAAGTGCAGTACTAAGCAGGAAAATGAAAAAAAAAAAGAACAAAATTGAAATCATGGAGAATTTCAGGCCAAAGCAATAATCTTATCAGTACCAGAGGGCAAAAAAAATCAACTGAGAAATAGTACAGACAATCATAATTGTTTGTTACTTGAAGACTTTCAGTTTCTGAGATTAAGGTACTCTGAAAACAGACAAGACCTAGCACCTATTTTCACGTAAAAATATAAAAATGCCAAGAGAATAAAACCAAGATATATTCGATAACTCACATTTTTTCCCCGTTCTCTGCTTAGAAAAACAAGCCCTCTCCAAATGGTGAGTGGTATACTCTCCCTTTCAAAGCAAGGTAGGTCACCTCAGCTTCCCAGAGAACACAGGCACTTTGATGATCCGTATTTCATTAACACTTTGTAGAGACTGATGACAAAAATGCACACCTGCAGTTCTAAACACACATGAACTAAAGGCACTGCATGCCCGCTCTTCTCATATTCAACAGACCGACAGATGGGACAAGGAGATGATTCACCCTCTTCAGACAGCATTAACTGTGCTGTGAGATAACACTGAATCACTATATCCTTCTCAATTAAAAAAAAAAAAAAAAAGAAGGAAAAGTATCTCTCTCTCCCCTTTGTCTCTCTCTCTTCTGACTTCATATATGTTATCTACACTGCAAACATATTAACCAACAGATGGATTTCCTGTAGATTCTCCTCTGTAACATTTGGCATAAATATTGATACTGCGAAAGGGTCTGTCTTTCACTGTACTCTGAGTTGACTCCCTTTTGCCCAATCTACTTCTCTACAGTCATGTCCCTCCCTTCCTTCCCATAAACACACTGCCAAAGAGGCACAAAATCCAATGTTTCTTTTCTGACACAGAAAAAAATGCATCCCTCACTATATGCTTGTATTTCTGTCTTCTTGTGCATTGTGTTTCTTACTTCTTTTTGCCTTCTTTGGCCTACCCTTACTGTCTGAGAGTTCATACATGAAATTATGCTCTTAAAGTATTTCTCAAAATAATTTGATGACGACTCAATCCTCAGTATTTTAATCTATAAGCATGCTGAAGACATCCAACAAGGTTCAAAGTTCACGTGGCAGCCTCCTAACAGGTTAAGATTATCCACAGTCCATTAACACAAACAAGACGGTTCTCCAGTTAGAAATTGTTTGCTATGCAAGCTGCAAGTGATGCCTCATGAAGCTTAAGCAAAGATTTGAAAACTCCTCCAAAATCAGTAAATAAATTTAGGAACAAAGTACCTCAGAAAGCTGTAGAGAAGCAATTTTTCTGGCCTCATAAATGCCTATCCAGAAACACAAATACTATGACCCCAGTCTGGGATTTTCTCTGGTGATGATACACCGATTTGCTTTCCCTTCTGAGGAGAGAAAACAAAATTAATTTTTTGCTAAGGATAATTGTATAGCTGAGAAATAAATCAATCAATTTATCTTCTTTTCAAATGGAACTTTAATCCAGATGTTTTGGCTTTAATTGCTTAGGTCAGAGGCTCAGCAGGTTACAGTCACTCAGCTGTGAGTTGTTGCACTTGGAATTTTAAATAATTAATGAGTAACAGCAGCTGAAATCTGCATGAGAAACATCATCCTGACATAATTATTGTACTTGTGTGCTTCTTTAAATATGCTTTCAAGAACTCGTGCCTCGTACTTGAACACTGTCTCATTTTATCTAAATCTCAAATGTCATGTGCTAATGTTGTTTCCCCAATCTTTACCAGGGGTACATTCAAAGCCAATATAGAAACAGTCATTACCGAATAACTACTGAAGAGAACAATGACAGACCCAGGGGAAAATTTCCATTTGAACATGAGAATGTTCTAAATGTACACAAGACCATTATCTCCCCTTCTTTCATTAAAAAGAAAACCGGATTGTTTATTTCATGTTAAAAGGAAGACAAAAGCATGCGACAGGCCAAACACTCATTTTTTCAGCATGGTTTTCCAATGCAGTTCACCATTTATCAGTGTACAAAAGAAAAAGACAACAAAATCTGGCAACATATCAAAATAAAGGAGTAAGAAAATATGTAAGGGGAGTAGAAAATATGTAAGGAGAGTAGCAGTGCATTCCCTTTCAATCATGTTACCGAAATGTATCTCAAATCCACTATATGACTAAAAGTTAAGTAAGCTTGTATATAATATCTGCAGCATCCATCACAAGAATACCTTGTTCTTGAACAAGTTGCATTTGTAAACTATTTTATTGTTAACTAAATATTTTTTTAAAAAAGAAAAAGTTTCAAATGCCATCATTTTTGTGACAGGGTCCACACAAGAGGGGATTTCCAGAGAGTATGCAAAGATAGCAAAGAAGTTCCTTCCCTGAAGGTCTTGCAACATAAGTAGACAAAACACATGACCAGAAGGTAAACCCTTCTCCCATATTACAGATATAGAGCAAAGGCAGAGATAAGCTAAGGACAATACATAAAAAATTACTTACAGCCCACGTGAGAAGCTTTGGCAGACATTAGAAAATTAAATCCAGAGTTGTAATTCTGAAAACCTGTCCTCAGCCAGTACATAATGCTAGGGTTTGTAATCACAACACACACCTCCTTTCTTATTTTACATGCGCTTCATGGACTTCAAGTTCCGCCATCAGTCATGCAAAATAACACTCCAGCTATGAGAACACAGCCAAGCAGCTTCACATGATTTTACACCAGAACCCCATCAATATACAATGAGGTTATTTCTCTGACATCCTAGGTCTTCATTCAGCCAACTTTGTCTCAAACACAGAAAATGTGAACTATCAGGCTCAAGACTATCACAAGACAGAGTGGAAACCACTGCAACAACCCACTCCCCGCCTTTTTTTTTTTTTCTAAACAGCTATAGTAGAAGGTCACCCATACCATGAGATAATAAGCTTGTGATTACCACACTCACACAGGATGTGGGAAACCAGGGATCGTTTCAGACGATACTGAAGGGGAAGATCAGTCTGGCTTGATCACAGGGTAACTGTGAGTCACCAATGTGATCTGGCAAGGGGAAAATAGATAAAAAAAAAGACAGACAGACCTACATTATATCATGAGGGAATATTTCCAGCTAAGACAGGGAAGAATTAAAGT
This sequence comes from Aleadryas rufinucha, assembly GCA_013397815.1. Taxonomy (NCBI): domain Eukaryota; kingdom Metazoa; phylum Chordata; class Aves; order Passeriformes; genus Aleadryas; species Aleadryas rufinucha. Next base: position 108,860 of record VZTH01012923.1, on the reverse strand, counting down.
CATCACACAAGCCACTAGCATAACACCAGCTAAACAGAGGTATAATTCTGGTCAGCCTTATTTAACAACATGAATTTTTTATTAGAACAGATGCAAAGATGAGGGGAGCAACAGGAATCTATTAGACAGAGATAAGACTAAAAGCTCATGACATGTCAAACCTAAGTAAAGCAAAGCTAAATGAGCGTTGGAGGAGAAGAAAATACACACTGCCCACATATAAATCTAAACTAAAAGTCATAATATTTCTAAACATCAGAAGAGCAGGGCTCTGGGAGAACCAGAGGAGAACAGAAAACCTAGCTATGTTCAAGATAGAAAGCAAGAGTCTGACCACTGTATTTCAGGGACTGCATGAAAGGTGTGGTTCTTACCATGGCAGAACAATCCCAAATGACATAGGCCACTCCTTTTGCCTGGGGATATTCCAATCTGTATTTCTAAACAGTGTACCTGGAGTACTGGGGTGGGAAGGGGTGGGAGGGCAGAGAGGGCTTGCCTTTTTTTGAATCTGTTCATTCACTGACAACTGACTTTAAAAAAGGATAAAATAATCAAAACCCCAAACAAAACAGAATCATAAACCCAGCAATACTCTGGAAAAGGGGACAAGAAATGAAATATGATAGCTTTCAGCCAGCTGGATTTCAGTGGCCTGTAGGATACTAGACAAACAGACTTTATTCCTCACTCTGAGCTCATCCACTTTACCCTGTAAGGGATCAGTGTAACTATGGGAAAATGGTAACTCTGTACAAAGACATGCATTTACTGAAGAAAGGGTGCATGACTCGTGCTCAACAGCCTCTACCTTGGCAGCCTGCTCCTTGCAGTAGGAAACACAGGTCTGAACCCTTTGCAAAAGAGCTGGAGCTGATCTCCATCCCAACCACAGCACAGCAGGGTCTTGGCTAACCAGCTCTGCTCTAAGTTTGCAAGCACTGGCCCTCAGGAAACAGTTGTGAGACACACATGAAGTCCACCTCTGCCCTCCGCAGCTCCAGGAACCAGAACAGCAGTGAAACACACTTTCTTTGCATGGATATTGACTTTCAGGAGCCTTTGCTCAATGGCTACGTTGGGTAATATTCTGAGACACCTAATTCTCAGCACTAGATAGATTAGGGGCTTCATACAAGGCTCTTCAAGTCTCTTTCAAAACCCTATATCCCAAGTCATTTACAAACCGACTGCTCTGGTCATAACATTCCTCTAAGACTATATTCCAAAAGAGTCCTTGAAATCCCCTCCTCAAACACTCCTCCTTGGAAACACAATAATGAGTAACATTTCCACAGTCTATGACTGAAACTTTGTATCACATATACTTAGAACAAACTATATAACAAGCTCTTCCAGCAACCTGTGTGTGCATCACATCACTGATTCCATTGACAATAGTGCTTCTCACCGCACACCTCAAGAGAGTTAAAACCTTTCAGAAACGAGATATTGAGCTGCTAGTTTGGCTGAATTCTTTACTTCTCACCTCAAACAGTATCTCTACCCAACCTCCTATGATCCAACTCTTAATTCACCTACAGCACTTTCAAACAACAACTACTCATGGCATAAATACAGTCATTAATATGTTACTATACCTGAATCAAAATCTGTCATTTAACACTCACATGAGTTAGCTATGAGTGAAAGCAATGGGTCTTTCATTTAATGTAGCATCATACTTAATCCAGCTTTTGTTGAATTGCAAGCAATTAAGTTATACCAATAGGTTTTAGCTAATTTATAATACATTTTTAAAGTGGAAATTCAGCTGTTTCAAGTCTGCAGTTATGATGGGTTTGAGATGTTGTAGCTAGAGTATTTTACTCCCAAATGAATAATCCCTTCTTTATTTCAACATTTCCCCACTGTGGTCTCTAATATTTAGTATGTGGCATTTTAAGACCTTAAAATAGTTCTGAAGGACCAAACTTGCCTTTATTAAGCTAATGCTACTGTTTACATCACGACCTTCTTTTGGTGCATCCAGTAACACTAATGCACTACCTTTTACAGGTAAATATCTCTTAGTAAATCCATTCCCAATTTTGTATTTGAGCATCTGCCAAAATTAATGCCAATATCCAAAACAAAAATACAGCAACGCTAGGGACAAAAAAAAAAGTGTTTTCCCCATTCACTATCTTGAAGCACACAATATTCACTCAGAAAAAAAAACAACCTGATCAAAAACACAGCTCCACCCCCAAAACCACAGGCTTCATAGTATCTAGCAAGGATGTTTAAAGACACAAGCAAAAAGCACTCCAGACTGTATGTTTGAAGCTAAGCAAAGTGGAAAGCAATTATCACCAGAAATGTTTGGGGTTTTTTTTAACATAGCTGCATGCAAACATTCCATCAGTTTGGATACATCAGAGTGCACTTTTTTCACTCTTAAATTCAATTAGTAATGCACATAAGTTTCCCTTATCTTGCCGACTACATAATATAAACAGCCAGTCCTAAAGCTCTTAAAATGTCACCAGATATTGGTGGTCTGCTAAAATGGAGGAGGATTGCAGATCATACCACAAATGCTCTCTCAAATCCCACATGGGGAAAAGGTGTAAGCAGACGATAACAGAATCAAATGCACAGTGATGCCAGGTCCAGTGGGAATGGAACATGCACAAGTTGATGAACAAGTCGTGTCACAACATCACAGAAAGAAGGGCACCTAATAATTTTCGTACCGATTACCATTTTGCTCATTTCACGTCATAACACTCCAGCAATAGAATTATCTTGCCCATCACTTGCTTACCATCTGCCCAGTGCAAATTGCCCATATCCAAACATAATCCAGAATATATAACTTTTCACAAAGGAGTTTTCTTCATGCTCCCCTCCCACAACCTGGCCTGATCTTATATTGTAAATACAGAATTTGCAAGCAGAAGGAAATCTTCTCTCTTGGCCAGAAACACACTATGTATGTCCCTCGGCAATGCTACTCAGCATTCTCTTCAGTCTGAACTACAATTCCTTGCCTCAGTTTCCACTGAACACAGTTTTTATTTTCTGTTTCTTATGAACCAACACTACTCTTGTGACTTGCCTACTTCTGGCTCTTTGTTACAAACTTCTTAGGACAGCAGTCTCAAGAATCTCTCTAATGAGGAGTTAGTCTTGCTCTTTATGACAGGTTAAGTGAAAAATTTAAGTGTATCTTTTAGTTTCTAATGATAGCTTAATTTTTATGATAATTGTGTGACACCAGACCTCATAAACGTTGGTGTTCTGTGTAAAGTCAGACCACTAGATCATAAACCATTACTACAAAAATATGGTCTCTTAGGAGTGGCAATTTTTAGTTACAAGGACTAAAATCTGTTCAGTAATTTCAAAGCACAGGGTTCCCAACAAAATACAAATAACTTCAAACATTTCCGAATTGCAGCAATCTTTAAATAGAAAAAACTTAAAATGCTTAAGAAATCGTATGACAGGCAACTTATTTAACTGACACTACAGGAGTTTTTATACAAACACAATGTAATTGTAAGATGGAATTGAGTCAACATACTCTAAGCCAACACCTCCCTCATCCAATTAAAAAAAAAAAAAAAAAAAAAAATACCAAAATTACTCAATACCACAAAAGGACATATACAGAATAACCTTCTTTTCTGTTTATTATCTATTTAAAATCAGTGTGCCAACAAACCTTAATGCCTTAAAATCTTGCTTTCATTTGATCTTACTTACTTAGGTGGTCTTTTCTTATACAAGAAAGCCCACTGAAGATCATCGTATTTGTTTGCATCAGGAAGACACTGTAAAACCAGTTTTTATGCTTGTGTGTGCCAGTATTATTGCTGTAATGCATGAATGATTATGAAATCATTTAACTGCCTTCTTTCCAAAGGCCTGGTTATTCCTCTCAGGTTAAAGTACAGAGCTGGCTGATTGTGAAATACATTTAATCATTTGTCCATCTCCAAATGTAATATTCTACAAATACTGTATTTGCATGTTAATCTTTTCTTTGCAAAAATAAAATATTTACTGAACAAGAGGAAAATGTGATTTTACACTTCACAAGCAAAGCATAAAACCAGATTACTAAAATGGGAGACAGACATTATAGATAAAAGTAAGAACTTAGGCATATAAAATTTACTACACAGGTACCATTTACTATTTATCTTTTAGCAATTGACTTTTTCCCCTACACGCATTTTTCAGTCTCAGTTTAGGAAATGCCAATATGATTTTGGAATACACATAAGATTGAGTTAAAATACTGATAATGATTTGCCAACTATTATGATCATTTTCCTAAAGTATTAAAGTCTTACTGCAATTAAACACTACTGGAAGCATTAAAATAATGAGCTAATTATACATGCCATTCAAAATATTTTATGAAAGCTGTATTTCTGATTAATTCACTGCTGATAGGATGGTTACTAGAACATTTCTAAATTGTAGAATGTAACTCTTACAATCAGTTCAGCTACTGCTCCTGTAGAAATGTTTTATTCAATATATTTATAACCTTACTCTGAAGGGGCTTTTCAGATCCTAAAAAATAATGCAGTTAATAAAAATGAATATCTAAATGTATTGTTCTAGAAAGGACAAAACTAAGGACAACTATAATCACATGACAAAATTATTTTCATACATGATGAACTATGCAGAGTAATAACTGTTCATCAATAACAGAAGTTGGAAAATTAAACATCTGAACCAGTAAGGCAAGTGGTGCTAATGTTAAGATCTGAGAAACACTGAATTCCCCAATAAGTGACTGTGAACTCACTATTCAGCATCATACAATCAGGTTAAATTTCTTTGCTTCTTACTACATGCAAATCAAGCAAGTCTCAGTTTTACTGCGGATCTTACTGCATTTGACAGTTGCTGGTGTTTTCTAAAGACCACCTAAAATTACGAGTAATATGGGAATATCAAAATAGTGACTAGCAGAAAAAAAGCCATGGCATAATTAGAGAAGTTGTAAAAGCAGAATAACAGTAGCAACAAAACCAAAAAAAAGCGCAAAAAACTACCAAAAAAAAGAAGCTTTAAGTGTATATCAGAAGGCAAATATAGATTTTTCACACACCCTCACTGACACCGGCATATGCATTACTTGTTACTGTCAAGCTAATGGCAAGATTATGGAACTAAATCAATACAAAAGAGAACCCAGGGCAAGGCTATAAGTAGACCACCAATATAATCATTAACATGTATTAGATCAAGCCAATATAATTATTAAACTTACTGTCACTTTTGCTGTCACCTTCTTATCTTGTGCATTCCTCAAACACACACACGGGGCAAGAATCACTCTAGAAGCGACATCCTGTTCCTAACAAATTTGTTCCCCCAGGTCACATGAAGTCCCAGCCTACTCATCACCACATTCCCAAGATGCAGGTGCTCCATCCTGTGACTGGCACGCACTCATCACCTACGGATGAACAGCAACTGGGCATCCAGAAAAAAAGAGCAGGAAAGGGACTATGCATAGGTTACCAGTTACCAAGTCTGAGGGATCACTAAGAAAGAAAGCATCACAAGTCAGCCTACTGTCATTGTTAGTCTACTTCCACAATATGTTCAGACATATGCCTGCCTGGATGCAATTTCTGGGCATACGAGAAGAAGATGGTGATTGGGAATCACCAGGATGGATTTACAGAGCTTAGATCATGCCTGACCAATATGACTGCCTTCTGTCACGAAATGACAGGATTTGTGGATGAGAGATCATTGGTGTCATCCACCTTGACTTCAGGAATACTCAACAATCTCTCCCACAGCATCTTTGCACCTAACCTGATCTAAGTTACAGTGTGGGTGGGTAAACTATTAGCTGATTAAAAAACCCAAACATCTCTATCATTAGGCTCAAACAGCAGCTCTTAATGGTTCACAATCTGCCCACAGTTCTAAGTGAACAGGTTAGGGACCAAATCCTGTTTAATTTCTTTTACAGTAACCTGGCAGAGCACAAAGTGCACTCAGTAAGTCTGCAAACACTACACTTATGGGTGTAGAAGACATGCTGGAGGGCAGTGTTGCCATTCAGAATAACTTAGATAGGGCCAACAAAAATGTCATGACAGCATAGCCTGAAGACCAACTTACTGGGGAGCAGCTCCCCCAAAAACAAGTTGGAGGTCCTCGCAAGACATGAATCAGCCATTCACCTGGCAGCAAGGGGAGCTAACAGCTTCCCAGGCTTTGGAAACTGAAGCACAGCCAGTGGAGCGAGGGAAGCAATTGTTCTGCTTCATGCACAATCCATTACTCCGGTATCTGCACTACCAGGTCTGCTTTTGGATTCACACTACGAAGTGTCAACAGAATCAAGTTCAGTGGAAAGCCACAAAGACAGATGTCAGCTGGAACACGTGTCCTGTGACAAGAGGCTGAAGACACTGAGATCGTTCAGCCTGGAGAAAGCTTCAGAGTACCTAGTATCAAATTTTCAAAGATCTAAAACTAAATCATAAAAATGATGAGTCCAGGCTCTTCACCAGGGTGCACGGGGGCAGAGCAACATCAGCTGTGATCTGGGAAGTTGTAAATATGTATTAGATAAGGGGAAAAGAAACACAGTCCCTAATGGTAGAATATAAACTGCAGTTAAGAATTCTGAATATTATGCTACTCAGTGCTTTACCTCACGACTCCATTAAGACAAGGAGCATACTTTTGTTGTTGCTAAATGCTGTTTGTGGCCTTGCTAAGGCCTAATGGACAAAATATTACTCACAGGGATGAAACATGCAAACCATTTATATTAAAAGGCCAATTATGTTGCAAAGTAGTTTCCATTACTTCTTTCTCACTCTTTCCAGGGGCACAAAAAATTATTACTCGTGGCTATAATTTCAGCCTTCAGCTGGAACTAAATACCTTCCTACAGTGCTTTCATTAATAAAGAAGGTTGTGGCATTCAGGAGTTAGAATTAAGAGGGGGGAAAAAAAACAACCAACCAAAAAAAACCCCAAACCCAATAACCAAACCACATACAAAGTTTTTTTACCACTGGAGGAGGAGAAGAATAGAATATTTCACAACCCACTCTACAAGTCGGCCAAAATTTAAGATTAGGTTTTCAGTTGAAAAGCGCACTCAGTTGAAAAGCGCCTACTAAAATTTCCATTAAAGCAACAATTTTTCCATGTGAGTCCATTAGGGGTTATTTCCCATTTGACAAGAGTATCTTTCTGAAGAACAAGAACAAAGCCAAATTACTGTCTATCTTCCAGGTGAACAGCGCTGAGTCAGACTATGCTGATGAACGCTGTGCAGAAGCTTATGTGCAACTCTTTTCAAGGAACAAGTCAGGGCAAAGTAATAGTACAGATAAAAGATAACACAAAATGCAAATGAGGGAGTTTCTATTTGTAGAAGTTACACACTTTAGTGAGAAGTCCCTCATTACAGTAACTTTCAACATTTGAGGAAAGAATCTAATAGTAAAAGACTCAACAAGAGCCAAAGCACAAGATAATTGCAATTGCTCTTCTTTAAGTCAGTTCCAATTATTTGAGCCCATATACTAAGCTAAAAAACAACTATGAAAAAAAATCTTTCTACTTTAAGAAAAATAAAAGGATAGTTAACACCAAGGCTGACTTAAGAAATGTGGAAAGGTTCTACTCATATCACCAATTTTGTTAATACATGCAGCACAACAGGCAAAAATTTTCAAAACAATTTGCCACTGTCTTTTAGTCAGGCATTGTGGTTTTTTCTTTTAAACTAAGCAACATAGAGATGAAAATGCCTGGAATCAAATGGCTGACTATTTTTCAGTGACCACTTCACTGAAGAGACAAATTAAAATAGGATCACTGTGTAACTTGACAGTGGATTTTAGTAATTCATGGGATTACGAGTTTTACTCCAATTTTAGCTCTCTATAATGGTGTGAGCTATCAAAACATTACAAATGCAACACAGTAGAGGTTAGAAAGTTTCCTATTAAAATGATTATATCATTCTTTATAGATAAAGCTCTAAGGCACATGCTAATCCCCAAAGTTACTGTTTTGTATTGTTTCATCAGTATTTTATCCCATACCCCAGAACTACTGGAAACATTGGCCAGTCATTTTCCTTCGTTTGGTTTCAGCTTTTGCTGTCATAATTTTCAGTGTAGCAGGTCATTTCTGGACACAAACTTACACAGCCATCCTCCGCAAAAAACTCCCCAGTGTGTGCGCAAATCTGCCACAATTTCTTCTGTACCTTCTTAACACTCTAAGGGACAAGTATAGTATTTTATTTTCATCACTGTAAGTTCTGTCAGATAATACTCCAACACTACTTTTCATCCAGAGAGCTAACAAGACCTGACAAGAGAGTTTAACTAAGGACTCATGTTTTTAGAAATAGAAGAGAAGAGCGATGCTGACATCCAGGAAACAACAATGTTGGAGAAGGATAACTGAAAAGCATTACAATACATTAGACAACATCATACAGCAATGTTTTGCTGTTAACCGTGAGATGATGTGGATCACACGGAACTGCCACCCCAGAAGCTGATGAGTCTTTTCCAAGATGAACTGGAAGTCTAGGTTAATTAAGGAATTTGTCACAAACTGCAGGAACACTTCCTGGGAATGGGTACTGTAGGAAGCCAATAGAAGTTATAAATATATACATATATTATTACCTATATTAGTCAGGAGAAAATGGCAATGAGCTAGGGGATATGTTGATGACACTCAATTGTAGGTACAGATTTGAAGGGCAGAAGACAGTAAGAGCTGTCACTGGGATCTGCAGAATTGCTGCATTAAAAAAAAAAATCTGAATTGCTGCATTTTAAAAAAAAATTCTAGGCTGTATCTTCAAGGCACTAACCCAGCCTGAGAAATGAGAGATTTGGCCAGCTATGTCAACAAGGTGAAAGTGATACTGTAAGGTTGGTGAGGAAGATCTGAGGAGACAGCAAAGACCACCTCTACCATTTAATCCGACCAACCAGCAGCACTACCAACCTGAAGCCACCCTACCTCACTTCAATTTGTCCATCTGAAATCTATCAAGGAAAAATAGGAATGTCAACAATAAACAGAAATTACAGGACAACCGTCCTTAGGGCTCTGAGGCTATTGTTAATATTGGAAACTATGATTTTACTGTGGCAGTTTTGCCAGTGAAACACCTTCTGTCCAAAGATGAACAAACCTCATGATTGGCTTCTGACCACCATACCACACTTCATCAAGACCATGCCCAGAACAGATGAAGCAGCTGTACACTGACCTCCAAAAAACCCCTGGATAACCAGAATACACAACTGCCTTCTAATCTGGAAACTATTGTGGCGCAATTTGTAACCGAAAAGGAAATAAAGCAAAATTGGCAGGGCACTGACAACTATAGAACAGCTTTATTTCAGAGCTTTTCCAATTTTTGGAGGACAAACGTATTCCCACTGAGATGACAGGCTGCTGTTGCACTGTACAAGTCCTTGATCTAACCCAATCCATTACATATAACCATTATTCTTCATGGTCTTTCATGTATTCACAAGACCAATCAGAAGAACGGATTCAAAAATGCAGGCAGAAAAGCCTTATCTGTGTCTGGTAGTAATGATCTCTCACACTGCCAAACCACTTTTGTAAGCGTCTGAATTCCAGGGATAGCTATGAATTGTCCAAGTGCATTGTTTTACCTGAATTTTGTGACTTCCAAGTAAGAAGTAAGCTAAGAGCAAACAGATTTTCACTTGTGATCCAGCGATTTCAACTCCTCAGCAGTCCCTCTCACTTTCCAATCATCATAGTTAGACACTAGATTCCCTCCATTGTTAATTTCACCTATCTGGAAAGACCTGAATTTAAACATTCACAAGTGTTTAGACTTTCCCACACTGACAAATGTTTAAACTTTCCCAAGTGTTTAAAAAAATAAATACTAAGAATTTCAATTACACACTAAGAAATTTTACAAGTCTTGGAACAAAACACAAAAAAGTCAGATTTAAAAAACATCTTTCCTTCCAATGTGCAAAATAATACACTGATCAAAAACTGCTCAAATTTTAAGAGAAATTAATATAAAACCCATTAGTTTACCTTCAGTCATTGTATATTTAAAAAAAAAAAATCTCTTATTCAATCAGTCTTTTCAGATTTATGAACTTCCTTGTTTCTCCCCTTTGAAAGGCCTTCCAAAAGCCCCAAGGGGAAAAAAAAGGTAAAATAAAAAGCAATATTTAAGTAAATATTTAGAAAACTAACTTCCTCACTGAGTTATTTCAAAATCACTTCAAGACAGAAGTAAAAAAAAGAAAAAACTGTCTGAAAATTTCCATGTTATTTCTTGTTTTTCTCTCACGTGCCTTTTGTGTGGGCTTTCCTGGGTTATGTCCAAGATTTACAGCTATTCCAAGCAACAGAACTGGGATTTCACAGTTACTGCAACCGATGCAAGAAGCCTCATAGGAATGATCTCACTCTATATTAACCAAAGAGTTCACTACTTATTTTTAACAGAGCATTTTGAGAAGCATAAAGCTTCTTTCAGAATATGAAAGCCCAAAAACGTTAAAATCCGAATACTGTTGTCAGGACCTGTTTAAGCGTCTGCTATCTAGAAATTCTTTAGCTACTAATAAATGTTCACAATAGATTCTGAATCCTTTAAAGAAAATAGTAGTATTTGTGTGTCAATCTCTACAAAAAAAAGTTAAACCCAGGATGATCAACCTTTTACAGAACGGCCAGTCTCTGCAAATGTCTCAAGTAAGAAGATGAGGTGTAGAAACTTGATGAGATTTTCTAGATGTTCAGGAAATATACCAGTCAAAGTGTTTTAAAAAGCCAAAGGCCAAACTCTGAAAACAGCTGGCAAAGCAAAAAAACATGAGTACAATTTCTTTTTTAAAGAAGTTAACAAGATTGTTAATCATAAACATAACTAAAATCAAAATTGTTTACTACTATACCCAAAAGCCCATGTGACATGAGAATTCAAACAGGATTTGATATGTGTGGTGATTAGATCAAAGAAGACATTTTTTCATATGCTACTAGTGCAAGAAAACAACCAGAGGAAATGAACATAGAAAATCCGTAGCCATCTGAATGAAATTATTAAGTAAAGAAAATCTAAAACTGATTGTGACATAGCCTTTATTTAATGCCAGTGAATATGTAAGATTAGGCACTATCGCTGTCTCCCTGGGGGAAAGCCATCCGTGAAGTTTTGTGCAACTCTTTCCAACCACAGCTTAGCATAACTAAGAATATTTTGTGAAAATTCTCATGTTGGCAGAACCCTTTTAGAGAACTATGTTTCAGTTGTGGCATCTTAACTTACGGCTTGGTCAGTACCAGCATGTTTTGCTCCTTTAGCTCAAATGCAGCACCCACAGGTTGTCTCCTCGGGCTGAGAACAACCTGCCTGCAGAATGATCAACACAGCAAGGGCCAGAACTACGACTGAAGGCTCCTGAAGCTCCAATGGCATCTCCACTGAAGCCAGCCACTGCCTTGGGCAACGGGATTGGTATCTCAGAGACCACCTTGTTCATTTTATATCGATTATCTAATTAGGTCCAAATCAAGCACTTTGTGCAGAAGGCTGGGTGCCCTGGAAAATGGGTATTAACACAAGAAATATGCAAATAAAGTAATGGAGCCTAGTACTATCTGTCTGAAATACCAGTTGTACAAGTGATTTCACAGTACAGCTCTAAAGCATATATCCTTTTTTCTGACTCTTCTTCCATTGGTTGCTGACTTTTTTTAAAAACACATATAAATCCAGGCTTCTTCAGAAATTACAGTTTCCTGCTGATTTTTTCTTGGAAGCATCTAACAATTCTGGATACCTTTCCGTCTTCAACAGCGTATTTTAAGGAATCCAGAAAAATTCCTGGTTTATAAAAGATTATCAGCTGGCTGTATTTAAAACATCAGTTTTAATACCTGCTGCTCTTCATCACTGCTGTCCTTTTTTTAAGAGCCTCACCTCAGAAAACACAGATAAAAGTTTCAACCTGGCATCTTGCCTGAAAGAAAAATTATATGCACAGGACAGAGCACTTTACCAATGACCCAGAAGACTCTGCTGCATTTTAATCCACGACAGAGTTTATACTTTAAACCTGTATGCAAGATCAGAGTCTTAGACTGCAAACCTTCCAGCCTTCTCCTCATTAAACACTAGTTATGCTTTCAGTGTTTTAGCCAAAGATTTCATTCACATTAGTCCAATAACAATCTGGACTGTCAAAAATTGTTATGTTCTCATGTAAATTAAATTAATCTAGTTCTGGTAAGTAAAAGTTTGAACCAAATGGCCCAGGTTCTAATATATGAGCACCAATTTATTTTCACAGTTCTCCCTTTTGGCAGTTAAGAAGCTAACAGAAAACAGGTAGCATCTGAACACTGAATAGCTTCTGGTACTTACACTTCAAGCAAGTAGGAGATGTATATTCCAGTTTATTCGGCCTTCTCTCAACCGTTTATAATGTAAGTGTTTCTTTAATCATAACAATCATGTAGCAAAGCAATTAGAGCCTAAACTATAAATATATGTTCTATTTGATGGAATAAATAACCAAAGTGGCTATTTCAACCATATGGGTAATTTATGTCAAGCACTGAATAAACTGTCACAGAAAGAACAAACAAGGAATTTTTGTACACGCAACAGTAGGGATACTCACTCAGGTTGCTCTCTTGCCTCATCCCACCATAACCACTCCACTTACCTTCATTTGTAATCTAACACACCACTAAAACTCATCTTCTCAAACTTTCAGAACTGAAAAGAACTGGATGCATGTCCCAGTTACGCTGTCGATTCATGGGGTGACAGATGTCATCTTGGCTGTTCTCAAGCCTTGACAACAGAAATAAGCCTGCTCTGCATGTGCAGGATACTTCGAGTTGATGATTTCCAGAATTCTGACAAGCTTGTCTTTAAAGAGGATGTGAGGCTCTAAGTATCATATGGGAGCTGGCATTACGAGAAACAAATCCCAATGCAAGAACAATTCTGTTGTGAAAATTTTCACAAACGCACAAAATTAAGCAACTACAAATACGAAACTATTTTTAAGTATCATGCTGCAATTTCTATCATTAAGAGTCTGTGGTGAGCTAAAATTTATCACCACGATAGTGACTTTAAAATTCATTACCTTATTTATATTAACTATCGTGATAGAAGAGGGGCTTTGAAAGTCTGTGAACATTCTTCAGCTGTACAGAATGGCACAAACTCAATTTCTGTTCTTAATTCTCTACTTTAAAATCCAGTGAAGCTGACAATACATTGTATTCATGGCTTTCTCCCAGCTCAGTGAAAATTAATTCAAATCCATTTCATTAAGATACCACCTTTTGCCTTTTTCTTTTCATTAAAAATATCGAGCTTTATTTTAAATGTATTATCTCAGAGCCTAATGCATGAACACCACTTGGAAAATTAATATCCCTCAATATAGCTCCTATGCATGGGCCTTTGCAAACAAGAACTTGCCCTCTGACCATCTTATCAGTGATTAACAATGTCTGTATAATGCTTCATCTGGTTACCTATTTCCTCAGAGACTGAAAAACCTACTGTATAAGATCAAAGAAAGAACAACAAACTTTGTGTAGGTCAAGAACAAAGGCAACACTTCTACCCACTGGAATCCTTGAGCCACAGCTGCCTGGAGAGAGTGTTCTAGGGAAGCATCACTGCAAGCTTTCCCTGTCCTGGTCCTCTCTAGGCACTTACCAGTAGAAAATTATGGCATTTGTAATGTTCTCGTTGGTGCTCTTTAGAATGATTCAGAATGCAATCTGTGACAGAGCTGACGAAACCCACAATCCGTGATGCTCAAGAGCTTAGATGGATCCATACCAGTTATTACTAACTGCTCTAAGACCACTAAAAGACTTTAGAGAACTGTTTCCTACTTGACTGCCAACAGCAATCAAATCATTAACATAAACCAAGACTGTTCTCTTACTCTGTTATTATTTACCTTGACTGACAGGGAGCACTTCATCCTTCCAGCCAGGTATTTCAAGTCTTTATACCCTATCACCCACAATCTACAGGTTAACTTGTTTGTATCTGTGAACTGGCAGTACTCCACACCAACAAAATTATACTAGTCTCAGCTCTTTAAAAATTATTAGTGGATGTAACAGAAATAAAACAGTGCAATATACATGCTATCACTCCTGATCACCTGAGACTCAATTCTGGTTCCACTGAAGAGGAGGGGAAACTTCAATTTCTCCAGAAGAAATCGTTATTTTCCCAGTTTCTTCATATTATTTCAATCAACTTTAGTCCAAACACAGCATATGATATACTGAAGGGCAAAGGCAGTGCACACAGGAAATGCTATCAGGATGGACCTACTTAAAATTACAAAAATACATGTTTACATTCTTCCCAAGGCAAATCATGCAGCGACTTTTTAAAAGTCCCCACAAGCGTATGAAGACACTAAAAGCACAGCCTTTGCTACCGCCACAGCTCATCACACAGGCACACACGGAGACACCTTAAACACCGCCAAACCCTCCCCAGCAAGCGCACAGCCCCAGCACAGCCTAGCACGCATCACAGGTACGGCAACTTCGAGCCGAGCCGAGCCGAGCCGGTGAGGGCGGAGAAGGTGGCGGGTCCCGGGGGCGCTGGACAGCAGCGTCCCAGCGGCAACTCGGAGGCGCCGCAGCCCCGTGCACACCTTCCCCGCAGAAACTTAAGGAAATCCCTGCAAGAGCCGGTGAATGCCCAGACGCGCAGGGGGGGCAGCGGTGGGATCACGGTAAGGACAGCACCTGCCCCGCTCCTAAGCGCTCCGCCAGCGCCTGTTGTGCGCCTTGGCCCCGTGAAGTGGAAAAAAACCCAAACCAAACAAAAAAAAAAAAAAAAAAAAAAAAAAAGGAGAAGTTGTCCGTTTCGGAGTAAGGCTCCGGGCACGGCCGCGATGTGAAACCGGAAGGCACGGTACCGACTGCGGGCCTCCCGCCCGGTTATGTAAGCCACGGCTGCCCCGACGGAGGGGGAGCCCCGCGCCCCTCGCAGACACCTCCGGGGGCCAGGCAGCTGCGCCTGCCCTCCCCAGCCCATCACGGCGGGCCGCCCGCAGCACCGCTCGCCAGCTCCGCAGGTACCTGTCCCGCGGGCGGAGCCCTCCCCGGAGGGAGCCCGGGGCCACCTACCGCTGCCCGCGCTGCCACCTGCCCCAGGTGTCCCGCAGCGCCGCACGTCCTCCGCCGAGACCCCGCGGCTGCCCCGCCGAGGAGGATGGGACGCGGGCTCACACGGCGAAAAGGAAGAGAAACAAGCCGAAAAGCTGCCCCCCCTCCGCCGCCCCGGGGGAGCCGCTCGCTCTGCCGCCTCCTTCCCCGGAGCACAACAACAACAAACACGGCGGAGCGGAGCGCAGCGTGCGGGGCGGGCACGGCCCTAGAGCCGCCGGCGCTGGGGAGGCGCCGGCTGCCCCTCTCCCCTCCCCTCCGCGAAGCTGCCCGGAGAGAAGAAAAAAACCCCTCACAAAATAATAATAATAAAAAATTAGTAAATCACAACGCACCCGGCGTATCCTCCTGGGCTGCGGCGCTCCGGGGGCTGCATGCAGAGGGAGGGGGCAGCCAAGGTGCGAGGGGACAGCGCTCACACGCGCCCACCGCCCACCGGGAGCGGCGACCACGTGAGGGGAGAGGCAGGGATGAAGCCGCGAGTGGCGGCGGCCAGGTGCGGGCAGAGGCAGGGATGGAGCAGGAAGGGGGAACCTCCGCTCCGCGCTCAGGAGCGCGCGTGGGTCCCTCCCGCCGCCACACAGCCGCGCCTCCTCCGCCCGCCGGGGAGCCGGGAGCTGCGCCCGCTCGGTGTCGGCGCCGTGTGGCTCGTTCCCTTGCTACCTCCTGACCCCAGACCTCCCCTTGGAAGCCCGGCGGCTGTCCCGCGGTACCTGCGCGGGAGGTGCGCCCGGCAGCCGCGCTCCGCCGCCTGCCCGCCCGCCCCTCGGCAGCCGCCGGCAACCAGGAAGGAGCAGCGGGCCAGAGCTCCCGCCGGCGGAGGCGGGCAGGGAAGGGCAGGGACCCCGGGGGTGAAAGAGGGACGGGGACTCGTTACCCCCGCGGGGCACGCACCGCGCTCCAGCTGGGAAAGGGACACCAGTGGCTCTGGGCCACTGGGAGCTGGGTTTGGCCACGGCTTCAGCGGGGCTACCAACCTGCCTGCCTGCCCTGCCCGCCGGGGCTCGCTGCTCTTCCATAACTGGGACTGAACTTCCTCCCATAACTGGGCTTACTGGGATCCTGGTAAATAAATCTGATTCCCGGGGGCTGGCGCGAGGGGTAGGCAAAGGGTCCTGCAGTTTTAGACTCAAAGTCACACACCCGCAACAGAGACCGGGTATCGCTGTGCTCTGCCTGGTCCGAGGCCCACGGCACACCTCGCTGTTCCAACGGGAATCCCACACTGTCCGATGGGCGTCCTGCAGCCCAGCACCCGGTGTCACCTTAGCGCTGGGCCCAGGCAAACTTCAGCCACCTTCGTGGAATGAAGCTCCTGAGCACGAGCCCCTGGGGTCGGGCTATTTGGAGTTCAGAGGGATGAGAAACTGCCTTTTGCATTTTATCCAGCATTTGGGGGTCAGTTCACACGGTTGAATATTTTAGGCAGTGTTCCCATCCAGTTCAAAAATGCAAAAGTACAAAGTAAATTTATATATTTTTTTATTTGAAAAGTTCATTGGTGATTACTGTATCTGTTGCACCTGCACCATGTTTAAACTTCTATAAATAGAGACTTAGTAAGCCAGCTATACACCAATTTCTCATTATGTAGACCTTTTTTTGTCTGGCTATTCATCTCTAAAGATGGAGGAGGTCTTAGAAAAGTATTTTGAGCCAGATTAGAAACTCTATGTTCTCATGATTAAACAGTTATTTGCATATATATTTCCATTGTAGGAAATGTACATCCTACCTTCCTTACAGTGCAAGGTGAGAAGTTTACAACATTAGTCTTTATTGTATGTGTGAAGACTACTGTGCAGATAAAATGCTGGTGTGTGAGTTAGAAAAGGTCACAGAAGGAAGGAAGGTTTGCAGAGGAAATGAAGAGGTGGAGTATCACCATTATGAGCAATTCAAAGTCTGGGAAATTTATATTAAGGATACGTAAAACACTGCTTTGAATCATCTCTTTCCTCACACTTCTTCACTGGCAAAAAGGTATCACTTCTTTTCTTGGAAATTTGAGGAAGATACTAAATGAGTTTGATACTTCAGCTTTATGTATAGTTTTTGCTTTTAAATGGTAACTTTGGTAAAAAGCATGAAAAAAGAAACCAATATTTAACAACTTTAAGAGACAACAGTCAATTTCAGATTTTGGGTGGTCATACCTGTCTTTTTTTGCATAAAAATCTCGGGGGAAAACTAGATCAGAAAATCTCATCTGATCTCACTCTCAGAAGGCAGATGAATAAATTATGGTAATGAGATTAGAACCCAAATCTTTCATTCTTTCATTTTGTATGTAAGTTTGAGCTAGAATAATTACCCTTCGGGCAGTGGGCCGTGTATTTACACATGTGAACATCTTTGCATACAGATGTGCATACAAAAATTATACATTTTTATATATATGTGTGTGTGTGTGTTCATCTACATTCAGTTCTGTACACTTACTCTGTTGAGACCTAAACATCTATGAAGGTATGAGAAGACTCACAATTGCAGAATGTGGGTTGTCATACAGTATATGGGAAAAAAATTTGGAAAAATTACTGCCTTTGTGCAGCTGTGTTACCTGGCACAGCTGCAACATCTCTCTCCTAAACTGTTGAACATCTCCCTACTGTTCAGTTTGTAGTTTCCCCTATTGTTCCAGGATTTTTGTATGTAAGCAGATGTCAGTATGCTCAATTAAATATACAAATTATACTTCTGTAAAAAACACTAGAATCAGCAAGCAGCATTGGTAGCTAGAAGTGTAGATGTTCTGATTTGAACCTTGTAATTCTGCTACTAATGAATGCCAGCTCCTGGAAACACTTATTGATGAAAGCGTGTGTGTGTTCAGCAGCAATGTGCCCACATCTACAAAGCTGGTATAGTTTCTTCTTTCATTTGCTTGCTTTTGCAGGGAGAGAAGAAAAATGTCATCTCCTCTTTAAATACCCTGCACACTATTTCACCCCGATCACTGTAAAGAATTCTATCTGAATAAAAGACAGTATGAAAACAAGTGACACAGGAAAATTAATCTTGATTTTTTTTTTTTTTTTTAAATAAATGTCCATGAAAAAATTGCTTGAGTCAAGTATGAAATGTTCCTTTATGCAAATTGGGGAAAGGCAATGGAAGGAGAAGGAAGATTTTGCAGAATATTTCACATGTACTTTTGTACTAGAATTGCCATTTATTATTCTTAATGAGAAGCAATTGACCTTGTTGGCCAATAGATTAGACTTATTAGGAAAACTGTAGTTTGTGTGTGATAGCCTCATAATGGGTAACCAGACCAACATCATATAAACTCAGAGAAGGATTTAATTAAAATTCATGGAACGCTATTGAATTAAGATGAAAGAACAGCTATTTGCTTTCAAGAGTTGAAAATGGCAAATGGCAAATGTAATGAGGAACCATCACTGAGACAGAGGAGGTTGCTGTTGGAAGATTAACGATATCAAGCCCTACATGCAGAGGAAACATAATCTAGACCTAATTAGAAACTCATTTGAAATTTTTTATGAATGGACTGTGAGTGAACTCCAGATGATGACACTTTCATTTAAGTCTTAGAATTAAGTCTTGATTGTAAAGACTTAGAAGGTTGCTGTATTTTCACAAAAGCTTTTATTATGTGTGAGTCCTTGAAAATAACAAGACAATGCTTACCCTACTTTTATAAGCAGAATCACACAAGTTCTTGAAACTATTTTTTTCCGAGAAGACTCTGATTCAAGACCATTGTCTCAGCAGGTATTTGTTTGAGTAATGTCAGACTGTTTATATAGGCAAACAGAACACCATTACCTGCAGCTGCTGAGAACTATCACAGATTGGGAGCTATGTGTTAGTAATTGATGTATTTCAGTTAGACTTGGTTGCTAGGAATTTTCTGTATGGTCAGGGTGGCTAAATTTTAGAAGATCTCTGCCAAATATTTAGAAAAATGGCTCAAAATATGTCCTTCAGCAAATACCTGTGAAAGCAGTGGTTAAAAAGCCACCATTTCTGAAGCCTTTGAGTCCTAAAAAAATTGCATTTTTACTTTCTCGATGAACCTTGAGAACTGGGGTGGTTTTCTGCAGCCACAAGGGGACAGACCCTCTTCAGAAATCTTGTCAGAACTCACAGTTTCTTACTAGCCATGGGTATTAAGGCATTTGACCTCATTGTAAATATGCATTGTAAAGAAAATCTTTCTACTGGTAAATTATGGTTACCTACTGGATGAATCAGCAGCGGATGAAGGACAATATAATAGATATTGACAGTTTTTGCAAATATGATATATCCTTGCCTGAATGAGAAAGAAAAGCAATTGTTTACAGAAATACTGGCATTTAAAGGTCTGAGTGATATTGCATTTTAGAGCAAAAATAGCCTATCAGTGATCAAACAAGAATTTTTGTTCCAAATTTTTCACCTAAATAGTTGTCTTCAGATTCTAAAGCATTCTAAAGCAATTCAAGAGAGGAACATTATTTTTATGACACCACCAATATCCTGTTTGCAGAAAAATATTGAAAAGTGGTTGTAGTAGCACAGGACTGTGAAGATGAACATAGTAGGCTTTCAAACTAATTTTCTCCATTTTCTATTTTTTTTCTCTCTGTCTAATCGTTGCCTCTGACAACCCAGTTTTCTGTGAAAATTATCATCTTGCAAGTTATTTCAAACACACCCCATGTACTGCTGCAATATAGGTTAAGGAAGTCCTATGATATAAGGAGTTTTTACTCTTCTGTCTTCTAACATGAACATTCCAGCTAATGGAAAAAGTTTGTCAAAAATATTCTATGTGTTCAAGTGCTGTTCAGAACATTACCATGTTTCTGCTTTTCACTTAATCAGTAGAGAAAACATGCCTGATGTGTACAGTTAATTTACAAATGAATGAGTAGAAAACAAGCCTGTGTATAAATACCTCTTCACTTACACAAATTTAAGTGTCTGTATTCTCAGTAATTACTTACAGATGCATGCACACACAGAGATATACGTAAATATGATACATTTATATCCCTGTTTTCTTAAGCCATGATAGAGTGTTTTAAAGGTTCTTGTGGGGACATAGAAAGTTACCTTCAAGAGAGACAGAAATTAATATATACAGGACTACCTACTATGAACCTCTGTTCTTCCCATCTTCCCTTTTTTACTTGTTACACCTTGGCTCTTACATTGCATGTGCTTCAGAACTGGGACTTCTCTTTGGAATGACCAGCACAACACTTCCTCTATTTCAGTATAGATGCTTTTAAAATAACAGTCCTCATTCAGCTCAGTGCCAGAGGAAGTTCTGCCCGTCTGTGTCTCCATCCGTTTTCTCAATCCAATATCTGCAGTGTGTTGAAGTACTGGTTTATTTCTAATGCCAGTTCTCCAGCCATTTGGAGAAATCATCTTTATTCCAGAGATGTGAAATGTCTTAACTTCCTATCACACTTAACTTGGAAACAAATGTAACAGACAGGGCTGTCCAGCTCAAAGTCCTTTTACTTTTCATCATGCAAAAAAAGAGAGGAAGAATGCTTTTGTTCAGAAAAATGGAGATTTACAAGTCTCCAGGTGAAAGTTTCCCAAAAGGGGTAATTGGGAAAGAAACCAGGTTTAGAGAATAAAGACAGATTTAGTGTACTTACTAATAAGAATAATTGCCTGGCGCCCACAATGAAATAACTTTGTTATTTTTCTTTATGAAATCATAAGATTCTGACATGTGAACTTCCAAGTTCATTTTTATGAGGGAAATAAAAGGGGTGTTAAAACGCATGCTAAAACCTAATGACAATATCATTTTGTTTACTGTAGCATAATCCTTGAAGTGAAAACCTGTAAAAGGCTAAGATTTGTATTACATGAAATTTGTGACCACCTAGCTCTTGAATTCGGTGCAGTTTGAGAGTAAATTACAGAATGCAGATGTGTCTCTACAAGAAAATCTAATGTGTGCTCAGATCAGTTTTCCACAAAGTAAAACATACTCCTTAAATCTCAAACATGACAGCCATCATTATAGTTTCTCCTACTGCAAAAGAGAGAAGCTGTAGTCACTGTGTGGGCAGACATCTACAAAGCTCTGCTTTATTGCTATTCAACGCGTTTCCAACAAGAGGAAGTCAACCAGCCTCACACATAAAACTTACTCCAGAATGCCTGAGCACAGCTGCAGCAGTATCAGCAGAGAAAGAGCAGAAAACATTTGTGATAACTGAACTGGGGCCTTCCCCTTCACACTACAAAAAACAATCCCCTACTACAAAAAATTATCACGTTTTGCAGCTGGGGGTTAGTTTTGTAGGCTAGGAAATCATGCCATTTTTCAGGTTTGCTACTGCATAATCTAGAGGGATCTGAAAACGAGCAGTTTTCAGTACAAATCTATGCAAAGTGTGCAATTATAGGACATGTACTTGCTTGCACTGCTTTCTGTTTTCCCCGCTGGGAAATACTTTTCTCTTTCATACATGGCACTGTGCTAACCACTCTCTTATCTTTTCTTTCAGTTGGAGCAGATTAAATAGCTAGTGCAGTATACATAAGAAGGAATTTTATCAACTATGCTTACAGTGCCTGTTAATGGACTGCACATAACTTTGTTCTGCTACTGACTTTCGCTCGAGTTGTCAATGTGTAACATTCCCTCCCCCTAGTTCTACATTTGCAAAGTGGGCAAGTTAGCCAAATGAAGATGAACAACAAAAGGATATTATTTGCACCTGTGAAGTTTGTTTTTAGAAGGGAGAGTACAGTATCCTTTCAGGGTGTTGTGTCACTACAATGAAAGAGATCCAGAAAACACGGATGTCAGTAGCATTTTTAAAGATTAGCACAATAGTATCCCAATTTGTGCCAGAGAATGCCTGTTCTTGCCTATCACCAAGAAGTGATCTCTTCTGACTGGCAGGTGTGGATTGATTTATGCTGTGGGGTAAGCAAACATTCAATTAGAAAGAGAGAGGCTTTCAGTAGCAGTTCATTCCTTTACTGTGTGTGCTGCACTGCATTGCTTAATACTAGAGTTTACCCCAGATTCAGAGGTGGTGGATAGGAGGATGATTCAAACCTCAATCACAAAAGTGCTTCAGGTTTATGCATCTAATAAGGTTAACCATAATAAAAGATGGTTATTTTGACTGGCTGTGAAAAAAACTGTAAAGATTTTAATGATGGAGAAATCTGAATCTATCAAAACACATACAGTATTTAGTAAGCACTGTCAATAAAGTTCTGATCTTGTGTTCATGAACAATGGTAGATTGAATAGTATTGTTTTCAATTCCCTTTCTCTTTACAGTCACAATGCAACAATTCTCAGCTTTGAAAAGCCGGAGCCTCCAAACATTCGGAAAATACATGGCTATCCATTTGGAAGTTTAAAATGGGCTTGAGCAGGGTAATTGTTATCTTATGCCTCCACAGTCAATACCAAAAACTTCACCTTAGACAGCTCTGGAATTGACTATGCCAAGCTTTCTATTTCTCGGCCAAAACAAATGTAAGGTGTGATAAGGCAGTGCTACCTAATGTTCATTTTAACCTTCATGGTAGATCTAATCTCTAAATATTAACAAGCCATGTGGATTTTTAGACATACATTGCAAAGTTTAAGTTTGTTTGCTTTTTTACATGAAGAAAGCAACTTTCTGTACAATCCTAGCATATGAAATAGATGAAGAAATGTTTTGGAGGTTTTAGGGAGGGGCATAGCCCAAATAAACTGTTTTCCCAAATAATTGAAATCTGGCAAAATTTTAAATGTCCAAAGCTGAGGTTTCCAACAGGTGGTGGTAAGCACCTAGCAATACTTCCAGGTGGATCTATGGTCTCTGATGTTGGTAATTATTAAGTATTTCATAATATATTTGATATATGTGTCTTGTAAAAAACGATATGCAGTTATGAAATGGGTAGATACATTCAGTTCCTAAAATACACTACTGTATAGATTTTAAGAGGTTCTCTGATCTCTGTCATAATGAAAATGATGCAGCTTCTTTATGTTTAGTTGTTTTAAATATTAAAGCTTTCTCTTGAAGGTAAAATAATAGGCAGCTCAGAGATAGCAATAGTCTACCACATTCCTGTTTTTCTATTTCTGATAAGCTCTAGTTACTAGTATAAAACTTCAGTTTCATTAACAGAGAAAAAAAAATTAATAAATGGGAAATTAAAAAATAGCTAGGCAGTATGAAAGAAGGTGGAAGTAAGAGGAGGTACAGAAGAGGAAAAATTTGGGCTCTGATGCATTTCAACAGGGACACACCCTACAGTTGTCCAGATTCCTTCCTGTTTCATATGAGCTAGAGAAAAAGAATGGCCATAAAATGAGGGGAAGGAGCCAGCTGAGAAAGGATGCAAGTAATTTGATAGGACAAGATGAAATTTAAAATCTTGAAGAAATTAAGCTTTAAATCTTTCCTAGGTAGTGCCTTTATGAAAGGGCAAACAGAAGCATTAGTACAAATGGGAGTAGGCAGCAGTACTGTAGGAAATGGCTGGGGCTTACAAGCATGACATTAACTTTATGAAACAAGGGCTGAGCCTATAAATCTTCCACTGTATAAAAGATTGTTATAAGCAGGACAGATAAGAGCAGAAAGAAGGTGGTTTCATTTGTAGCAAAAATGTTTAGAGATGGTGAGCACTAAATAAGAGCATGGGGCAAAGAACCAGAAGGAGCTCCAGCTCCTATGGCCTTGGACACGTTCTGTCAGCAGCAGTGTGAGGTACAGTCAGTGCTCTCTCCTGGGGCTGCTTCTCGATGCCTCTGGAGTTCTCAAAATCTGTCATCTGCCCTGCTGATGGCATGCATGCCACGAAAGTCATGCATCTTCTTGGCAGTCCAAAATATCCTGATGAGGACTAAGCCATGGGCATGATGGCACTCACTGGGTTAAGGAATGCCACCACGGTGCCAGACCACAGCTGATGTTACTTGCAGCTGTGGCAGTTTTATGGAGGCAACATCAAGTGGCCCAAATAGCTGGCAAAGTTTTTCATAAGATTAAATACTGGGAAGAAATTTTTGTGTTCAATTTCTTGTGCAAGTCCAGGGTAGGGACTCAGTGATGGTAGCTGAAAGAGCTATTTGTCAGATTAAGTACCTTCTTTTTGTCTTTTTTTTTTTTCTGAGTAGGAACAATTTTTTTAATTAATTTTTTTTACTAAAACTGATAATCAAAGTATTGTGTACAGTTATGCTATTTCTGCTCCAGCTGAAACAAGAATGTTTGTTTGTGCATGTTAATGATGGCATTGAATAGAGAGGTGACAGCAGGGTCGAAGAGAAAAAGTTATCTTCTTAAATATTTCATAAATAACTGACTCTGTACGATTTCTGGTTAGTGGGATGAAACATCCAGTGTTCAATACTTTAGAAGAATGCCCTTTTTCTAAACTAAAGAAAGTGTGAATTATACTCCGTTGTTGTACAGCTTATATAGCTGTGGAAAGATTGGAATCTGATGCATCACAAAGAGAAATGATGTAAACTGGAAACATGACATTTCAAGGGGAAAAAATACTTAAAATGGAAAACAGAAAAAAACCCAAAGCTAGTTAATTGTCTGCACGAAGTTAAATTTCCAAGAAGAAACAAAGCAAAGGAAAGCCCAACAGATGTTTTTGTGAACACTTCTTAAACTGAATGTCAGCACTTCCATTGGGAAACACCCAAATTCTATGAGTAAATGAGCTTGGTATTAAAGTGAGTACATTCATAAATTTTAGTATATTTTAATAATTTCAAAAAAGTAGTCAAATCATAAAGTTTCCGCCCAGAACATTGAATCCTATGTAACTGTTTGGAAAATTCTTTATAAATTAATAAACCTGCAAAGGCCAGCATTTATGGTTATAAATTGTAATTGTGTAGTGATGGGGTAAATTACTGGAAAAATTTATCAGACCTGAACAGCTGCCAGTGGCTGAAACTATCCCAGTAAAAATGCCAGCATGAGGAGTTTTTTGTAGACTGGGCTTATCTGTGGTTCAGCCTTAGCCCAAGGAAGTCTTTGTCTGAAAATAGCTCTCTTTTAGGCATACTTACTATGCTAACTGTAAATATGTTGTTTTCAACCTAGTGTAAGCTTTCCTTCAGGTGTCATAAACCACTGCATCTCTTTCATTAAACTTCGTGTTTGTTACAAGAATAATTGTAGGCCCTGGCTAGGTTTCTCTTCCACAATTTTCCATCAAGCCCATTGAAAACCTGAAAAAAATTGAAGAAGTCTTTAGAAGTTAATAAAACAGAGAGTATTTTTCTAGATACATTTTCAACAATATTCAAATCAATACATTTAATAATAAACCCCTAAAATAATTTGTAAACAGCAATTTTAGGATTATAATAAAAAATATTTTATTCACTATACTTGGAAATTCACATTAATTTTGTTCAAAGATAAGTTTTGCGAAAGTATTTCTGTAAATTAGCCTGTGCTGGAGTGTGTGCTGGTGTGTGTGTGTGTGTCCAAAATAGCAGAAGACAGTTGTGGTTTTTTATTAATAATGTAGCTGGTGCATAATTTTTCCATCAAGTGTCAGCATCTCACAGCATGAGAAAACAATGTATTCAAAAAGGACGTGACAGAGGGAAGAATATTAAAGAGTTCTACTGTAGAACAACTACTAAGGGAAAATGTGATTTTCATGACAGTAACAGCCCATCAATCCATGCTAAATCAGGTACATATTTTTAATACCACAGGGCCCTTAGATTGAATACCTCTTTACATAACAACATTTGGTTTCACAGGTCACATACACTTCACCCCCATTACCAAAATCTCATGCAATAAAATTCTCTGAGAGTTAAACTGCACCAAAATGAAGATAGACTGTAAGTATGAAGTGAAAAGGTCTGAAGACAGTTATTTTCTTTTTGAGTGTATGTAACCAACTAAAACTGGCACAAATCTTTGCAGGGGAAGGTAGAAATGACATTGTCAGATTATCTGTGCCCTCAATTTTCCCTGTAAGCATCTGCAGAGCTCTCTCCTTATCTTCCCTCCACTTGGTTTAATACCTTCAATTGTAATAATACGTTAAAAAAAACCACAACAAGCAAAATGTACCCACCCACTGCCCAAACGAGAACAGCCACCTGCAGCATGACTGCAGTTAAGCTTTCAGTGGACTGAGACGAGTGCCAGGCAAGCTGACTGAGAATATTTGCCTTGTTATACTGATTCCCATCTGCCTGTGTCCATCTGCTGCCTTCTCTGTTATTCAAGGTCCTTGTGATAGTCACCATCTTTTGCTTCCATGTTGGAAGCAGCGTTTAGCGCGAAAAGGCCTCGGGTTCACTGTGACATTAATAAACATAATTGCAGCTAAAACACTTTTATTATAGTGTGGTTTGGTTTTGGTGTTTTTTTTCCCCATTTGGCTACATCAGTTTCTCATGCTGTGTAATTGCAGTTCATGACAATCTTTGAAGAATTCTGTACTACCTATTTTTTAATGAAAATGCCTACCTCCTGCTGGTTTGGCACAAACTAAGGGCCCCAATACAATCAATTTGCAGACAGATGGGGTAAAATATGTGTCTTTACAGTGACCAAGCATGTTTAGTTCATGACTATTAATTAGCTCCTGGTTTTCCCATCAAATGAAAAAGAAATTACTTAAATCGCTTTTTTCAAATCTTATGCATGTCTTCAAAAACTGTCAATACACATAAGAAGTATTACATTTCTAAAATTAGGATTGCTTTGTTGAAACTAAACTGTAAAATTTAAGGGATTCCTTTCAGCATCAGGCCTCTTGCTGATCCTGAATGCTGAGCAAGCTGAGCACAATCTCTCCAGCCTCACCAAATCTTGTGTTTTGCTCTGCTTGTCCTGAGCGTTGGGAGTGGCACTGAAAATCATCCCGTTTTTTCAGTGGAAAGCATCTTTGAGTGGGGAGAAAAAAGTGCTTTCAATGGGTGTTCTACTTGCAGAGAACAGCTTGCTGAATGTCATCTTGCACTTACAATCACTGAAGCTGCCTATTCAAAGCAGTATGTGTCTGCTATCCTTAACTCCAAATCTGGGCCGATGCAATCAGTCCCTTTCCCTTAACTTAATGGGCAGATCTACATCGACTTTAATGTCAGCTTAATCAGACTCTAAGCTCTTCAGGGAGAGGAATTGAATTTTCTGTGATATGTGGAATCTAGCTTGCTGTCAGAGATTTAATTCAGAGTGATAGAAGATAACACCACCACCCCCCGGAATTCATTTTGTTGAGTAGAGAGTATTTTAATTCTAACTTCTGTCATAAGACCACAGTTGAAGTGGAATATTTAGGTTAAAATAAAACATCTCAATCACAAACTGGTCTTTATGGATACTCCACAACTCTGGAGCACTGCACATAAATCAAGTCTGTTTCTTCAATAACAGATTGTTACTTATCAATTTCACATTCTCTGTTATTTCCCTTGCAAAGTAATATATTTAGAAGAAAACTATTTTTGTGTTGTCAATTTGTCTGTCTCTGTATCCATGTCTTGAATATTACATCACAAAGTAAATAAATAATTCTGCTTTATCCAGCAATATTGAGAATTAGTGACACAGTGCACCATTATTACATAGCTGTATTGGGGAAAAAAATCTCACTTTACGACTATATCTTGCAAATTCTTAATGTGGCGTGAAGTACTTTTTTTTTTTTCAAGCACTACTTTAAAAAACAGTGACATTAGCTACAAAGTTTTTTACTGTATGAAGTGTCAGAATAGGTGAATTTGCCTGTTATACAATGACCTGTTTTATCAGGAGCCTTTAACACATGTGGATGTACTGCTCAAAAGAGGTGCTGTGCAATAAGGTCTATAAAAATGTCATTGTCTGTGGGCATGATTAAGAAAATGTCTAATATAGATGTGCTGCCACCTGTCTTTTTTCCAAAGAAACTGTCACAGCCATTCCATTTTAAGGCTGGGAGTTAAGTTCCCAGCTGTTGTGACCCAATTCAGTGTCTAGCTTCTGCTTACACTGGTAATTAACTTTTCAGTTGTCATAACAGGCTTCGGATTGAACTACTGTGAAAAGAGGTAAAAATAGTGGATGTTACACTTCTCTGGGGCAAACAGGCTTTGATTTATCATAGAATTGTAGAATGCTTTGGGTTGGAAAGGACCTTGGAGATGATCTATTTATTCTGGCCTTTTTCTTTTTTATTTGACAAAAAATGTGATGTGCTTTTTGCTCTTGAAAAATTAGTCTCATTGAGGAAAAACTCCAGCTATTTTCCTTCATTTTTCCTACCATTAATCAAAGAGAAAAAGGCTGTAATAGTGCAAATGATTTGGGAAAGGAAAATGTGATAATCATGACACCTGATATAAAGTTAATGCATAACTATTAGCACCTGATGAGCCCATTAACTGTATTGATGCAGAAGATCAGTTTTATCTGCTATGAAACTGTTTTCCCTCCTTCAGATTAATGAAATCATTAAATTTTATCTCTGTGCAGAATAAGATGAAAAGATAGAAGTAGAATTGTGTAAATACTGCCAATGCTTTCTAAATGCATTCAATCAAGCTAAAAAACTCCAACACATTAATTTTTTCGTATTTCTCTATCATGAAAACAAAGACATTATTGGTTGAAGCTTCCCATCAAGTGTTTGGGGAAAGTATCCCAAGGAGTCAGGAAGCCTTAAGTGAAACTGCTCACTTTTGAGGTAGCATATTTCTTAGATTTCTTTAGAGACCTTTCAGGGTCCTGAAATAGTGAAGAGGGCTCTTTAAGGCTTCTCAGAGCCCTGGCACAGAGTTCAATTAACAAAACCAGCCACTGATCAAACCTCTCTCTTCATTACTGGAAAGGATCAAGCATATACAGCGAATTGCTCAGTAGTGACAGGATAAAATCAAAATTTGCATTCAGCCACTGTCAGGAGCTTAATTCTTCTAGGAATTATGCTTCAGGTAGGGGTCTTACATTCCCAGAAGAGCAAATATTATCTACAAGACAGAATCTTCTGGAACTCGCTAACTCTTTCACGACTGAAGCAGCCATAGGGATTTTAATTTTGGAGGATGGAAAGAAGACACAAGATCTGGAATGTAGATCTACAAGATTTCTGCCTGTCTTTACTTATAAAAGACACTCAAGCACATGCTTACAGCAACTCCAGTGGGATTCAGTCATATGTTTTAAGCTGAGTATCAGTGGTGTTTTGAATCAAGGTCAATAAACATATATACTCAGTGATCACACAGTGACTAGTTCTAGTTTCACCAAAAGCTTCAATTTTGAGATGCTACTGACTAGGTAGAAAAATGCTTTTCAATTATTTAAAAAAAAAATACATTTACAGCTTTATTGTCCTAAGACCATCAATATGTCAAATCGAATGCTTTGGAGTAGGAGGCTGGAGATCAGTCACCAAAATTCACCGTCAGCCCAGGCAGTACTCGGCCAATAATGAGAGGCAGACAAGCACCTAAAAGTAATTATCTCAGTAATGGGCTCAATGTACAGATTGGTATAGAATAAAAGTGCAATGAAAGCTACATCCCACACTGAAACATGGGAAGCAGTCATTAAAGAGGGGAACAAAATTCACTTTATTCACTGAAGGAAAGTTTTCTCTACTAGCTAGTTACATATAGGCTGCAATGCCTTGGCCAAAGGGTTGCTGCAAGCAGTGTGTACATATTGAATGAGGGGAAACAATCCTGGTTTTCATTAAGAATGGCCTGATTATCTCCTGCATAAGCATGGATGAACATGAGTTTTGAAGCAAAAGAATAGGTTCACGTGGAAGGAGAGCTAGTATTCCAACAAAGGATAAGAAAGGGAAAAGTCGGGATAAAACCATAGCTGAAGATGCACTGTGAGGGTGCTTCCCCATAGGAAGCTGAAAACAGCTTAGTGATGGGCAATGTTTTAGGTGGAGGTTACTGAGCAGGTGCATTCTGAGACAGGAGGGAAAGGCCCAAGCCACAAAGGAAAAACAGACGTAGTGTTACATGAATAAGGGTGAAAGACTTTTCTTACATAACCTTGCCTAAGGTACACTAGGCAAGGTTTTCTTTCACTTCTGCATGTATATCTTTTTTTTGGTAATGATTTGTAACTGTGCTGCTTTGGGATGTTGTGAGTAAATGCTTGTATTTGCATTCTACTGTAACTGAGGTTGAATGGGATTTAATTTAACTGGAACTGTATGACATTGGTAACATAAAAAAATCCGTATACTGGGTTACCTCAATAAATCCCTGCCTCCTTAGTACTTATTCCTATACTCAGAGGGTGACAGAACAGGCTACATTTCAGTAACACCAGTCAGATGGAGAGTTTGCACCACAGACATCAAGAGAAAGTCATGGTTAAATGTGAGGCTTGCAGGGAAAATGTCAGTATCACTATTGGTTTCCACTGCATTAAAGGCTGAAAGAATCTTTTAGGAAATAGAACAAAGCCACATGCTCTACAAGCTGCTCAGCAACTTTGGAGTAAAAACTATATAGGAGATGAGGCATAAATATTTCATGAACCAGTAAAACTACAATATGATCTTCCAATGCAGCAGGCCCTTTCCAAAAGCTTTGCAATGCATTGCCCTTATAGCCCCCCAGGGGTTTTCTCCTTCTTGAACAGCGGAATGACATGAATTTCAAAAGCAGGAGATTATGTAAAAGGAAGAGAGGAGATGTTTCATTCAAAACCAAAATGGGAAAATCAATGTGTTTAGCTGACATTTAGACTTCATATTTATCTGTAATATTAGAGTCCATAGTCTGGAATTGCTCTTCCATACTCTTACTCTGCCGTTATTTCTGTACCTGCATGAAAGCGTAGGCTTTAGTGTATATCTCTGATGCTCAGAAACACAAAGAAAAGGCTTTTTGTTTAACACTTCTGTGTTCTGCAATCATTTATTAAAACAAACTAATGTATTGGTTATTACAATTTTAATTATTATTACAATGTTTCTTGCAAGATGCTGTCAAGATTGTATTTGCCCATCGTAACAGCAGAGTTGAAAAACACACTAAGGGCCATCGTGCAGAAGACAAAGTAGCCAAATTAAGGAACAAATGGATGCAAAGATTTTGACTAAGAAATTGCTTGCTTAAATACGCAGTTTACTTGTGACAGTGGCTGCAGAAAATGTGGGTCTTCCTGTAAAAAAATGATTAGATCTAACAGTCTATCAAGTTTTGAAAGAGTTTGGTCACATATCTGAAATCTACAGTTAATCTCACCCAAATTTCACAAATCAAAGTCCCACACAAAAATTATCTGAGGAAAAACTAAAACCATGAAGCAACCCACGTTCATTTGTGTTATTTGTTTTATTAAACTGCTTCTTTGTTCCCCACTAGTTCCGTTCAGCCTAGTGGTATCTGTCCCCAGATACCACTTGAAATCTCTAATATTCTGTACAGAAATGAACTGACAGACAAAACCAGCTGTGAATCAGATGACCTTCTATAAGGAGATTGTCCCTGAGGGACATGGTCTGTGGTGAAGAGAAAGCATCGTGTGTTACATAATCACTAAGTGTTAGTTGATGCCTCGAGTCATGAGTAAGGCACTGTGGCAGACTCTGGATAAAATGTACTAAGGAACTTGAACAACTCTGTGTGGGTAGGGAACATAAGATATTCTTGATAAATATAGAAAAATTAACCAAGACAATTCCTAGATCTGTCTTGTATCTTCTTAAGGTACATCATCTGAAACACCAGATTCTGAGGCAGAAACCCCTACATAGTGTTCTAGCACATGAACAAAGAAGATCATTAAATTCAACAAGGTTTCAAAAAATTGTTTCCCCACTTAATTTTGAGTGCTATGCAATAGGGATAGAGCCAAGATGCATTTCACCAACAAGCAGTCAAAACCTAGCATTTTTGTCTTGGTATGTGACTTGTACATCTAAAAAGATAGAGGAGTAAAAGGCTTGGGCCTGCCACCACCAGCAGAATAGCTCCATTCTTTACACTTTCTGAACTGGAAAATACAATATAAGGCACTCCCGCCTACTTATTATGCGAGAAACTCTAGTCTGCTAGTGGAGAGTGTTAATTGGGAAATTGATGCAATTTCTTCCTTAAAATTCCAATATTACTGTTAGAAATGTGGGAGGAAAAGTAAACAAATAAATTAAAGATGAGAGCAGTTACAGGTTTTCATTTTTTAAAAAAATTCCCCACAGAAATTGTACACTCTCTACTGTCTGGCACACAGTATCTGGTTTTAGTCTTCAAAGCAGATAAACAGGAAAAAAGTGTTGGGGGTTTTTTTTCCCTGCTAGGTGTATATGCATAATCTACAGGTTTGGTGGGTTTTTTTCTATAGTTAACTTACTGATATTGCTGCATTGGGGGATATCCAACTGTATCAGGTTACAAAACCTCTAGCCAAACAAATTTAGTCAAGCAGATCTCCTGACAAGACCTGGGAACAAACTGGGACTCTGATGCTTTCACTTTAGGAGGCTTTTCCAATATGCTGGTTTGGAGCATGCGATGACCATGCTGAGAGTCATGCTTTGGTAACTTTGGAATTCCTCTTACATGCATGTTAACAAGTTCAGCTTTCGCCACACTTGGGAGACTAGCTAACAGTGATATGTTGGAATTGCAAAAAGTTACCTCATTAATCAACCTAAAATCAGTGTAAGATATGCATATAATGAGCACAGGAGAGGCAGAGTGAAGAATGCTTGCCTTGTCTGAATTATTTGCACTGCAGTGCTGTTGCCTGTAACACAGTGGGACTGCTACACAAGCAACTGGGGACAACGAAATGTTACATGTTGGCCAAATATTTTCTTTCTGTGGAAATTCACCTATGTTTTAACATATTCTTTTCACTCTAATTTAGGGTTCTGCTAGAAACAGGTTCTTCTGCTATGTTAAAAGAGAGAATACTATTCCACCACAGGTCCCACCTTCCTGTGCTCTGCAACTGGCAGATGGCAGCGTGCTCTCGCATCTTGTCTCTGGGGTTACCTGTAGTTGAACACCTCCAGCAATGCCAGTAATTTCTCAGTCTTACGTACACCCATAGCATTTTCCTCCTGGTGCAGAAGAAGCTGGATCAATGTATTTTTTTTTAACACCAATGTCGTGGGTCAATGCCGTGATGCACCGAAGCTTGGCTGTTCCGGTCTCGCCCCGGAAAAATACAATGAGAAGTCAAGCTGCTCTTGCTGGGCAGAGAGATGGGTATGTATTTTCTGAGTTTCTTGATCCAGCTTAGACACAAAAATGAGTCAGTGTGAAACACAATGTGTCCCATCTCAGATATATCCACAACAGTTTAGACTTTTAGTTTATTTGTGTCCATTTTATACACCAAGGACCTTGCTTGTGATACTCTGAAATGTTGAATGGGTAGGGTGGAGAGAAAATACTGACTGTAATGGACGGTAGGTGAAGAAAGAACCTTATAAATAATGACATCAGAGCACAAAACATTCTGTGCCTCCTGCCTCAAACAAGAAAAGCAAAATCCCTTCCAAATGCAAGGAATTAAATAATGTTAAAGGGAACACCATCCAGGCCTGTCAGCTGTCCTTTCCTTGGATACAAGAGTGATACTCGCCAGAGGACATTTCATTCTTCCTCTAATGTTTATTCGTTAACCAAGCATACTCATTAATTATACGTGCCCCAGAATTCTTGCTGGGATTTGCAGTCACTCAGAGATGAACAATATGAGAACAGAATAGAAATAACTGTGTCATAGGCAACTCTTGCCAAAGTACATTTAAAATTAATGGGTCTAAGAAATTATTTCTTTTCTAATGAGAATCATTAAGTATGAGATTGAATTTTAGAAACATCTGAAAGGCATAGCAGACTGTCAATGGTTTCAAAGCAAAAGCAGTAATTTGAGCAGTTATTCTCTAAGGTTAAAAAAAATGTATGGGGGAAAAAGTTAAAAAATGTTCAGCTGAGTATTTTGCAAACAAGTTAAATCTACAGGTGAAAATGATAAAAGTTCTTGTGATTAACAATTAAAATACATTTGAATTTTAAAATACTTTTAAATTGTGGCACTTTGCAATATGAAATGGTGGTGCTCAGTCAAAGGTTGGACTTGATCCTGGAGGTCTTCTCCAACCTTAATTCTATGATTCTAAAGTGTGCCTAGGGAAAATGAACCAAGTGAATGTATAGAAAAATATAATGCCTTCGTCTGGAAGAACTTACAATCTAAAGATATCATAGAAAGGCAAGAAATGCCTAGAAAAGGATGATAAAAGTAAACAAAACCAAGTGAAAGGCAACTGTATTTATCATGTTCTGTGGACTCCAATCATTCATTACCAAGCCAAAAAGGTAAACCCTACGCATTAAAATAGTATTTAACAATTATAGCAAAATGGAAATAGAAAGCCTGGGGAAGAGTGAGCGAAGTCAGTGGCAATCAGCAAAAGTTGAATGGAAGAATGTCTGAATACAGTGAAGTCTCTAGCTAGCTGCTAATACCCTTGCTTGTTCCTTTAGCTTACAGCTTTAATTTGACACCCCCAAAGTGACATAATGTACAATAAATACCAGTAAATAAGCTTAGGATATGAGAATATGCTGAATCAACTACCATCACTGCTATTTTATTCTATTTTCTATTACCCACCTCCAAATATTTCAGTGGGAGATGCAAACATTTTTGAAATACAATACAAATCTTTATAAATAGGAGAGTTAGCTCATTTTGTTGGAGGTCTTGTTGAGGCACTGATAGTTACCTGACATGGTAGTTTAGGTGCACCAGGCTCTAAATATAGTAGTTTTTAATAGCCACATAACTTCTTGTTTTCCTGCTGCCTGTGTAAACAACCCTTTGCTAAGAACAAAATGCAAACCCAATCCACAATACACCCAATATTTATCATCTCTGAGGAAGTTTCACGGTTCAAAAAGCAGGATCTTTGTTCATAGAAGATTTTAAAGTTTTGAAAATAAGCAATAAAAAAGAGCTTCTGTCTAGTGACAGAGTTATAAAATTACCTTTTCTATTTGCTTACCAAGACATAGAGTGCCACAAAACTTGATAATGAGTCTTCCCGAACCAAGCTAGTAACTATAAATTGAATACATCTATTTTTCACAATTTTGTCTACAGTACTGCAAGAATACGGGGGATGATTCTGTCTGGGTTTCACCTTCAATTTTGGACTGAGTTAACTAAAACTATGTCAATGATATACAGTGCTGAAGAGATACAAGTTGCATTTCTCAGAAGGAATATAAACTATTAGTGTTGATATTTAACAATGGGAAATCCTATTTAAATTTGTGAATGTGAACAATCTTCTAATGGAACAAATTCTGACTAAATCTAGAAGAAGTGTCATGAGATATTGCAGCTAGAACACAGTCTGAAATCAGATCCAGAGATCTTGGCTGTCATTTTCTAGTGCATTAATTAGTATGTTAATCTTCCCTTCTGAACTCTTAATGAGGCCCAGCTTCCTCTGCCCACACAAAGGGAGAATCTTCAATATGACTTAATAGTTAACAGAAGTGTGAGTCAGTACATTCATTATCCTTAATGTCAGTCCTTTTGCCAGAGCAGGAAACTAAGAGAGCCATAGCAAAAAGGAGGAACTTCTGGAGAGAAGAGCCTGGAGACATGCTGGCCTTTTCCCCAACAGCTGATTTAGGAATGAATTACGAAGACAATACCGTTTTGCTACAATAATCTTTAGCAACTGTTTTGTGTCAGAGTTACACCTTAGGGAGACTGTAGGTTTTCTCCCAGGCATCTGTGCTCCATTAGCAGATGTAACTCCAAAATTACACAGGTAATTCCTGTGAAAGGCTGAGAAAGCACAGTTTGAGCAGAAAGAAAGAGATTTACAAGTGGAAATTCACAAGTTCCTGCGGTCTGTCAGGGGACAAATGAATTTATTTCATTAATCCTAACCCTTTCAAGATTAAAAGTGATGGGCAATATTCTTCTGCTACAGCGGTATTGCAATTTTAAATGTCCGCAATGGCAAATTGCATAAAAAGGATTAGTTTGCATTGCTGTTAAGCGCTGCTGTTTTATTACGTCTCTGAGGTCTCCTACCACTCTCTGCACTGCCCTAAATAACCATCTCTATGCCACCTGGTGCCTTTCCTGGACATGGTCTTCCATCTGACACCCACCGAACCCTTTCTGCCCCAGTTTAAGCAATTCTGTGGTATTTGGTAGCACATGATGACAAACAAAACATTAGTTCTGCAAAACATTTAAATGCTATTACGCTCTTACTCTCCTGAAAGGTGTGCCTGAACCTAATGCTGGTGTAGGTACTGTCCTTCCTGAATAATAAAAAAAGGAAACTGGCAGCCTATACGAGTAGTATTAAACTCTCTTCCTCCTAAGTTCTCCATCTTGCACTGATGCTCATGCACTTAATTAGGCTAGACCTGCAGGATAGTTTAAATA
Organism: Aleadryas rufinucha; assembly: GCA_013397815.1. Taxonomy (NCBI): domain Eukaryota; kingdom Metazoa; phylum Chordata; class Aves; order Passeriformes; genus Aleadryas; species Aleadryas rufinucha. Next base: position 72,246 of record VZTH01012923.1, on the reverse strand, counting down.
CATGTCAGATGAAGACCTTTTGCAGATATGGCATACGTTTGTCCAAAGCTAGGCAATTATTTATTAGCTTTAAACAATTTCATGTAATTGATTATTTATGCAGCTCTACACTTTGTCCTTTATCTTTGCATTGAATGAGTCTACTTAAGTTATAGCAACTAGGACACCATAGAAATAAGAGGAATTTTGCCTACAATCGGATGACTTACATTCATAATGTTATCAGGTTGGCTTTTTGGGTTTTTGTTGACTTTTTAGTTTTGATCTATGTGAGGCTTAGAAAAGTTATTGCTGTCACATCTGAATGGTAAAGTATAGTATTAAAATTTATAGTGGGAAATGGCTTGAAACCAAGAGTGAATTAGGGAGAAATTACTGAATTTTTTAGGATCTAAACAATTTTACAAAATTGTTTTACATAGATTTGTTTGATTTACATAGAGAGTTCAGCTAACAATTCAATCCTGAGAGTGATACTCACAGCCATTTCTGAATTTGAAGAGAAAAAACAAATCAGAATCTTGTCACTACAGATAACAGTTTATTTAATATATATTTTTTCATATCTAAAGGTAGTAACCTTTAACTTAACACTTCATTTAATTTACAGTTACTTCTATTTTATTGCAGACATACAATTATCTGGCCAGGAATTAATGCAATATTTTAGCACAGAATTTGAAGGATAAAAAAAGGCAATTTTAGTCTGAAAAACATCCCACTAAATGTTAGTAGGGTATAATTTTTTAATAGTCTTTTAGTTTTCATTATTTTTTTTTATTACTTGTGAAATTTTGGCACTTTTGAGCACACTTTATATAGTGAAAACCAGAGTTCTGATGTTGAAAATCACTGTTGAAGACTCATTATATTTTTATTACAGTATCTAAATATAAAAGGGATTTGGAAATAGTTGTTCTCATCCATATTTTCAGCAGTTGCTGTGCTAAAATGCAGGTGACAGGATGGGATTGAGAAGCAGAGTCTGAAGAAATGTTGACAGGAACAAGAAAAAGATTTAAAAAGTTGAAATAATTATATAAAACCTCAAAGTTAATAAATTTTGCTGTAGCATTTATAAGCCTTTCTCCATCTTTTCTGTCATTATTTTATGACTGCTGAATAAGGAAATATGAACTCTCTTGATTGTTGTTTACCGCATTACAAAAACTTCGATACTCCTTGAATACATGATACTTACAAAACAGACCAGCCACAAACAGGAAACATATTAAGTCAAGATTTCTAAAGTTAAGAAATGCAAACACAAGGGCCATCACTGTCTAACCACATAACTGAATGTCCAGTGGTCCCCCTGCCTCATGCAGCACACAGCTGGGTAGTGCTCTGCAGATAGACAGCAATTCAGTATTTTGGCTACGTTTTTCCCCACAATGTGCAGGTAATGCATTATTATGCCTTATTTATCACATTTACACTAAACTACAGAAATACCATTCTAAAGGCAGAATGGTTTATTTTCTCATGATCTTTTATGCTGCTTGTAAACACAGCGCTAGGATGTTTCACAGCTCACTTGATACATGAGCAGAAGAGTACAGCCAGAAACTAAAGACAGATATTCCTATTCATTTAAGTACCCAGCTTGAATTGTCTATAGCTTGTTTTCAAAGCATCTAATAAACACTGGAATGTCACTTTTCAAATGCAAAAAAGCCGAGGTCTCTTCAGCTTAGGTTGTAGTTGTAGAACAGATGCGTGAGCGAATTCGACTTAGCCCATAGCATTTAATGGTCTCACTTAGTGAAACTACACTTCAGTGAACAAATACAGTGTGATTATATAAACTATCATACTATGTAACTAGCACACTGTGTGCCCACAAGAAAAGCAGTCAAGATTGGTACAATCTTCTCCCAAAATTGCAAGAATGACAGTGACAGCTACAGGAGCCTTTCATGGCCACAGGTATCAGCTTCCTACAAAAACTCTGAGGTCGCTACTGCTTTTTCTGTCACTCGACCCCACAGAGTAAAGTGCAGTGCCTGCATTGTGCTGTACTTCGGGGCAGATATGATTGGAGATTACCCTCACAGAGCTTTTTTGTTTTCTGGCTTTATTTGTTAACATTAGTAAGAAAGCTCCACATTTTCATTTTTTCAGTCTCAGCACAACCAATCTCACTCAAGCCCTCTGAAAAAAGCTGTTACAAAAACAAAGAATGGAAATTTTTAGCCTGAATGCCTTGCTTTTATAAAAGTGAGAAAGAACTATGACAAACATTGTAGACAGGCCTAAAAGGACAAGTTGCAGGCCTTTTCCATTTGCATTTTGGAAACTTCCATTGCTATTTGATCATTAGTTTGCATGTGTGCTACCACAGCACAAAGTAGGAGGGACTTAGAATTGTCCTTCTCATTTCTCTCACATAAACTTACTAAGTTTCAAGACACGAACATACAATTTGTTTTCATACCTGGTTTTACTGCATTAAGATTTAAGCAGCTCTCATGTATAGCACTTAAATTTAAGGAAACAGTTCTTCTGCAAGACAGTCCATTAAATATTTGATTCTGCCCTCACAGCAATTTATTCTTGGGAATTGGCATTTATATGGATCTTAGATTGTGTCAAAAGGAGCTGTCAACAAGATGTGATCATTCTACAACACAATATTTGCAACATTTTTTAGACTTTAAATATGACACAATACAAAATCGAATAAATACAATTCACTTTATTAGGCAAGACAAGTAGCAGAGACCTTTTTGTTCACCAGATGAATTTTTACTTGTGTCAAAATTCAGAGAGGTCTAACACATGCAGTTCAAATGATGTTGCCTCATAATAGTACATTCACGTTTCATAGCAAGTACTGCACTATTTCATGTTTATCATCTGCAGCTGGCAGCCTCTAAGTTAAGGAGAAAGACCTGTCTACACTTGAAGAATGGGTGTGAATATACAAAGCAGGACTTGTAGATTGAACCTAATCAAACAGTCAGGCCTGGTATATTCTGTAATTTTGTCCCAACCATCTTCTTCCACTAATCTTTTTATGCTACTAGCACAGGACATAAATATAATTTAAATCAGGAACTGAAGCATGTTGAGACTTCTTCACTGGTGTATTGTGTCTGCTTCTCATATTTTCAAGTTTTAGCCATTATATCTGACTAGAAAAGCATATCCTTTCTGATAAACAGGTCAAAAAAGCTAATAAAAAAAAAAAAGAAGAAAAAAGTTCGACTTCCCTTATGTATTACTCAACTTCCGATTGAGTGTAGAAAGAATTCTTTCACTTCTACAACACAAACCTCTGAAATTCTCTTTCTTTTAGCTAAGAAAAATGTTTCTTTCCCTATAACTTTGCAGATCTGTGGCCTGGTCAGCATCCATTTTGCTCATAAAGGATTGTTTAGAGGTTTTAATGATAACCCTTTTAGGGGCACAGAAAGCACATTTCTTGATATTACAGTGGATGGTTGCAGCTGTGCTCCCAAACTTCAGAACATCTGAATTGCTTAGAGGGAACTTGAGCTACTTACTGTGAAACTGGCTTTTAAAAGTCAGCAGTTTTACCCTACTTCAGTTTTCCTTTGATCTGCTGAATGCCCAACCTGCATTATTTTTAAAGGTTTGTTGATGAACTTTCAAATTCCAGTCCAATTCATTTCTTGCCTTGCCTTGGCAGAGTTTCACATATAACTGCATCTATCTCACTATGAATGAAGGACTAATTTTCAAGACTAAGACTGAAGAGAACTGTTATAACAATCTTTTTTTACCTACTGTGTATGATTCAGCCCTGAGCATTAGTTCCAGCACTTAAAACAAGTTAAAATCCCTCTGTACATCTTTCTAGAAGCTTGACTTCAAGGGATAAAGTTTTAACACAATGACAATATTTCTCCATAATTTCAATTAAACCAACCTTTTAATTAACAAATATTATAATGGTTTACCCAACTGAATTAATCAAGCTAGAACTGAAGTCTGTTCTAATTCAAATTTCTGAAAGTGATGTAAGTAAGTTGCAAAAGGTCCAGCTTAACAGCCATTATTAAATCACTCAGAAGTTGCCTGTGTACTGAGAAATGGGAATCTGGATGAGCAGTGTAAGACTGGAACTAAACCAGACGTTGGCAAAACAGGAACGCTTGGATTCGTACCTGTAAGACATTTTATTTAAAAGCAGCGAATTAACATATTCTGGAAAGTAACAGACTCATATACAAACTTCTCATTCTTCCACTGGTATCACAAGCCTGAGGTATACAGTTTCACCACACCGAAACCACCTGCTTGATCAGCAGTCTTGAGCATAGCATGCAGTGCTTTAAAACTTCTTGTTCTGAGACTAGATAGGAACATTTCAAAGTGCAGACTGGCCATGAAGCAGCGCAATCTGCTTCAATCTCTCTGTTTGCCAACAGCAGCTTTATGAGGCAGTTACTTCTCATCTCGCTGCATCATGTCTGAAACTAAATGTCATTTCTGATTAAAGTTAGGCAAGAAAGAGGGATTGTCAGAAAACAAACACAACACAAGTCATGTTAGATAACTGCATAACAGAAAGGGTGAGAAGTTTAAATTATCTATGATGAATATGTATGCAAACTTAATCTCACCAGTGGGTAGTACTTATCCAAGTTGTTCTTTGTCATTATAGAATTACCAGCTCTTGCAACTGGCTGAAGTAATTAACAGCCATTCCAAACCATGTGTGAACACACAAACCTACACTGGTTAGAGGCTGCAGATCCCACAGCATCTGCAGCTGCTTTCTAGTTGTTGGAATATCACAAGTCCAAATATTCTAACAAGAAAAAATTTTGCCAGTCTAACACCTAAAACCATGAAACTGATATTAAAATGGTTATAATAGTGGATAACTTTTTTTCCCCTGCATTCTGACTTCTGAATCAGCTGCAAAGGAAACAATAACTTTGCAGAGGTTGCAGTCAAGTGACGTGATCCATTGATGACTTTAAGGAAAAAAACCCACTAGTATCTGAAAGGTCGCAGTAGAGAACTGAAAGTTTTAAACTTTAACAAGAATTGCAAATGATTTCTATTCCCTCTTGGACACAGCACCACCACAAACCCTATCTTACTGCTGTTGTCACTGGGCTATTTTTCTGGCAGAGGAATTCTGTTTGGTGAGAAGAAATATTTTTACCCATAGTAAATGTTAGATTTTGAAGCATCAGTTTATAGCTGTCAGGAAAATAATAAGATTAGAGAGAACTGAAGATCTGCAGATGTTTCTGGTAATGTTATGCAGATGCAATGACTGTACTGTGTAATATTTACTTTAAAAAAAACATACCACAGCCCCCAAGATATGCTTATCCTCAAAAGTACAGTACATCGCTCAAAAGGCATGTAGTGCAAGAATTGAGATCCAGAAATGAATATGAGATTTATCAGTACTTCTGCTTGCTAAAGAAAAGTTTAAATTTGAACCCCTTGACAACCAAGATTTCATCTTCTGTGGTAGTGGTGCTAGTGCTTTTTACCAGATCTTATAAAATTCTGTGTAGATTCATGCATATGTGTGCAAATAGTGGAGGGTTGAGAGAATACCATTACAGAAAATAAGACCAGTATGGGTCACTCATTACCAAGATAGTATTAACCAGCTTAAAATATTTAGTTGATATGCTTTGAAACACAGGAGAAAAAAAAAAAGAAAAGGGCTGTTTCCTTGTAAAAGACCACCTTTTGATTTTCTCCCAAATGCCCCTTTTCCTCATCAGTCTTAGTTCCCACAGACCTGTCTTCTGCAAGTTTGGGGATAGTCAGAAGAATCTTCAAGGAAAGCTCCTATGCAGGGGCTGAAATGCATGAGAACTCTGTGACACATATAAACATTAGAAAAAAATGTACATATACATATATATATTCATGCACACAAACACACATACGAAAGCAAATATTACCAGTTATCTCCAGAATCACTTGTTGCCGCCACTGTGCTGTGTTGCCATTGCATGGCAACATTTATTAACACAGAATGGCAAAGAAAGATTTTAGTGGGATTTCTGAAGCTTTGGTGGGAACAAAGCCCACTTCATCCAGTGCAGGAGTCTCTTCCAAAACACAGGAAAAAAGAAAAGGAATGTACAGAGGAACGGAACCTTGGAACATGAAATGCAGCTCCACAGGAGCCCATGAAGTTGTCAGATGCATGGTCAACCATGAAATGTGGTATTAGTGAAGAAGTCAGGCTGATGGTATTGGAGGTGGAGCTGGTGTAATGTTTCCTGTGCTGGGTGCTTCATCCTGCAAAAATCATTCCTTCTTCCGGACCCTAGACCTGGAATTTAGTGCAATGTTGTCAGGGAATGAAATTGCATTGCCAGTCAGGGATTTTTCCATTAGTTTGTCCTTCTACAGGATATTTTGGCTTTCATTGTGCATCCTGTGAGTGACTGGGAAAGTGAGAGATGGAAGTAATTTGGATTAGGAGAAGGAATAACCACTGAGTGAGGACTGCTGTCCTTTGAGTGGCTGATCCTGTGGGAGAGATTGTCCTACCAGCCAAAGCAAATTGGATTTGGCTTTTGGCTGAGATATAAAATCATGCTCCTATTCACCTTTCCCCAGTAAAGAGCACAGTTCTTTCTCTAGCAAGTTATAGGAGGAGCTTAAGAAATTGTAATATGGCATCACACAGAACATGTGAGTGAAGGACTTGTGCAGAAACTGCTGCATGCAGCTGGTACAGAATGACTGATTCCTGCTCTCTGGCCTGCTGCAGTGGGAAATTAGAGAGGGATCTGTTAAGACCCACATGGCTGTGGGGACCTGATCTCCAGCAGAGTTGTCTCACTGTGTAAATTTAGATGCTTGAAAAAAGCACAACTCTACACCATTTGCTCTTGGTGTTTCTGCAAAGGTGAAACATGAATGAACCATGTGCACCAAACACATCTGGTGCTCCAGGCTTTTCAACATGTGAGCCTGCTTCCTTAGGCTACTGTGAACTCATTCAGGAGTCTAGCACCAGGCTTCTAGGGAGTATCCAAAAAACGGATTTCATTTTCAAAAAAGATGATACTTTGGATTTACAGTAGTCATACCTCTTTTTATCAGGCATACTACCTGCTCCAGGGACTGTATATGTGTGGTGTACAAACTGCAATCTCTCCATTTTCCCTGAGAAGTCATCCTCTTGGCTTGATAAGCCAGTATTTCTGCACCATTACTCCACCTGGGAGCACAGATCCTGGCCATCTTCTGATAGGTATTGTGTCATTGCAAGCGCCTCTTCCCCATCAGTTTAAGAGGCCGAGGTGATTCAGGTAACAGAACACCCCTTGAAGGCAGTGGCTGTATTGTTGTTTTCTCTAAGTAATGGAATAATAACAAAAAAATGTTCCTTCTCTTTCCCAACCTTATCTGTGTGGCTAAGTGACCACTTGCATCTCTGACAGCAAAGTCTATTCAGGTAACTTGTAGAATAACATGTACAGCAATGGTGTAAGAGCAATTGCCCATGACAGCCACTCAGTCAAGACAGAATTTTCCAAATCTTTTTCATTATTAACCTCTGGATACTCTGACCTTGCAGGATGCAGCAATAGAATTAAACTGAGCAGAATGCCAAAATACCTGCTAATTAACTTTATTTAACTTCCTCTAATATCAGTCTAAGAACAGGATACAGTTTCAAATAATTAGGCATACAAGACCTTTAAAACTTCCTTAATTGTTTTATTTTCTAACTGCATTAGCTGAATGATTTTTGAATCCTTTGGATTTGTTTGTACATTGTTCGGGCTGATACTAGTGAAGAGGTGCTCTGTGGCTTCCCTTCTGTAGGCAAGAGGAATCTGACATTAACATTACATTCTTATCTCAGTTTAGATGGAGGTATGCTGAGCTTTCGAGAGCAACTGCACAAAATAATTCTACATAGTAGAAGTGTAAATCAAGAGATCAAGCATATTTCTTTCAACTCAGGGAATGCAGGCTGATGTATATACGAGTACAGACAAAACCCCCACTTTTCATACTAAATTAGGAAAGGAATACAGAAATACTCCCTCTCTGCTACTTACTGAACCATCTGCCTATTTATGATTCTGCTGATTCTGCCAAGAACTGTTCCCTAAATTTATAGAAATCAAGGAGAATCTTAGTGGTTTTTATAGATCATTACACAGGTTGGACTTCTATCTTTCCTGGGGGAATTGTGCAATTCAAGACAGCTGTACTGTGACTATACAGCTGCAGTCGTTTCCCTTCCCAGAGAGAGAAACTGCTGAAATGCAGTCTCCCTTTGACAGGACAGCTTGTCTAAATCACTCATTAATGCCTCTAAGGACAATGACCACTGAAAACATATGTGGTAACATTCACCAAGTCAGATGCTCCTGGTTCTATCCCCTTTCCTCTGAGTTTCTGATGTTATCGTTGTCCCTTGTAGTTTCATTGGTTGATCTGCACCACTGAATTGCTGAAACTGGACAATATCCATTATATTCGGTTTCTTCATTATGTCACTGCCAAAAGAATGCATCCTGCTCTTGCTCTCATGTACCATTAATGATGGCGATGAAAGGATGTGTGCAATTGCTAAGCACACTACAGGAGGGGACTGGATGTAGTAACCAGTTGTCTCTCTTGTTTTGTTTCCTTATTAGGTGTGACTCGTAGACACAGAGAGTTAGAACAGCTCTTCGGTAGGGCTATGAAACCCCCTATCAGCCACCTTAACAGAAGAAAAGACTGATGTTTCACTAGAAGCTAGTTAGAATGAAGCATCCTCAGTGGCAACTCCAGCACATTTTGCCTGGTGAAGGTCTCAGCAGAAAACACAAGAGTAGGTTTGTGCACAACCACAAATCTGTGCATGTGTAACACAATCGATATTTCAGTGAGCAGCACGGCACAAAGCAAGAACAGGGTGTGCTACTCCTGACAGTAATACAATAATACTGAGAAGGCAAGACAACTTCAATGTTACACTGTTCTGTTTTGGAAACCAGAGAAAAGAGCCATTTACCATGTAAAAGGCCTTGTAATTTTCTTCTGCAACATTTTTGCACTGACTGAATTGTCAAGGCTCATCTCTGAAAGCTTGAGGATAGCCAGAAATTTTCTTGAATAGAGATACTGTGCAGGTGGATAAATGCATGAAAACTTTATGATGCATTAAAGTACCACTAAAAAAATAGATGTATGGAAAGTGCATGCTGGTACATGCCATAGCTTCAGGCATCTTGCATTTACTGTGGCATGTTGCCTCCTACTTTAAACTTGTATTGTGCTATGCATGTTACCATTAAGATAGAATGACAAAAAAGGGTTTTAGTAAGATGTATGAGGTTTTGATGGGATGGACCCCACTATTCCCAAGGCAAGAGGCGCTCCTGTTCTTTGGCTCAGCACCATTAACACTACATTACTTAACAACATTAACACTACATTACTTCTCTACAACAGTAATAGCCCATCTGGGCATATTAGCAAAAGAAAATTCTGGGTCTGCACTGAGACTGATCAATGATTCATGAACATGCTCTAGTTCCTTCCTGGCCTGAGCATGCCTTTATGATTGCCATAAAGCAAAACCCACCAAAATTTAGAGCTAGTGTGTGTTTATGCATAACCACACATAAACACTCATGATGATTTGGCTCAGAGTTAGCATATGAATCAAAAATAGTTGTGAGTCCATCAGTTTAGATATAAAATTCACACTTAGATGCATGCTCTTTTTGACTATATAACACTCCTGTAAAACATTCTCTTTAAAGAGTAGAAGAGAGGAGGGATTTTTGTGTAGAAAATCCTAGAATATTAGAAACCTTTCTATTGACTGGTAACAATATCATCCTTCACATATTCGTGGGATATTGGATTTCTCAGGCAGAAGAATCAGTGCAGTTGTACTGCATATGGGGTTTATTTGAGTAGTGCAGGGACTGTGGCAGCAGTAGGAGCAATAATGGGAAGTTCACGTTGTACCAATCCTTTTATTTTCAGTTATTGAAGGAGAGATTATTATACCAAGAGACACTGTTTATATCACCCTGTGAATGAGGATAATTTTGCAGCCGGCAGGAAGAAATTGCCCTTTTATTAAGAGCAGGCCAAAAGTTCTCTGACAAAAGAGTTCTGCATAAGAAATCCCAGCACATGGGTCATGTCAAGGTTGTTAGCTGTGGCTGCAGAGTACTCAGGAATACTCAGTGGATGAACCTTCAACATAGCCAGAGGAGATTTGCTTTCATTAGATGAAAGTCCTGTATGGGAGCAAAATAGATCTATGAAGCAGGTGCTGCAAATGAACTGTCTTGTGAACATTCTAGGAAAAATGATTTTCTATTGGAAGAGAAATTAATCACCACCATTTGTCTTTATCTCTGGTACATCCTCATGACTACTGTGCAAAATAAACCTGCATGCATTTGTCATGTCAGATGCCGAGTGTTTCTCCCACCTCTTTGATGTTTTCCCTCTCTTGTGTTACAGGGCTTGATCCACCTTCTGTGACAACCATGGAGCTAGGTAAGACTCATTTGCAACTGGTATAGGCTATTACAAACAAAGTGAAAACAGTCTTCATCACAGCATAGCTTAAATGATTTTTTTAGGCATCAAGTACATGAATAAAATTATGTGAGCTGTCTTTGGGATACTTTTAGAAGAGCTTCCCCTCCAAAGAAATTCTTAGTGTTTTATGTTCTAGTGCAAGCAGTAGAGTCACATTAAACAGAGAACATGCTGTTCTCTGTGATGATGTACTCTGAAGATGAATGTTGCGTTTTGTGCTTAGAGAACGTGTGAATTCACTTGACTTCTTTCAAACAAAGCTCAGTATGTGGAAAAAGCCTGGCATCTTTGCTTGGAAACAGGCTAAATTGCAATAGCAACCTTTACTTGACACTGCACCATGGTGCCAACATGCTAAACAAATAGAAATACAGTGTAGCAAAAGATGCATAAGAAAATAAACTATAGAGTTTGGTGCTATGAATGATAGCATTTGCTGTGTACTTGACAAACAAGAGGGGTAAGAGCCCTGCTGTCAGCAGGTTTGGGGGCCCTGCCACACTCTGTACCTGCTGTGCTGCACTGGGCACTTCCCCCATACCATAACATGGTATGAAATATTATAATAAAAGAAGTATATCTAAAGTGAAATTCTTCCTTCTTTAATTTTTTTTAAATTAACTATTAGGTGAAAGTGTGTTATCCTTTCTGTGAGAAAGATGTTTTTAAAATTGGCTTTGCTTCCATTTACAAAAAAAACTGACAATGTGAAAAAAAATAATGACATAAAAAGTCAGTGTTTTAACTGATAGCAAATAACCCTTAAAAAGAGAGCATTCATGAATAACTGTATAGAAAATACAAATTAAACCTTACAGTATTTTGTTTAAAATATTATCCTGATTTGAAAGCAAGGGAAACTAAAACATTGGAAATTGGTTTTTATCAAATAAGCATGAGCAGTCCCTCTGATTTCACCCAAAAAAGAAGAAATTTGGTGTAAATAGCTCAGGAAAAATGAAGGTCCCAGATTATACATTGATATGACGTTGCTGGCTCTCAAATTTATAGTAATAACACTAATTGATGCTTGCTTTAACTGTAAGAGTTTACATCTAGCATGAAGCATTATTTTTAGAGAAAAATTATTCTTCCTGAAGGAAAGACAGTCCACCTTTGTATATACAAAGATGTATATACAAAGACATTCATGGACTTCTAGTTTGTGTGAAAATTATGATTTCTGTTGGAACATTTTTTTAAAAATCATGTCAGTGTGAAAAATGGTTTCCATTATCCCAGGTTTTTTAACATTTCTTTTAAATGTCCCCCATCATGTATTATTGATTTCCTTATAATAGCTCTGAAATGAAAGAAAAAAGATTTCTTTTACTGCAATTCCCATCAAGACTTCAGAGGAAATGTTTTTGTTATAGGCACTTTGAATGTGTGAGTACTCTTCTAATGTACTTCAGAGTTTGATAAACCCTCTGACTGTTTCCAAAATGTTCTCTTAAGTGAACAAAGGTATAAAACTGCAAAGATTTAAAGCTCTGTGGGAACAAAGCAAGTTGCTGCGGGTATTTCGAGTTATAAACTAGACTAAATTAAAAGCTGTAAACCATATGAGATTACTCCAATTTTGAATTAGAACTGTGCTGTTCCTTATAAAACCGGTTCGTCTACAAAAGCCAATTTCTTTCCATGAACCCCTGTAGAAAACAGCATTATCCCTGCACTTCAACTTCCACAGTCCTGCAATTAACCAATTGCATATTAATTGGTTACATATTGTAAAGATTTTTTCAAATTATTCTTTTCATGCAAACATTGCTACTGCTGAAGACAAGAGTCAGCCAATGCTACCAGAGAAACAGCTACTATGTGCACTCTGTTAAATAGTACATAGTAGGACTGCTTTTCTTGCTGATTTGATCTGCAGTTGGTGTAGAAATACACCAAGAGAAATAATTAAAACTTTATCCGGGATATGATTTAGGAATGACTTTGCAGCCATGTTTTTATGATGACAAGTATACAAAGGAAAAAGGATCCAATATCAGGTAAATCTGCACTAAGCAGCAAAAGGACAAAATCCTCTCTTGATGCCCATGGATAACTTTTAGTCCAAGGACTTCTAAGCAATATCTTGCTTACATATATATATATATATATATACACACACACATACATATACATGCATTCTAAGATGGATTTTCCTGCAACATAATTCCTCCATACACTAGCCACACTTCTGTATCATTACCATCTAGTCTTCATTTCTATTTGCTGCTTGGTAGAAAGCAAGCAGTGAAGATCCCATCTGTCTTTGAAGGTGATAGCAAAATGTTCACTGCTAAAATATAGCAGGAATACATTTCCAGAAATAAATGCTTTGTCTGTGAGCAGTGACAGTAGTTGTCTTGACTCACGTAATGCATATGTACACTTGAAGAATGTTTGAAGAATCTCACATGGATAAAAATATGAGTCAGGTTTCAAACTGAGATAGACAAAACAGTAGGAGGAAGTACAGCCTTCCATCTCTATGTCTTTTGAAGAAACAGGATACTTTATTAGACTGTATGTTTAGACATACAAGTCCTCTGTCTTTCTATCTATCTATCTATCTATCTATCTATCTGACCTGCAACTGTTCATATAGCCTACTGATCTGTAGTTAACACTTGAGCCAGCTGTGACTTCAGGAGAGAATAAAGCGGCCATGTGGCCCTGGGAATTCTTGAGATGAAAACCAGAATTGATTCCAAAGCAATTATGCTGTAGAAAACCACAACTGTGACGGTGTTCCTTCATCATGTTGTAAAAACATGATACATCTGAAATTAACAGGTGAAGAACACATATCAAATTGGAGACCTTTTCTGACATGCTGAGTGTTCAGATTATTTGATTCTGACAGGTTACTCCTGTCGGTAAACAAGGATTAAAAAACCCCATGCCATATATAATTGTATGCTTTGTCATTTGTTGCAAAGGCTTGGAAAATGCTTCAGTGTAGACAAAACCACAGCATTTGTGTGAATGTGTAAACAAGGGTACTGTATTTGGTTAAAAATAAACTCCTTTGGAATAGTTCTGCCAATTAAACAGTATCAATAAAGGATTATTTTCCTGAATTTCTAGAAAGAAACCTGACAAAACCCCCTGAAATTCACTGTCTATCTATTCAATCCACTTCACTCTCATGCTTTAAAAGTGGTCATCACTACAGTTCCTGCTAGGACCTCTCTATCCTACTCACAGGAAATGCTTCTGCTGGTCCTGAAGTAGATTTCAGAAAGGCTCACAAGGATAATCAATAGTTGCTGCTGCTCTGTTCCTAGAAGCTATGCTATTTCTACCTCTCTTTCTATAAACCCCTCTTTTCTCTATCTACTTACCCCTCTTTTGCACATCTAGCCAAGGAGGGCACGTTTACACTACCAGTTAACAAGGGGCCCAATATTCAGGTGTGGGGGAAAATAGTTATGCTAACTTTATAGCTTAGCCTCTCGCTTTCCCTCACTCAGGCCCCAGGGAGACCAAATGTTGGGCTGTCAAACACTGGAAAAAATCTTTGTTCTGCTCCCCTGTGTAACAATGGAACTTCACAGGGATTTGTCCCATTAATAGACCAGATGCTTTTCAAAATAAATTGAGTCAATATGGAATATCAAACACATTTTTCAGTCAGACTAGAGGGTGAGATTTGCTCAGTAGGCCTTTTTTAACTAAATCATACAAAAGTGTTTTTCACCATCATGGAGATTTTAGAGAAATGGCTAATTAATAAAGAAGAAATGCACTATCACTTTTTTTTTCAGGTGGCTATGAAGATAATGACCTTATCACCTATGAATAACTGAATAAAACTTCTTCAAAAACGCTGCACAATTTTTAATCATGCAAGATATGCAAGAACATTAAACTAAGTAAACACCAAAAAAATGCTATCATGCCTTTTTCATGTCTCTAGCAGATAACTATAATGTGCAGAACCCTAAAAATATCTGGTGACAGGATATATAAGCTACATCTTTTGAACTTCCTTCTTTAGATATGCAACAAAATTTAATTAAATGAATCACTGTAGAAAGCATCACACTTTGAAAAGCATAGGCAGAAAGGGACATTTCTGGTATCTATGACCCAGAGCAGAAATAACTCATATAATGGGCATTTCTTAAATAATATTAGCCTAATAGGTGGTTACAGATTTTTCAGATCAATCAAATCATATCCTCTCCACAGGGAGTGAGATTAAAGAGAGGGCTCATAGTGATCAACTTTAAATGCAGTAAGCTGATCCTTACAAGCTCTCTCTCCAGCCTTCCTTTTCCTTCCCTCTTCCCCTTCCTCTTTCCCTTTCCCCTTTCTCCCCCTGCTTCATAAAGAACCTTTACAACAGGCTCAGTAAAATTGTTTTAAGTATACCTCCCACACTCCCCCAGGCAGTTCACCAGAGAAGTCAAATTAAGAGATTAAAAAGCCAGGGCAAAAGACTTCTAGCAAATTAAAGTACTCCTAGCTGGAATGTATTGCCAATAGCACCCTGCTTGATAAAACAAGTGGCTCTGTGTAAGCAGCTCTCTGGGAGCAGGTTTGCTGATTGCTGTATTATGACACTGAAGTGGAAGATGCTTACTTGGATAACTGACCCAAGACCCCACTATAGGCAGTGTAATCACCTACTTGGAGGTCAGCAGAATTTAAAAGGAACCAAGATTCTAAAGTACATAGACATTCCTAGGTGTAGTTCCTAAATGGTTATGCATTTTTCTTAAGTGCCCTCTTCAAAGATTATAAAAGAAAGTCAAGTGCTTCTTTAAAAAATATCCTTTCCAATTGCCTCATTCTCAAATCCCTCTCTACCATGTAAACATATCAAGGGCTGTCTTGACAGATCTTGGCAGATCA
Source organism: Aleadryas rufinucha (assembly GCA_013397815.1). Taxonomy (NCBI): domain Eukaryota; kingdom Metazoa; phylum Chordata; class Aves; order Passeriformes; genus Aleadryas; species Aleadryas rufinucha. Next base: position 56,856 of record VZTH01012923.1, on the reverse strand, counting down.
CTTCTAGCAAGAAGGCAGCCACAAGTGTTTTGATTATAACAGATTCACAAAACTTCAGGCATCATAGAACTGTTTCAATCTGTTTATTTTCAACTTCTTTTGAATTTACCATTGGAATTAGCATGTGTTATTAGGTTTACGTTCCAGAACCTACAATCCTATGCTGGACTGCTGGCATTTTTAACGCTGAGCAACCTATGTATGCAAACCCTGTGAGCCCATTTATGCAAGGAGAAGAAGCTTACTCAAAAAAACCCCAAAAACCAAAAAACCAAAAACCAACAATGAGCTTTGTCTCAGCTGAGTTATTATTCAAGTTTAACAAATAGAGACAAAACTTTGAGAAGAATGAGTTTTCTGTTTTTGGAGAACAACTACTCCTGCTTCTGCAGCTTCTTTGAGGAATTAGCTCCCAGGTGCCACAGTTTTCTGAAGTTCATCTAAACCACTAGGTGTGTTAGCATGATCATTGTATTTGCATTTCAAATAAGAAATTTGTCTTTTCCAGTCTGAGGGGAATGCACTGATTTTAAAATAAATCCTGTCTGAGGAGAGAAGGCAGCCCACTAAGCAGCACAAGGGATCAGCATCAGCATATTAGTAATGCAATTATTACATCCCAACAAACAACACGGTGAGCAAAATAATTATCAAGATGAGATCAAGCTGAAATTGGTGTGTTGCAGATGGAACTGCTTCTGCTATAATTCCTGTTCATGAGAAACTCTTTAAACTGGAAGCTGCAGAGGAAAATTAGGTATGAGTCCTTAAAAAACGTAACCCTTTACAACCTGGGAAGATGATGTGATGAGGAAGAATATCATCAAAATACCACCTTTGGTCCAATTTTGCTTTCAGCTGGGTAAGTGAAAGCCAGCTAAACCAGTGGTGCCAGAAGGCAGCCCTAATATAAAGAAGAAATGAGTCCAGTGTCTTCTGCAAACTGTTACTGAAACCTCAGAACTCACAAGCAGCAACCAAACACCTGCTGACTGGGCTTCAGTCGGCGAATTGGCACCACGAGCAAACACCGGCCTTAGACCTGCGTGCAGCAGTGTTTACACACACAAATGTTTTGCTTGAATAAAACAGATAATGCATAATTAAGAAAAAATTAAAAATAAAAATATGATCTAATCACAAATTTTCTTGGAGGAATCTTTACCAGTTTTGTTTTAGTGCTCCAAACACTTTACTAGAGATTTTGTGAAATATGAAATACACATACCTCGGCATAGCTCTGCTAGGGAAGACTGGAGAAATGTAAAGGCAATTCCTTTAATGAATACGCTGACAGGAAAACTGAGTTCTCACAGTTATAAAAGTGAATCATTCTGGGGCTGTCCTCCAGAAATATATTTTGCTGGTAAATAAGCTGAAAAGACTCATCTGAAAGATAGCTCCATTAATTTTCAGACTTCACATTACAGGAGGCAAGCACATAGAGTAGGCAAGTAGTCTGGAATCATCCATGTGACACGCTCTAATTATAACTTGTGTGTCATCTTTCCAATACACTGTGTGTTTATGAGAAACTGCCACTGACTTTTGACATATGTGAGAGCAATTGGGTTGATCAGTGGTTTTAACCTGTGGGATCTTGAGCGGGTCTTATTTCTATTTATGTTTTTACTTCTCAGTGCATACCATCAGGTGCTGTAGAGCTCTGATATGGGTGAGTAGTCTAGTTTTCCTTGGTAGTCAGCAGAGAGAGTTGACCTCTGGAGGCCATTTCAGCGTACTTAAATTCATCATTGTTGTTTACTCATGGAGCTTAGATTCCTGAGAGAAGGCACATAAATCAGGTAATTTCTGAGCATTAAAAAATGCCTCATCATTAAAATTTCAATAGCGTGTATTGATCTCATAAGTGCAGATCTTGCCCAGAACTTGCTTTTATTCTTTTTCTGCCAAGGTAAGCAAGTGAGCAAGAGCTTTAAAGCAGCTTTATTTGGTGACTTTATTTTTACTGACTGATTCCTGTAAAATGAGTAGGATGAGCAGCAGAACATATCCTTGTACATGGGAGTGTACTTTAAGAGAACACCCCCATTCATACAAATTACTGGGAAGCTATTTTAAGTAAGTGTCTTGAAAGTGTTTGGTTTTTTCACCCATTTTACCTGTTAGATTGACTCATATGAGTAATGAGGTGGTATAAAAATAATGGCATCCTTTGCTGCTGATTTGTGCCCTTTGTGCAGATCCAAAGAATGCCCATCATGGGTCAGTATTTAAATTCCTCGAGAAGGAAAGTCAACATGATGTGAGAATTTGAAAGAACCATACAAAAGAGAACCTTTCAAATAGCTGATTGGGTGCCTGAACTGATCAAATTTTGATTCTCTAGTCTCATACTTTTAAAACTAAAGTCATAAAAATACAGAATTTCTTTATTAATTAATAGGGGAATTACACAGGTGATATCTAGCCTGGTAAGCAGCTGCCTAGTAAAGTTAAGTACTCAGTGAACTTTTCACTTGAGAATTGAGTTCTGGATGAGAATCTTGGAAATCTAGCCAGACCTCTGGGGTTATTGGTTACTCAGATTTATTTTTTAAAGGTTTTTTTACATGAATTTGATTTTATATTGTCTAGAAACTTATTAACATATTTTTGTCATAGTGCCAGATGTGATCTGAAACCTTTCTGTTTTCCTGGACTGAAAAATAAGGGCATGCATGTGTGCCCATGCACACAAATATACAGAAACAGCTCTCTACCCACAAAACACCAGTAAGGAAAATAACCATATGAAACCAGAAATGTCAAGGTCTAGGCTGAGAATCACAGAACTAATTTAACACATCCTATTCAGATTCTTTAGGTGTGCTCCAAGATTAAAAGTCTATTGGGGTTTTTTTAATCACCATTCTTTTAGAACAATGGACTTATCAAAAGGCAAATAAAATTGGATGTTTTCAACGAAGCAGTGCTTCAATGATAATGATGAAATTCCTGCTGCTCTGTGACACTGAGGGGACTGTACCTTATCTTTCTACAGTGATTGCCTGCAATACATTGACCTAGAAGGTCCTTTCTGGACCTGTATTTCTTTATGTAGCTGACAAAGAAATTAATTTGAATAATTTTCAATTCTGTTTGTTATTTATAAACATCTTTACAGCATTTGTGTGTTTCATGTTAAAGAAAGAGGGAAAATACTGGACATTTTTTTACAAGCAAACCCACAGCTTCAGCTGATTATTAATGTTCAGAGAACAAAGCTTATGGTGAGCCATTATGAGTTTGAAGTAAATAGTATTGTTGTAATTCAACCCCAGCCAGCAACTAAGTACTCCCCCGCTCCTGATGGGGAGAAGAATTGGGGGAAAAAAATGCAAACCTCGTGGGATGGGATGAGATAAGAACAGTTTAATGACTGAAACAAACTCAAATATACTAATAATACTAATTAGAATAACAACAATAATACTCCTGCTTTTATTTAAAGGGAGAGAGAAAAAGTAATAAAGCCCGAGAGAAACAAGTGATACATAATGTAATTTCTCACCACCCACTGACCAACACCCAGCCCATTCCTGAGCAGCGATTAGCAGGACCTGACCGACTTCCCCCAGTTTATAGACTGAAAACAACATTCTATGGTTCTTTGCCCAGTTTGGATCAGCTGTCTTGGCCGTGCTCCCCCTCACCCGCTTCTTGTGCACCTGCTCACTGGCAGAGAACGGGACACTGAAAAGTCCTTGACTTAGTGCNAATAAGAACTCTGACGGCGTTGCAAAGGGCTGACAAAAGTGCCCGAAATCCAGCACAGAAAATTTACAACTTAGGGTAAGCACCACATAGCAGCATCCAAAACATGAGTATGTTATCAACATTATTATCACACTAAATCCAGCACACAGCACTGTACCACCAACTAAGAAGAAAATTAACTCTATCCCAAGCATCACCAGTGTCTGGGTTTATTAATATAACTATATTTTATGTGATTAATAAAGTTCAATATAAAAGGCTCTGACTTGTAACAGCTTTTTAATAAAAGCGAATCTAACAATGCAAGAAGTTAAACAGTATTATTTCCCATCGAGTTGTATTTCTTCAGCACAAATTCTTAAGCAAATTTTAGGCATGATTAATCAAAGTCAAGACCTGTTCAAATCTGTCATTCTTATGAATTCCCTTCTAAACATCACTTCAAATCTCTAAGATTACTATTATGCAACTGCATTTATTATGAAAGACTAGAATGGGCTAAGGTGTCTATCTATTATTATTTATATGTCAAATACTAGTATCATCAACTGTATAAGGAAGTTACAAATTATTTGTGCAAATGCTTCTTTATTTTTCAAATAGTTTTTCACTATTTGTCCTTACTCTCAGTAAAGGAGATACTAGGGCAGATCCACTGCCAAGTGTAACACTCATAACCCAAGCAAACCCATTAAGAAGGGACACTCAGGCCCTGAGTGTCAGGCCTGACATTTCAGGCCACTGAAATGTCAGCAGTAAACCACTGCTGCTTAAGTGACTGACTTTATAGTTGTTCACACCAAGCACAGCAACAAAACCTCTTCCAATTATTCTACTCGGTATAAAACATCCCCACACATACTGTAAGGGACCTAACTTTCGCCCAAATTCAACGAATTATTTAACCTGCAACTACTGTTCTAAAAAGATGATTTGTATCCTGCCTTCAGGCAAGAGCTGCATTTTTGCTGTGTTATGGGACCAAGTAGCACTGCACGAGGGGAGCTGGCTGGTCAAACCACACAGTTAATGCTGGGGACCCAAATTCCACAATAAACACATTTCCAGCAGTTTTACCCTAACCCCACTTGGTCTGCTTGAGGCACTGGACATCCACCTGCTGCTGCAGCACATGGTGTGTACTCTGCAGCATATCATATCCCCAGCTCAGCTTCAGCTGTAAGGCAGCCTCCAGGCTCAGCCTGAGAGGGAAGAACTGAATTACAGGAACAAGTGTCAGCTGGGGATTTGCTTCAAAAACACACTCCTGAGCAAAATTAACATGCTCATGTAGATATAGCCTAAGTGAATCCCTGAGTTTCCTCACATTCAGCCTTAATTTATCTGGTTTTCATGTTCTTCACTTCTGTCCTTGATAGGAATTTAGGCAAGATTTATTAGTAATAAATCTCTAGAGCCTAATTTATGCAGGCTTAAATCTGTGGATGAACTGCAGCGGTAACTTCAGGGGAAATGACCTTATCCAAAGCTGTTTGGATACACTACATTCCACTAATACAGGGATTTTTCTTTGTCCATAATCCTTCAACCAGTTTCTTATTATATTTAAACTCACTGTTTCGCCCTTCCAGCAGACTAGCTTCTCATTGCTATTCAAGGAAATATTAGCCTTTAAAATAAATACAAAAATGAGTTTATTTGCAGGGATTTAACAATTCTGTATGGATCTGTACTTCTAACTCTGTTCAAATTAATGGCTATTTCTTTCCAGGTGTGTGTGAGAAAAATTTGAAATCTGAATCTAGACAGCAAATTTGAATCTAGATATCTTGGAGCAAAATGTTGTTCCATAGTATGGCTAGCATGAAAAGTAGGGAATATGTAGGGCTTAAAAAATATCTTTAAAAGAAGAAGCCCTTCAGTGATTATGTCTTTTAATTCGTGGTGAAAAATAACTGACCTTCCCCCATGTCAGTTAAAGATGATTAATCAAGAAGGTAATTTTATCCTTCAACTATTTCTGTACTGACCTGAACCTGACAGAGTGCAGTATTATTTAGCTTAGCTTTATGCAAAAACTAAATCTAGTTCTTAAATGGAAATGCACAAACTCAGGAGACAGCTGAAGCAAGACACATTAATTTTGGGGTATTCTTAGACTCTTAATGTTAAATCTAATAAACTTTGTGAATAAAAAAGTTATTAAAATTATTCTTAGCATAGTTTGTGATAAGAATGAATGTTTCTAACACAACTTTTAATGACCAGTTTGGCATTTAGTTCAGTAGGTTGGCATTATTCTGAAAGTAGAATGTGATTCATTACCTAAAACTATTCGAGATACTGTCAAGTTTTGCATTAGCTACAGTATGATGGTACTTTCCATGATGCCTTGCATTTCTGTGCATTTTGTGTCCAGTCTTGATGAGATAAAAAATATTAAGGGGAAATCAAGGCATAGGGATGCTACCCTTGGAACAACAGATGTCTGATGGAATCACTCATGAGACGGAACAGGTCCTGAGGCCTGAGCATGAACTGCTGCACACACAGCCCACAGGCAAAGCATGGTTTAGATCCTTATGAACCAGTACTACACCTCAGCCAGTCACTGATGTGGAAGCAGGTGGGCTCTTCAAATGGAAAGAGTCTTGTCCTGAAAGCACAGGGATTTGATCCTGATCATGACAGTTTAAGTAATGTGAAGAATCCAAAGAGGGGGAATGTCACTGAGGGTGCTTAACACCTCAAAACTCAGCTTCTCATGCCTCTGGTGTTGCAGCTCACAGCCTCATTTCGTCTGCTGCTGCTACAGATCTCACTCCTGCCTTTCCATATATCTCTGCATTACATCAAATAATTAATACCAGTGAAGTGTTTAATATCATGATAGGATAAATAACTTCAAGCAATTTCCTTCATCATTTTGAGTTCTTGCTGCTTTTTTATAAGATTTAATGTTGCCTTTGAAATCATAATCAATAAAGCTTCTTTTTCAACACGAACATAATCTCCTTTGAGTAATAAGTGATTAGAAAAACTTTATCCCAGAAAAGCAGAGTATCAATTTTATTTATACCAGTGAAGGAAATCCCTGAAGAAACAGATATTTACAGAAAGATTACCCGAAAATCAGAATTTTCTCAGGAAATTACATCTCATTACACTATGTTTTTCTTGATCAGCATATCATGAGTTTGAGCATAAAGTTGGTAGCTCAAGTATAAAAATCACTTGCTACAAATTTATCAGCTTTACCAGTCCTACTAAACATCATCCCTGTCTCATACCATTTAGGCTTGTTTTCAGAAAAGGTGGAAACCATGAGAAACTGAGTTCAGCATTTAGGTCTTTTGCCAAGCTACTTGATGGTAAGTTTTTCCTTTGACTTCAATACTGCAGAATTAAATTTTCTTTTCTGCAGTAACAATGCTTTATTTATACAGGCGATATCCCCTGTGAGGACCTTACAGAAAGGTTCAAGATAATTGATAAACTGGAGATCACTCCATTAATGAAGTTTTGTCCAATTTCCTTGAAAATTACTTTTGAGATGCTAGTTTTCTCCTTACAAGCCTATTTTCTATTGTTTGTATGGTCCTTGAGTTAAAATGTAAACCAAATTTATTTTATTGCCATTTTGTGTTTATGTTTGAAGTTCTGCCACAAGACAGCCTTGTTAAAGGGATTTGTATTGTACTAAATACATAATTCAACCCTAAATTTTCCCTAAGCTGAAAGATTTCAAGCAGCGGGCACAGAGGAGGTAGCCAGCATCAGGGAGGAGTTGAACCCTGGTCTCTCCCACATCTAATCACATTTCTATGCTCTACTTTTTCCTATTTTTGGTTCTTTTTTTCTTTTTTTTTCCTCTCTGACAGGTCATAATGTCATATGCAATGCAGGCAACTAATGCTCTCTGCTCTAAGAATTGACCTCAGCCCAATCTTCATCTGTAAAATGGGATAAAATGCTCTTGCTTTTTCAATCATGGAAGGTAGCAAGGGCTCTTTTATAAATCTTCCCAAGCAGACAAGAACTCCAGTTCCAGTGGTTTAACTGTCATTAGTGATAAAAGTGTACTGATTGAAAGGAATTTTTTTCTTTTTTTAGGGCAGCAGTAGCATCCTATTTATAGTAAATTGTTAGGAAAGGAAAGGAAATAAAAAGAGAATTAAAACCATTTGATCTTAAGAACTGGTTATCTGGCTTTAGATCTTGGAGTGCTTTAACAAAATGTCTTTCAAGGTTTTGGTGGTACTACCACTTAAGCACCTGATTCACTATTCTGCTAGCTCCAGAAAACTAAGTAAGATATCCTATGATACTCCTATCTATAGAAGCCATATGACTATTTACAGATATTTTCCATATGGTTGTCTTAGTAGCAACTGGGTTTTTGCTTTTCCTTTAAACACATGAAATAATTAGATATTGTTTGATCATGGACATTCAACAAAATGTTAGGACTATAACAGTAATTAAAAGCAGAAGTATTTTTTTCTGGTTTAGCACAAATAAAACCTGGAAGAATTTTCCGAATTGCTGATAAGAGGTTGTTGTTCAGGAAGATCAAACAGCTGTGTGTCTGAATTGGAGCACAAGGTTTCTATTCTTATCACTAATTGACATACTTTCACTTTGTAGGGACAGATAAGAAAACAATTCTTGTTGCTTCGTTGTTTTTAGAGAAATGATAAGATACAAACATGAGCAAAGGGATATACACTTTACTTCTCCTGTGGCCATCAGGTCTAGAAAGGAAAATTATATTGAGACTGCTTTCTCATTAGGTATTCATACATCTCTGGCCAGTAATCTACCTGAGCAATTGAAAAACTCCCTGGGAATTGACTAACGGCAAGGGAGGGGAAAAAAAGTTAAATCTGATTACTTGCTCAGTATATAGCATTAAAAATGGCCATGGAAAGAACTGAGTCTCCAGCTCTCAGACCTAGTCTTCCAGCTATAAGCTTCTCCCAGAGAGAGCTGGTTTCTTTTTTTGGGGTCTACAAATATAATCAAAGCTGAAGAATCAATCAATATTGCTAAAATGTAAAATAGGCTGCCTTTTTCTTCTCTGTCCAGTTCATTTAAAAATCTAGTCAGGAACAGCAGCTTCAAGCAAAGAGAATTCCTACCATTTCCTCCTATTTTTTTAGTGGAAGTGCAGAAACTCCAACCACGGAGAAACATTAATTCTGTTCCGCTCCCATGACAATCTGCCATCCTTCATGACTGCATCTTGTCACATTGTGAAACAACTCGTGAATTAGAGAGGCTGTACCATAACACAGAGAGTGGGAGGTTTAGCAAACAGAAGCTGGGTTTCTGCCTGCAGTTTTTGAGGCTTGTTTCAACATGTTGCTCATTATTCACTACCCACTATCGCTCAGAGAAATTGCCAAAGGGAAACTACCACACAGGTAGTTGTATGTTACATATATATACAATTGTATATGTATGTATATGTACACCGTATATCATACCTTTACTGTACATTTCAGAGGATAAGGTGTAAACATTCAATCAGATGTTGAGGACTGAGGACACGGTATCACAAAAAAGCCAACTTTTACTTCTGAGAGGAAGCAAGTATGATTCTTCTGATAATTGCAATCATATTTCCCATATCATGCAAGTTTTATGGAGCTCAGCTGTTGAGTAGCAGTCAAAAGGTTAGCACACCCATGCATAAATCATTGGATGCTCTTGTGGCGTATATTCATTGAATTAGCTACATCTACAATTAAAATAGTCCTTGATCTGATGTTAAATCATATTATATTCAAATTCTTAAATCGTCTTGAATATGATTTCATTGCATGAGCTACCATGCAATTAAAAGATTACTTAATACCACATCTGCAATACAACCGTAAATGATTGAAACAAGAGAAACAGAAATATTTTTTGTACAACTTCCACAATTTGTGATAGTACAGGAAGAAAGCTAAAGAATTCTCATATTTCCTTACACATTTTTGAATTTAAAAACTTGATTCACTTTATATTGTTTAAAAATACAGAAAGGGCCAGCACTATGAAGTGGTGTTAAAACTCATCTTGCTGGAAAGTGAACCCACGCCCTTCCACAGAAGAATCTGGATCTGCCAGCGATATTGCTGAATTGTTTAAACCATCATCTGAAGAAATCACCTCTTATAAGGAACATTCATTCCAATTATAATCCCACATTTCATCTATTACTGTGAGAAAAAGGCTAAGAAAAATGTAGTGGTTCACTGTCACTTACATTTAGAAATATATATCCCATTAAACACAGATCCTAACTGTTTTCCAATCACAGATGTCCATGTACACTGATGAAAACTTCAGACTTCAGATTCCAAATTAAGTACAGGTGTTTTGTTTAAGTGCTTTCAAAAGCCAAATTATTTTTCTCTAAATATTGGCAGTCACTTAAAACTATTAGCTTTCATTTAAAACTGTTAGCAGTCACTTAAAACTGATTACTCAAACTTTATTTTAAATGCACATGACCCCAGCAATATAGAAGCTTCTGTTTCCCATTAAGTCAATCAATTAGTAGGCTTCCAGTAATTAACTTCTTCTATTAACTTATTTTCAGCAGTTCACAAAGTGCCCTGTAAAATCAAATAACATCTTGTTTTGTTTGAGCCAAGAATTTTAGGATATTTTTATTTTAATTTTCCAGTGTGCATTTGCCTTTTTTGTAATAACATCATGTTGTTCAGCCATGGTCCAGCCTAAAATCCACTATGATCCTGAGATCTTTTTCTCCAGCACCTCTGCCTCACCTTTTGTTCCTCACTTGAAAGTGTGTAGATGTTATTCTGCGACTAAGGGAGTGGCATTGGTGTTCAGTTTTTCTCAGATCCTTTTGATTTCTAAGCTTGCTCTTGAATGTGTTGACAAAAACAGTGTCTGCAAATTTATTGAGTTCAGTCTTTATTCTAAAATTCAAGTAACTAATGAAATTACTGAGAAGGACGTGTCTGAACTAAAACTGTTTGCAGTTATCCCATTTGATACATGAGTTGGTTTTGACATTGAACCACTGTTAACCTCGGAAACTATATTCAGAAAGAATATGAATGTTCTACTTTCATTTAGACAGCTGTGCTACCTTGGTTTTTCCAGTTACCACAGTGATATCAGAGAGTTATTACCAGTACTGAAAGAAGAAAACACATTTTTGAGACTTTAAATCTATTGTCTTTACTTTGTTTATTTTGTTGAATTAAAGACAGCCCTTGGGAGATTTTAGGGCAATTTATCTTTTTTTTTTTAAAAAAAAAAAGCACTTCAGCTACTGTGTACACAAATCCCCACTAACTACTTAATTTAAAAAAATAATCTCTAGATGTGGTTTAAAGAAATACAGATGCATCATTTAGTCTTCATTGTCCTCCTGCAGAATTTCAGTCAGGAAACCATTGAGCCATACAGATTTCATTACTGAAATAGATGGAAACATCAGCTTGTGTAACAGCTTCGAGCATAGGAACAGAAAGGCAAGATCAGTTTTTCTTTGTCAATTTTTTCCCAACGCCATTTCTGCTTTGTCACTTTTCCACATCGTTTGTCTGCGCAGCTTCTCGGGCTCCCTCTGGTGGTTACCGGCCAGAGGCGTTGCCTCCCTTGCAGCCGCACGACAAAACCCACAAGACTGACTTTATTAGCATTTCTTGCTCCAATAATAATTAGGAAACAATCAATTTATTAAAGTATAAGGCTTCGTGTAGTCCACTTGTGTAATATAGATCATAATATGCTTCCTGAGCTAAGAAATATTTGAAAAGTCTACTATAAATCATTTTCTTCTTTCAAATTATTTTGGGGTTTGAGATGAGAGAAATAGAAGATGCAACTAACCAGTAGATTAATATCCCATAATACCCCTGATAATGATCCAAATAAAACACCTAAATCCAAAATTTCAAGTAAGCGGTTTTTAATATCTCTCTTTACTCAGGCAAAATTCTCCGATAATCTGGATGTGCCAGACTTTCTCTTAGCTAACAGTGTTTTCTCCTACCTCAGGTGTGGATGTGTATTTTCTCTTGATCCCCAGGATATTGCAAACTAGCATGGGAGAATTCCTGCATCAAATCCCAGTAGATACGGCCCTCTTTTGAGCAGATATCCAGCCAATTACAACATTACTACAGATTTCTAAAAATATTTCCATAATCAATATAGTGAAAAGTCTCCTCTAAAGGCATGAGAAAAAGAAGCTTTTTTTTTTTTTTTAATTAGACTAACAGTATTAATATTTTCATATGGTAATTCTTTGTATTAAACCAGTAATATTTGAAATAGAAAGAAACACAGGAAAGTTTGCAGGAGGCAGCCCCAGCTCACAGGTCATATGCTCAACAAGTCTATTTTACCTGGATCACCTTTGCAGATGAACAGAATTAAGACTAAATAATTTTTCACTGAGGTCAAGCTTCTAACAATTATTGCCTTTTCAGAACTTCTTATGATTTAAATACCTGTATTTCATTTCCAAGAAACAGCTAAGTACAGAGATAATGAGACACTGAGCGATAAAAACATATTTTTATAATCATGTTTTCAGCACCAAGAAGTTACCTGCTCTTCAATGTATCCAGAAAAAAAATGGTCTCAGGTAAATTCTGACTGTTGGAACAAACCTGTGGAACACCTTTAGGCAGCTCGACACATCACTGCTACTGATGCACCCCTGTCCAGGTATAAGATCTGCTGATGTACAGCCTCTCTTCCTGAAGTTTATGATGGTCAGTGAAGGTTGTATGCATGGGCATAAAACTGAGTTTTACTTATAGAATTTTATGAATATAATTTCTCTGATGTAATGACTGTATAGAATGCCTTGAGAGAATTTCAGCTTCGTTTTAAGTCCTTGCCAAAGTAGATTACATTGTTGTCTACTTTGCATAAATATACCCAAATTTTTGAAGAAAACGTGTAATTTATAACACCTTTTTTGACATGAAGCCTTTCTATTTTAGCGATGACTAATAAATACAAAAATAAGATATTTATATGACTGTGCAAGTGGCCACGAGCTAGCTTGGTATTGGTTGATTCAAGTTTGTCTACATTAGGTTTTTCGTGGTGTTTTAATGGGAATTTGCTGGTTTCTTTTCAATAGCCTAATGTAGCAAAAATTTCAAGCATTGAAATTCTCCTTCTGAATTTTTGTAAGGAAATGTGTACTATAAGAGCTTAGCGCAGATTTATCCTAAGACAATATAACCACAAACCCATTCTCTTCAATCATTACGATGTAATATTGTGCCTCTCTTTGACACATACATTTTCCTATGATGTTGCAAAGAAATCATATAACTGTAAACATCTTGCTCTTAGAAAAGATCACAGTATACAATAATAGGAAGAAATGCAGTAAGCTCATGAAACAAAATCCCTGAAGTACTTTGATTTCATTAAATTCAATTTGGATAAGCTGTGCTGAGGGTTTAACAACACTACTCTGGGTTCTCTGCATCTCAGAAGAAATGTTTCATCTATTGATTATTTTTCCTACGTGGAAAAAATCTGAGGAGCTAATTCTATCTCCAGAAAGCAACTGATAGATACAACTGATGGATAGTGATCTTGACACGATATTTTTGGGTAAGAATAGCAAAAGAACACACTAATGAATAGAGTTATCTTTTCACAACTGAAACAGTTTATTGAAAATTCACAGATAGATAAAATGAGCTATTGATTCACTCCAGATGTCTCTTTTGAATATTTTTATTTTAAAAGTCTTTAATAGAAATGTACAAAAAAAAAAAAAAAAAAGAAATATGACTAAAGTAATTGAAAAGTGGTTTTACTCCTTAGTTTCTGTGGCCATACTTTTTCCCTTCAGTGTTTCAGTTTTTCCTTAAAAAATTAAATCAAACACAGACTACCACAAAAAAATTAAAATGCTTGAATTTTAATTTATGTTACTATATTAAATTCTTAAATGACTATGTGAATATAGGCTGGGGACTTCTTTAGTAAATAACTTTTTATAAAATGTCAAAACCCTGCTACAAAATTGATACAAACTGTCAAGTTTACAGCTGAGCCAAATTTCATCAGTGATAGATTTCAAACTCAGTGAACCTAAGAGTTCACACTAACCTAATTGTTAAAAAAACAGAAGCAGATTTACAAAGTTAGGCCAATTCTATAACCTACTAACCTAATGCTGTGATTGCTTTGCTTCTGGACAATTACTTGTGGGATATGAGTGGAAGATGAACATAATTAGAACTCAAAAAAGTTACTTTTATTAAGAAATAGAAGTTTCAAAGGGTGGTTTCTGGAGTTATTTTGAAAGGGGGCTAAGGAAAAGACATAGCAATAATTGAATCAACTTAAAATGAGTTAGTGTGCTGTCTTTCTCACATCTAAACCAAACTAAAACTCAAAATCAATTTCTTAAAAATATCAAAGAAAATACAGGAATAATTTCTCTTCTGACACTGAGTTTGTCTCTATGGTTAATTAAATATGTAACTGCCCTATTTGCATGTTGATTTACACAGGTTATGCCAGGATTCCTTGGACTGAAACACCTCAAAAATAATGTCATGAGGGGATTTGATGACCAAAAGCAGGCACAGCTTCTCATGCTGAGCTCTTGACACAAAGGACTGGGCTGCACACCGGCCTGACAGGAAAAGCTGGATATGTAAAGACACAAAGTATGGATGCTCCACCATCAAGTCTACTTTCATTGGTTCTTCAAGATAGTTTATATAATCCTCTGGATTCACTAAAAATGATCGCTGTACACCAAGGCACGTTGCCGTTTTTGTTCCAGGAGGAAAAGCATAGGAATCTTTGTATATTGGATCAAATTTTTACCTCAAGTTCCTCCACCAGGCGGACACGTGTGAATTTGAACTGTCTCCAGCAAGGGCTGCTGGTCTCCAAATATTAAAAAGTATCTGCAAAAGCAGACAGAATACACTGTTTTCCATACTCATAGATAAGAGAGAAGCATGCTGAAGTTGCTGCACTAGGAATGTAAGTAAACAATAACAGAAATTACTGGTTGTAAATGATAGCTGAGCATTAGGAGTGTCTACAAAGGTGGCGGGGTTTCCATCAGTGCTGGTTTTTTAGGATAAATAGGTATTTATGAAGATTGGTTACACATAATTAATTGTTCTTCTTTCTGATTTCTGCTTGCCTTCTGAGATGCAGGGCACTTAGATTAGGAACTCCTCCAGCAGAACCCTCTTCCATGGTGCTCTGCGTATGCCCAGTGAGTCTTGGGAATTTAGGCAAGGGGAGGCAACCTCATCTATAATTTTGGTGAACTTCAAGTAAACCCTGAGTAATAACATCTCCCAGGAAATCTCAGAAAAATGGAAAATGGGATCAGTTTAATGATCTGGACTCTGAATGAAGCCCTCTCCCAGAGCAAATTAAAACACCACACAACTGAGCCTGAATCAATAAGAGCCAACTCAAGCAGTTACCAAAACCAATAAAGAAGAAAAGTCTGGCTCAAACAAAACCAAGCTTAAGCTACCTTCTTTGACTGCAATAAAATGTTTCAATAATTACCTGAAAGTAAAACTGGTCTCTGTTCTGTCAGAAAAAAATTGCAAGAGCTGGGTAAAAGCATTCACTAAAACCCAGAGAGCTGGCAGTAGCACTGAAAATTGACTTTTACAAGACCTTAAGTTAAGACCTGTGGCAAGTATGGAATGAATTTTCTGCATTGAATTCATCGTTTTGATGTCTATATGTCAATGTCCTTTCTTGAAATTCTGATGTAGCCAACATCCTACCAGCAGTAAGGTGATGCACAGCATACAAACCTTTAAAAGAAAATAATCTTCTAGTCATCTAGTAACTGGAATGAAATTTGTCAGACTATTTAACTAGAAGATAGGATATTCTGTAAAGCGGACAGGTTCTGTTGGTAATTGTAATGGTAGTCTTCTAATGAAGACTATTAAATCTGCCTTAGGGTTTTCGTTTCCTGACTCACAATTTATACAATGACAGTCTGACATACAAAATTAAAAGAAATGGTGAACTAGCAGTTTCTGTCTACAAAAATCCTGTTTCTCGTTACTACATCTTTGCAAGGCCTTTGCACAGCTATAGAGGTATATTTTTACCATTTTCCTAGACACTGTACATCTCTGCTTACATAGGTATCTGTATAAAAAAATGTCAGTATTCCAAGAAAAATCAAAATTATGATTTATGCACTTTTTTGGGCATGATACCTCCAGGAAAACGACAAACCACACACATTTTTTTCCCTTCATAGCTGTATTTGGAGCCATCTCCATGCTCCTAGTCAATGTGTACAAATCAGATCTTGCACCTCTTGAAGGAGGAAGACTGGTGTCAAGCCAAGTCCAGGGTGCTGCTGACACAGCAAGGACAAGTCCTTTCTGAGCGCTGTGGAGAGCCTGAAGGAGCCAAGGTTGCTGCTACTGCTGCCGCCAGGATGGAGGAGAGTGTAGAGGCACCAGTAACTGCTGGGAAAGGTGTCCATCCGCTGTACACTGTTTTCTTCTTTTGCCCAAAGAAATGCCCTGGTGACCAAGGTCTCCAGGGCTGCACAGTGAGGTCCTGGCCTTTTCTCTTACATCAGACATTCACTGCCTCTGCCTGTGGCTGGAGCTGACCCCAGACAAAGCAACCTGCAAACTCCTAGTCACTTTACCAGCAGCACACCCCTGCTTCAGCAGGAGTCACGCTTTCCAGGTTACTCCTTTCCACTGTTACCTCTTTCAGCCTTGATAATTTTGATGTTTCCCTACATCATGGCTAAGGTAACTTCTCGAGCTCGTATTTTTGTTTTTCCTATATGGAAACATGATGCTCATTTTACAGAACTTAAGCCTTTCTTAAGCCCTACGACCTCACCCCGGTCAGATGTACATTTCACAAAGCAGTTTGAAGGAAGAATAATTGTCCATTTAAAAGACTTTTGCAGCCACTGTGCCCGTGACCTAGATATCTGCTGCATTCTCCTGAGTTTAGTAAGACCTGATCTATTGTGTTATATTGTATTACAAGTGTTCATCAAAATACACTTCATTCTGTTTTAGACAAAACACAGCTATGTTTTTATGCACAGGCAAGTTGCTTCTGCAGCCAACATTAAAAAGCATCCCATGGGGTAATTGTCACAACTCAAGGCAAATGAAAAAAGCAACCCTCTTCAACAACTATAAAGCAAGTTCATGTTGTTAGACCATGGTGTTTAGCTTTTGGCATTTTTACAGAAAAAATTTCTGGGCATCGAATAAAGTATGGATACATGTTTTTATGTACAATTTTTAGGCCTAAAACACATTACCTTAAAGCACTAAATACTGATACAAATTATGAATGAGATTTTGGAAACTTAGCTTCAAATTTCTTCTTTTGATTGCCTGCATTTTAAGGCTTTTTTAGAACTGATTTTTAAGAACCGGAATAGGAGAAAAAATGCCAGCACAAACTCAGGGATGGAATGACAATGACTCTCAAATGTATATGGGCAGATGTTTACTTGTTTCTAAATGTCAGCAAGAAGCAATAAACTTCAGTTTATTGGTGACACTTCTCCACTATGGAAATCTGAATGTAGTGACAATTGTGACCTGAGGATTACATTATTCGCAAGAATATAGATAGAAGGAGAGTTAATGCTCATAGATGCTTGACTTTTACATACTAGTAACGTTGTAGAAGGTGAATCAAAGGTTGGTTATGAATCATGGACTTTTTTATTTGGCTTTTGAATTTAATTTAAAGTTCACATCCACCTTTAAAATGGAAATTTCTACTCCAGGAACTAGTCACAAAGAAAAATAATGGGGTAGGATTGATGTGACTGTTGCGTCTGATCTTGTTTCACAAATAAACAAAAATAGTCAGTCTTCAAAATAAACCTGTTTTCAGTCTTGTGTTTTATAAACAAACCATGACCAGATATGGAGAATAATTTTTGCAGCAAAGAAAACTCGTCAATCAGCTAAGGGCTGAGCTGTCAAACAATTTCTAAAGGCTAGTGCTACTCATATGCTTATTTAATATAAAAACACTTTAAATGGTTGCTGTTTATTGACACTGGGGTGCAGTTGAGAGCCTTGAACCTCAACTCCAGCTTCAACATTGTTACAGAAAAAAGCCCGAAAACCCTCCCAGAAGACCCTCAAAGAATTTATACAGGATTTTACTAAAACACTTCTCTGGAGAAGTTGTATATCTTATTATTTATTCTAGTGGAATGATAAAATGCATAAAGACGTATCTATGTATGTATTTGTACAATCAGATGCTGATTTTTGTGCCTCAGTTTTTCAATGTAATCAAAAATAGGACAGTAGCTAAAAAGTGCATTGTTTATTGTTTCTGTGGTGCTAATCAAATGTTCATTTTAAAATATAAATGCATTTTACTGACATTATATTGATTATTTGCTTATTATAACTACATACCTGCATTAAATAGGAACAAAGAGCTTAGTAGTAATTAATATTTTAAATCAATGCATTGGACTTGTCATTACTGAAAAAAACATGTACCAGTGTAAGTAATTTTTTTTTATTATTGGAACCATTTAAAAATAACACACCCAACCATTGGAGTGAGCAAAAGGAAGGACATCCTTGTATGTTTTTACAGTAATATCTTCTGGATTAAGCCACTGAGGAGTAAATATGAAGGCCTAGACTTAACAGGGTACGTAGGTTCCCATCCGTTTAAAACATTTCTCCTACTATTTTCTCCATTGATTGCTATGGAAAATTTTGGAGCCAAACCAATTTTTGGAGGTGAGTTGTCTGATAAAGATGACAGATGAACAGTCACAGACAGAATAACACTGCATGTAGTTTCTTGCTCTTTCTGAAGTTCATGGGTTATTTTAGTTTTAGTAGATCTTTTCATGTCAAAGGGTGTTCAGGACTAGATTCAATAAAACTAGATTCAAGGAAATGTGTGAGGCACATACTTAAGAGATCTCTTTTGCAAAGAAATTTATTTTCTTAAAGTGCAATGCAATATTTTTACTGGTTTTTTTTTTTTTCTAATAGTTTTTCAACTAATTCCTGTATTTAACTATATATTTATTTGTACTGAATTCATAACAGCTTTTCCATCTCAACTTTCTTTTGCATGAAAATTTTACTCAGTCCAGATAAGAAGAACAGTGGTTTAACATGTCAATACCTGTTTGGTTACGACACTCTTAACAGCAATCATGAGGGTTGTCAGTGTGGGAACTTTCCTTCACTCACATAAAATCTGAAGCCTGAAGGTCTGACAGAAAAGCTACAATATAGTTGTATTCTTGGGGGTTTTTTTCCCCTAATGTTCAGGGTATTCTTATAGAAACTATATACTTTGTGTTAGATATGTAGCAGAAAAGCAAAGCTTGAACCACAAAACTGTCAATTAAATATCCAAAGGAAACCATGGGAGTCAACTCTCCCATCCAAATCATTAATGTGATTTTAAGGTTGATTTCTGCTAAAATTTATTTTGTTTCTATACTCACTTTTCCTGCTTACTTTTCTGTTAAGTGTAATATCTCTTCTCTAACCTTTCAGGGTATTCTTTTCAAAAGATATTATTTTCCAAGAAAACAGAAGTGTGAGTGGTGAGGACCAGCAGCATTTCAGATGGAGGGTTGTATTAACTTCATCAAAACCAGGGCTGCACTCAAGACATCCTAGAAAATGAGTGATGTCTGGCAGCATGACTTGATTCAAAAGCAAACCATCAGTTGTATTTAAAACGTTTCTTGTGTCTCTCTCACCACATGAAGGAATTCAGAAGCAAACACAGGCATCAGCAACACTAGGAAAATCTATAGATTTCTGTTCATTTTCACAATATACTCAGAGAGTTTCCGAAAAGCATGTGATATCTGATATATCTTAGAGATGTTTAACCTTGTTCTTTCTCAAATCCCTTGCAGGAGTAGAGACTAATAGATTTGCATGGTAATCAAACATGTCAACAAAATTATAAAGAATGCACATTACAAAAAAATCCAAACCCAAGTCTTTGAGAAATCTTTACTAGTTTATTTTTTTTTGATAGATTTATAACTTCTTAAATGAGTTACAATTGATGTAGAAACCACCTCAATCCAAATAAAAGTTTCTCAGATCAATATAAACTGGATTGTGTTCTCCCATGATGTGTTCCTTTGGACATAATGGAGCAGACCATATATCAGTTTAATTAAAATCAACATCTTCAGAAGTCGATGGCTTTGCAGACAGCTGATGTGCAGCTGCTGAGATGCTTCAATATGAGCAGCAAAAAGAAGGGTAGAAAAAAACCTCGTCAAACTGCAGACTGAAAAATATGCAAAGAAAAGCTCGCTGTCTCCAACAGCACATCTGGGCAGCTCTGTTGGTCACTGCTGCTGCTAGCTGTAGCTCACGGACTGGTAATTCGAAAACAAATGGATAAAATCCTCAGGCAAACCCGTTTCATTCATGAGGTATATATGCCGATGAGAATATTCTCATGAACTCGCATCCGTATGCTGGAGGAAGTTTTACGTTTCGCCCCGTTCTGAAAGGACTGGCTTTTCAGGAGCTCCCGTTCCGGCCCCGTGCAGCGCTGCCTGCGGCTGCCCGGCTGCAGGGAGCCCGCCGGCCCTCAGGACGAATGCGCTCCTGCCGCGGCGGAGCTCTCACACACGGAGTCGTGATTTGGCAGTGAAAAGCGGCTAGACTGCCTATTCTTTTTTTTTTCTTTTTTTTTTTTTTTTTTTTTTTTTTCTTTTTTTTTTTTTTTTTTTTTTTTTTTTTTTTATAAGAAGGCGTGACAATGTCTGCCTCCTTTTGTCCTTTGAGATACTGAATGATTAATGGAAACCTCTGAAGGAGGTGAGAACAGTGAGCACAGGCGGTTCTTACTCCGGAGTAACTCTTGCCGCCGGCTACCTGTTGAGGTGGGTTGACGCAGGCGCTTCATTATTTCTGTCTTTCCAAGCGAGTTCATTTAAGCCCGGCCGGACCAGCCGAGCGCCGCCTAGCCCTGCTGGGAGACGCGGCTCCCGAGCCTCCCTCCGAGAGAAGGCACCAAGCGGAGAGAAGTTTTCTGGGGAGAGGACCGGGGTTCGGGCTGCCGCCCTGGGGGGGCACCTGCAAGCTGAAGGGAGGGAAGAAAAGGCGGGCGGGGGAAATAAAGAGGGCAAGAAAGCCCCACCTCCCGTTTCCCCGAGGAGACATTCCCGGGGAGCTGAGTCTCCCGAAGCAGCGCGGCTGCCAGCGCGGGGGGCGCGGGCACTCGNCCGGCGCAACCTGCGCCCAGCGCCGCGGCACCTCCGCCCTCCCCTCCCCGCCGCCCGGCGCTGGTGGGGCGGCCGCCCCGCGTTCGCCGCGGTCCGCGGTGTCGGGAAGCGGCGGCTCCGCGTTCCGCCCGCGGAAACTTTGCCCGGCGCGCAGAGGGAAGGATGGAGCCAGGGGAGCCCGCGGCGGCGCCTCTCAACCTGTCCCGAGCCGCGGCAGAGACGCCCCGCGGGGAGTTCAACCTCTCCGGGCTGCCGGAGGCCGAGGGGAAACCCCTCTTCGGTATCGGCATCGAGAACTTCATCACCTTGATCGTCTTCGGTGTGATCTTCACCCTGGGGGTGCTGGGCAACACCCTGGTGATCACGGTGCTGGCGCGGAGCAAGCCAGGCAAGCGCCGAAGCACCACCAACATCTTCATCCTCAACCTGAGCATCGCCGACCTGGCCTACCTGCTCTTCTGCATCCCCTTCCAGTCCACGGTCTACGTGCTCCCCACCTGGGTGCTGGGAGCCTTCATCTGCAAGTTCATCCACTACTTCTTCACCATCTCCATGCTGGTGAGCATCTTCACACTCTCAGCCATGTCTGTGGACCGGTACGTGGCCATCGTGCACTCCCGACGCTCCTCAGCCTTGCGTGTTCCCCGCAACGCAATGTTGGGTGTGGGGCTCATCTGGGCGCTCTCCTTCGCCATGGCCTCGCCTGTGGCTCACCACCAGCGCATCTTCCACCGTGAGACCAGCAACCAGACCTTCTGCTGGGAGTTCTGGCCCAACCCACGCCACAAGAAGGTCTACGTGATTTGCACATTTGTCTTCGGATATCTGCTCCCGCTGCTGCTCATCTCCTTCTGCTATGCCAAGGTGGGGCAAATGTAAAAGGATGGGGGGACACAGTGGTGGAAAAGGTGTCCGTGAGCCATAGGGCCATTTCTGGGCATGTGGAGAGACTTGACACTGTCAGGAGAAAAAGGAGCAGGGGCGAGTTTGTGCCACAAAGGGAGAGGGGAGGTTTTATAGCTGAGGGATGTCTGAGCGGGGACAACATATGTTCAGTGGCACAGAGAGGTCAGAAGAAGGATTGCATGGGGTGGGTGGGGGGGTGTTCTGGCAATTACTGGGGTCTCTGTCAGGTTTCCTTGTAGCAGAATGCTAAGAAGCCCCAGTGCTCTGCTGCTTTCTCTGTCACCATAACTTTTAATTTCTTGCAGTGCTGTATGAGGTGTTTGGCTCAATAAAGTACAACAAAGCAACAAGTTGTTCAGGCTTCAGATGAAGCATTGTGTTACTTTAAAATGTGCAGTGCACTTAAAAATTACCTGTTTGGTGTTAAGAGTATAATGTGCATCATGCTGCCTGGTCCCTGCAGTGCCACGTCTTGCCCCAGCTGAAGTTGATGAGAGATTTACCTCTGACTTCAGCAAAGGCAGGTGGTTCTAGGGAGCAGGGCATGAGGACCCAGGTAGGAAAAAGCAATAAGTAAGGGTGCCTGAATATGAGTATTTAAGGACTTTTCTGCTTAAGCAAAGTGTCATATTTTTCTGGAATAATAACTGCAGCCTTCAGCGTACGATCCTCTGCTTGCTGCTGAACAGGATCTGGAGCTCCAGTTGCTACCTGCTGAGTTACGCAGAGATCCTCCTGTTTCTGTGCCAGCAGCCTTCAGTGGCAGGATTTCTCCTTAGGCAGTGATTTACATTTGAGAGGATAGGACTGCTCTTGCAAATAAGGACTGCTTAAGTGTTGAGAAGTCAGTTCTTCAAATGGCAAGTTCAACAGATGTTGAAGTGAAGATTAAATACCGGAAGTATTTAATGTGAACAAGTAATTTTACGTTCTGCTCGGTTTTATATATGTTACATCAGCTTAATTGTGATGTGCAAATTGAGGCTATAATGTCATCCAGCTGATGAAACCAAGGCATGTCATCAAGGCATGCAGAACACAAAGGACAACAATTCTAAATTGCTGTTCATAGTGGAACAAATCCACCCTGGCAAATGAAGAAGAAACACATGTTTCCATGCATAAACCGAATCCTTCTTTCCCTGAATGAATACACCGGTATTCCATCTACTGTGTTGAACATGACTGAGCTGTAGCGATAGATCGTCAGTTTGAAGAAAGTATTACACACTGCAGGGAGAACGTTACAGAATATGAGCACAGAGGGCTGTCAGCTACTAATTCTTCCCTTTTTCAAAGCCAAAGCATCTTGAGTTTCAGCATAAAGTACCGGCCTCTGAAGTCTAATTATTTGAGAGAAGATTAAAAAGAAATATTTCAAAATTAGCATAGTCATGCACAGTATAGGCAGGGAAAAAGCAAATATGCCAAAATATATACACAGCAAATAAAACACACCATGTAATTACAAAGCACATCTACAGAAGTAGATCTCTCAATATTAGTATGAATATGTTGTTAAAAAGAAAAAAAAGGCAACAACCCCCCCCTCCCCCAAGCCAACAAAAACCACTCTATGTGAAAAACATGCCCAAGAACAAGTTTGTAAAATCAAGGCCACTTGGAGTTACAATGAAATCGTGTGCTTAAGCTATTGCCAGGCTAGGATCTCACCCTGGCTTTGTGATGTGTTTTGAGACTGTTTGTATGATCCTGCTTGCCATGGTGTCAGGCTGGAGGAGCTAACCTGAAGGGATGAATTTTAGAAGATACCTAGGGGATAAGCTGGTATTCCCACCAGCATCAATGAAGCTGAAAAATACCATGACTTTTACAAAGCTATCAAAGGTATTTGTACCCCACAGCTAAAGACTCATTCCTGCCTTCATTAGGAGCCACTGACAAATCTCCAACTGCGATATTTTGGGACGGGGGGAGCCTTCTCTTCTCAGGCTGAGCAACCCCGACTCTCTCAGCCTGTCTTCATAGGACACAATAATCTCTGCATTAGTTTCTTATGGACTTCACTGGTTTTCATGAACTGTGGTTCAGTGAGATAACGCAATCTTCTGATACAGTAAATTAAGACAAAGGAGACTCATTTCTCTATTTGAATAGATTGCCTTCTCCAGGCTCCTTTAAGGCAGTTCTGTTTTTTTCATAAACAAATTGCAATTGAACTTTCAGCTTTGAAAGTCTCATTTTTTAGGCACCCTAATAGGGCGCCAAGTTCTTTCTCTCTCACACACACTTCATATCATATTAGCAGAGATTTGTATTTTCCCCATGGATAACAATGCTGTTACAATGTACAGAAGTGCTGAAGTAGTGCCAGGTATTTGTAAGCAGCATCCTCCCAAAATATCTCATGTGATACGCTCCTCAGGCAGAGATTTGTGAGATCATGCCCTGTGTCTTGTGTGTACAGCTACCTCTTTTCTCTCTTCCACAAATAATTTTGCTTCAGCTTCATCCAAATTTTTGATAGAAGAGTGAAGATATGAGAAGGAATGATACTTCCCTAGTTTTGTGAGAACAGCAGAAAATGAAGAGGGTAGACAGTCTCAGTTATCCTCTCTCTTTTAAGAAGTCAGTTTGCATTCAACTGTTAAACATCAGACAAGCCATAAGGGAGGAAGTCTTATGTAGCATCAACTTATGGAGAAGACACATCTTTTTGGGAGCAC
Source organism: Aleadryas rufinucha (assembly GCA_013397815.1). Lineage (NCBI taxonomy): Eukaryota > Metazoa > Chordata > Aves > Passeriformes > Aleadryas > Aleadryas rufinucha. The sequence goes on along the minus strand of VZTH01012923.1, from coordinate 32,328 downwards.
AGTAAAGAAGTCACAAATCCATAGGAAACCAGCTTTTGTTGTCTCACAGAACTACTCTTGAAAGAAGCTTACTACGTCGGGGGAAGAGCATTATGATTATGTAGTGATCAGTTGAGTCTCAGCACTGCATATTACAGACACCTTGTGTTCTGACTCTTTTATTGCTTATTATTCTACTTGCTATATTTTTTTAATACTGACTTTTGTATGTGTTTTGTAACACATTTGCTACAACATTTGCTCACTAATGCATTCTTAAAGGGTAGAGTGATAAATGACTCCCAGTCAGCGTCTAACAGTTGACATCTGCCAGGATTATCCAATGTTACAGGTAATTTTGGGCACCTCAGTTTTTCAAGGATTCAGTCCTTGAAAGTCTGGCCTCTTTCAGTCAAACCTTTAGGCTGGACACCTATATTTATTAGCAAACATTTCCTTTTATAGATGTGTAATGTTAAAATCTTCTTTAAAACAAATATGTCTTGCCTTAAGAATGTTTCCATTATTATCTGTCATTCTGAACATTCTGAATTAATGTTCATGTATGATTTACAGACTTGGTTAAAACTAAGCCGCAAAAAGTGAAAGCTTCAACATAAAATACAAGTTTTTCTGGCTTTGGATATTATATCTTAAACTTTGCTGAGCAGCAAGGGGAAAACTTTATTAAACTGCACTGAAAGAGACAAAAGATATGACACATTAGTCACACACTCTTAATTGAAAGAAGGTGAAGGATCTCTTGTGACAATAGAAGTAGCAGCATTACTTTAAAACATGGATTGCAGGCAATGGCACTTGAATTTAAATCAGGTTCATACTACAAAGATGGTTCAGAATGTAATGCTTACATTATCCATAAAACAGGCAGTTCATTCTTGCTAGATAGTGACCTTGTGCAGACTTTCCTTCTGCATGGTTTTCAGTGGCTGATAATGAGAGTGTAGTCAGTAGAATGGCAGACAGTAAATACGGTTTTTAACAGTGTAGACTTCAAGCTTTCACAATGTTTGGTAGACTTATGGGAATAGGTACAGATAGCTGAAGTTATTTTCTTCACTCCTATATTGGAAAAATCTCTTTCTTAACTTGATTTGGTCAAAGTCCTCAGTCAGGGCTCTCAAGCCATCTTGAATGTAGTTTCTGAAACAACAGGGGGAAAAGAATAATTTTAAAAAATTAAAAAGAGGGAAAGAAAGAAAGAGAGATAGAAAGGGAAAGAAAGAAAGAGAGAAAGAAAATAGTCTGTAGGCAAAACAAAGGGCCTGAGTCAAATGTCATGAGTGGCAGTCGTGGTCATACAGTCTGGACCAGAGTAGATCTACAAGTCTCCTTACACTCTCTTACACAACAACATAATTTTCTTACCATAGCACCCCACCCTCATCTCCAGAGAGCAGGGAAGCTGATCTCTGAACAACAGGTACATGAAAGCTGTAGTTGAAAATGTTACATCTTATGAGACCAGGTTGGGAGCTATTTTTTAGCAAGCTGAGTATTTAATTCCATAGGTTAAAAATGCACATGCAAATATATTAGTGGACATTTTGAAATAACTTCTTAAGAGAAATAGCCTGAGACAAATTAAGAGGCATATTGTAGAATTATTGTTCATTCAGGCTAGAGGAACAATTGATTATTCATTGGCCCAGAGGAGAGGCAATTTGAACAGGGTAGTGGGGGAGTGTCTTCGATTTGCCTTGTAGTGTTTGTGCATAAACATGACTCTTTTTTAATACTCTATGGCATTCTGTGTAAATATTTGAGAGCTGTTCCACTGCTGTTGATAAGTAATTGCATTTTGCCTGTTTCTCTTGCTGCTACTTTTCATGCCATCTAGTACAATACTACGTAAAGCAAATTTGTTTTCACTGCAAATACTTATTTTATGGAATGTGTATGTAATCTGAAAGAGGGGAAACTGAGAAGGTTCATTTGAAGGTTGTAAACTAAATTAACAACAAAACCCTCCACCACCACCTCCCATCCCCCTCAAATATCCAATTTAACTGTTTTGTCTACTGCATCTTTCTTTGAACTGGAGAGACATGCAATGCTAAACTTTGGGCTAAAAGTTTCAGAGCAGAAGAAAAAAATGTTCGTAACTTTAAAAAAGATTTTGCAGTTCTGATTTCTGGGAAGAGTTTATCTGATTTCAGATTTGGGCTGGAGGGAGAATCAGAACAGTGCAGTCATTGGGTGGCACATGATGGGGTTTGCAAAGGTCCAGTAGAAACAGCCCATCACTGTAAGTTATGTGAAGGGGGTATGATAGATGAAGCAGCAGTGCTGGGAAGTGAACTTAATTGCATTCCTTCCATGCCCTTTTTTTTGGTTTTATGTTTATCACTGATGGACTCAGCCATTCAGCTGGTTTGTACAGGGTGATGGCAGGTGAATAAAAAGTCTGTGAGCCAGATGGTCATCTCCCTGGTCTTCTGCTGGGGTCCTTTCCTTTCCTTTGTGTCTGCTTCATACTGAAGAAGAAAGAAATGAAGTCAAAATGGGACTTTCTCAGGGAAAGCCCGTTTATTTTTCTCTTGATTTTCCTTAGCTCAGGTTAGCCCCGGAAGAGGCCTGGATAGTGTTTCCAACTAGGAAGTGCATGCAGGGTGAGTCACCTTTGTGCACAGATAAGCACAAATGAATTGCACTGACAACATTAAGTGGTTACAAGTAATTTCTTATTTTTATTGTTGTTGGTGGTTCTCTGGTAGCTACAAGTAGATACCTAAAAAATGGAATCTCCTGATGAGCCCTGGTTATTCACAAATACCATCTTGCTTCTTTTAACTCAATATGTATGTCTCTAAGACTCAAATACCAGAGTGGGATCAAGTCTCTAGATCACCTTGACTGGTGTCTGTCATGATAGTGGTTAGCTGTGCATCCCAAAGAAAACAGAGAAAATGTCCCCAGATGATATGAAAGAATCTGAATTTGGACCCTTTTCCCCACCTCAAGATCTCTATGCATCCGCTATTCAAAACCTTATGTGTAAATGATTATGTTAAAATTTTGACCCTGCTCTTGGATGATGAGCCTTTTTATGACATATTTTTAAAATTTACTTGTGAAAGACACATGGTGAGTATCAGCACATTGTTGATAAAGGTCATGCCTCATGTGTCATGCCTCGTGTGTCATGCCTCATTTTAGTATAAATTATTTTTGAAAGCCTAAGCTTCTTTCAAAGATCAAATAGTGCCAACGTCTTGATTATATTAATCAAGCATCCATCTGAAGAAAGCAAATTATGCAGGTGACTCAGAAAAGCTCTGACTCAAAACATGCACTTTTCTGATGTTACACACAGTAAAGGTCATTCTAAACCAACAGTCTTTGCCTTTTTATGGCAGAAGAGAGATCGCTAATTCTATGTGCAGGATAGGTTTCCATCTGTTTCCTTGTTAATTTGTGATATGTATTTGTTATTTAATACATCTGAATATTCAGATAAGAATTTAGTTGTGGTCTGCTTCATATTTGTTGGTTCACACAGACGCAGATACATAATTCCTTTGGTTTTCCTACTACGCGTATTTGAAATGTGTAAGTTGGTTCAGTGGTGTTTGTAAGCAAATCATGCAGTACTGGAGAGCATGAGAGTACTCTAAGATACATGGGTTTGAATTTTGTGTGAATAGAAAGTCGTGAAATATGATAAAGAGATGCAAATTAATCTTTTCAGGTTCTTAATCATCTGCATAAGAAGTTAAGAAACATGTCAAAGAAGTCAGAAGCATCCAAGAAAAAGGTATGTTGCATTCACTACTAATACTCTTTCGTTTGTACTTTAGTTTTATGGCTAAGCTAATTTGGTATTATATTGCTTGTTGCTAAAGATGTAACAGAGAGAAGAAATTCAAATTAAGTATTTAATGAAGTATTCAGTGTCCCTCTGAACTTAGCAGATTAGAATCTTTTCTGATCCAAGTTTTCCATCACATTGCATCAAGCCATTACCTGAGATCCTTATATTTGGAACTTCAGACCATCTGAAATTTAGGCATAGGGAGACAACCTGTCTTTAGTGTTAATTTTTTTTTTTTCCTCACAGGCGTTTTCCCCTGACTTGTAAATCATGGGATTTTTACGTTTTGTTTTGGTTTTTTTTAACTACCTGATTTTGTCATGTTTCAGTGAAGAATTCCTAAGTTGTATGAGGAACCTTTGAAATGAAATTTATTGTGCTTCCCAATTGGAGTCCAATAAGAGACTTTTAATGATTCTCCAATTCTTCTATTGATTTTCCACACAACGTTTTGTTCTCTTACATTCAAGGCATAAGTTATGTACTGGATACAAATGGAATCATGAAAGGTCTTTAAAGAAGAATATAAGCTTTGGGATTTAGAACAATATTTGAAAGATGTGTTTATACAGAGAACTTGTCAGTTAATATAATGTGGTTATGATTTTTGAGCAGATTTGACCACAGTAATCATTTCACTAACTTCTCAGTTTATGGATGTGGAGGAAAAACCCCTTAGGCTGTAGCTTTTCATTTAATCTCATCACTATTTTCATACAGGCATGCAGACTGCCTGCAATGTAAATGAGATATACATGGACTCAACAGGGAATAAGTACTGTGTTATTTATACATTCTCTAATTTTTAAAAAAATATCCTACTCAATAAATTTTGATTCCTAGAATTAAAGGCATTATGGCCCTGACTCAGCAAAATAATTAACATATATAATTTGCATTTAATGTTGTCAAGGCCAAAGGTGTAGTTTTCAAAGCCATTTAGTACATTGCCATCTCTCATCTAAATTATTCTCAAACTGGAAATATCTCTGCATTTTTCCTAACAACTAACTCTTAAAAATTGCAGTTCTGACTAGGAATTAACTTTCATAGCTTCAGGGTAAAGCATTACAGGCATGATCAAGACTGCTTGGATGTATCAGGGCTCAGTAGCCAAAGAGGAAAAAACCAAAAAGCAGTCCAAAATAATTTTTTGCCTTAGAAAATGAGTTTCTAAACCTAAGGCCTAGCTCATGTTTTTCAAAGCAACCCTCTCACAAGAGTGTTCACGCTCTCTCTGGTTACCATATCTTTATTCTTTTCCTTCTACTGTCTGTGAAGAATGCATTTCAGGTGTAATTATACATTTTTAGCTTTATTCAAACCTTTATGAATATTCCAGTAGGAGAATCTTAAAATAAATTCACTAGATGTGTGGAAAAAAAATTAATGAAAAACATTAATTTGCCTAAATTCTATTTTTCATGCTTTTTGGTCAGAAAGCATCAATATTCACATCATATATTTCAGGTGGGTTTTATTCGAAAGCTAAAGAAAATATTGACAGTCATATTCCACTGTTCCCTGACAGAACTCCTTCAGCACCTGAAGGGTCTGTACCAACTGACTCTGGAGCTGTCAAAATGGATCTAATGAAATTGATGGTCCTTTCATAAATAGTGAAAGTGGAGTTTGGAAGCAGCACTGAGGATATTTTTTGTTCCATTTTTTAATTTAGTATTTGGTGGTGGACTTTAATTTCCACATTGGTTTTGATAATGTGCAATCACCAGAAATTTCAAGCCCTTACTTCTTTTTTTTCCAGTAATTGTATCCCAGAATGCCGTTGTATGACTCTCCCAGTGGAAATTCTGTGTTTAAAGGAGACACTTTCAAAAAATCCCCTGCACCTTTAGTAAGCACTTGAGCAAGCTCTAAGCTCTTCCACCAGCTGCCTTCATGTACAATAGATCTCTCTTGAAATTTTCATCAGAAATTCTTGTGCACTGTGCTAAAACATAGATCATTAGATCTGGATGAGATTTCCCAAAGACCCCTGTTGTCATTACTTCAGCCTTAGGTCCACTTCAGCAAAGGTTCAGCTTTTGTGTAGGGAGTTAGGAACATCGTTCTTTACTGTTGAGGAAAGTTGTGCATTTGCTCTTTACTGTGACATTTTCCAAGGCTGGGGCTCTCCTTGCAGTAGTTCACTACGCAAAATAAAGCCCATATAGGTAATGGGGTAAAATCAGTAACAAATATTCCAGTGTGTTCCCTCTCAGTATACTTTTTGGTGTGTTTTTTTCCCCGAAATAGTAGTTTTGAAGCAGGTTTAAAGCTGATTCTTTGAGTGCTCATCAGACATATGTGTTTTCCTTTCCTTGTCTCAGACAGCTCAGACTGTGTTGGTGGTGGTAGTGGTTTTTGGCATCTCCTGGCTGCCTCATCACGTGATCCATCTCTGGGCTGAATTTGGAGTTTTCCCACTGACTCAAGCCTCCTTTCTCTTCAGGGTAACTGCACACTGCCTGGCTTACAGCAATTCTTCTGTGAACCCAATCATATATGCATTTCTATCTGAAAATTTCAGGAAGGCCTACAAACAAGTCTTCAAATGCCAGATTGGTAACGAGTCACCTCTGAATGATGCTAAGGAAAATAAAAGTCGGATAGATACACCACCCTCTACTAATTGTACCCACGTGTGAATGTTGAGAAGCCCTGTATGTTGGTTCTTCCTTTATGTGAACAAAACACCAAGAAAAAAAAGCACAATGAGCTTTATCCTGGGTTTATCTTGATAAAGCTAATTGGTATTTAATGTACTGAAGTTCCATTTGTAGCCAAAGTTTGTGAAACTCATATGAAACAAACCTGCGCTGATCCTTTGCATCTTCGATAACTGTGTCAAATAAAGCTCTTGGACCTTTCATAGATATTTGAGAAAAAAAAATGTTGAGATGGTATGTCTGTATTCTTACTCACTAAGCATACAAATGTACAAGATGAAGATGCTGGTGTGTGGAAGGGTAACTTTCTGACATCTTACTCCATGAAAGTGAAAAATGGATAAATTTTCTGTCCTACAGATAATAAATACTGGACTACTACCATTTCAAAGAGGAAAGCTTTTGTTCTCTCTTCAGATTGTTTTGACAATGCCTTTTTAAAGTAAACATGGGCTCTGATTTGGAGTTGGAAAAAGTTGTGTACGCCTTGAGGCAATTAGAGAGGAAATGCTAATTCTCTCTGTTTAGCTGGTTTTAATGTGTCTTACTGAGCAAGGATGGACTGGTTTACCACTTCCTATGGCTGCCTTACTGTATACACAGGACTTTTGTGTACACTGTATAGGAGGTTTTTTTATGGCCTGTATGTAGGTGTACCAAAATGAGGATTTGTGTCTAACTGAGGAAAGCTTTTCTTCATGTGCTGCATGTGCATGTGTATGTATATTTTCTTAATCTCATAGACCTTGAGATGGAGATACAGTTTTAAATGTGCAATGTATACATATGTTTTAAAATACTATGTTCCAGAAAGCAACTCTAGACAATGCTTAAGGATTTAAAGATAGCATTCCCCTAAAAGTTGTAGGTGAAGCTTGATACCATGTAATTTTAAATTGAAAATATAAAGAAGGTTGCATTTAAATTAATGCAAAGTATATAAAGTAAATGGTACAATTCTGTACCATTAAATTTTATTTAATTCTTAAATAAAATTAGTAGTTTCCACAATTTTATAAATGCACTTAAAATGTCTTTAGGTGGTAAACCACTGAAGAAATAATGGAAGAACACTTACTCCTTTGAAAACATTCTTTTAGCTGGAGTAAGACATGATTTTACCTTTTTGTATTACTGACCCATAAAGCAAATCAAATTAAAGGAACCTCTGGACATCCTCTCAAGGCAGGGATGCCCTCTGAGTTGTATCACTTCCTTGTCTAGGCAAGATCTGAAAACTTGTAAGGATAGCCATTTAACAATATTTTTGGAGCAACTTGTGCTAGTGCCTAATCACCCTCACTAAATATTTTTCCTTATCCACAGCTGGGATTTCCCTTGATGTATCTTGTGACCATTGCTTTCTGCCCTTTCGCTGTGCACTGAAGTCTTTTTTTCTAGCAGTCTAATATGTAAACTTTAAGATTTTCATTGAATTTCCCCTCAGCCTTCTCTTCTGAAACAATGTGCTGCTCTCAGTGTCTCCTCAGGTCCCTGGCTGGCTCAGTGGCCTTCCACTGCCCTTCTTCCAATGTATCCACCCCTCTCATGAACTGAGGTGTTCAAAACTGAAGGGTGTGTTCCAGGTGTGGCCTCACAAGCACTGAGCAGAGTAATTGCTTCCCTTGGCCCATTGGCTGGTTCTTGCTGATACAGCCCAATATATCATAATTCATAGTTGCAGGGGAACACTGCTGATTTATATTTAATTTCTGCTTTACAAGCACTCGAGTCCTTTTCTGCAGGTTTGCATTGAGTCCCAGTCCAAATTTCAGGACTTGGCTTTTGGCTTTCTTGGACTTTATGCATTTGATAGCAGTGACTTCCATACTTCCAGCTTACCAAGGGCCCTTTGAAAGGTACTCCAGCTCTCCAGAACATCCACCACTCCCCCAGGTTTGGTATCGTGTATAAAATTGCTGAGAGAGTCCTGCAACCTTCTCCTGGTCTTTGAAGATGCTAAGTGATTTTGGCCAGATGCTCTTTCAGATTCCTTTTTCTCCACAGACTTGCTTTAAAAAAAAAAAAAAAAATTCAGAGTGGTAGAATGTCAGCTACAGAGGGTTAGCTCACATAAAAATACCTATGTTTATGTGTCCGTACTGTCTGCTTGGAATCAGTAAAATAATGTCAAAGACATGCTATTGCATGCATGGTGTTTGTGTCCATTCTTTCATATAAAGAGATCATTTGATGATATTGCTAGGAACACTAAATAAACAAACAAACAAATAAATAAATAAACCCCCCTCTGTTGGAAAAGAAGGGTTTATCTATGCAGGGAATAATTTACTGGGTTGGGATTGAGGTTTGGAAACTGCCTAGAAAGAAGTTCCTTTGAATTTTCAGATACTCATCACCTCAAACACTCGAATTATTAAAGCATTATCAGACTTCAGCTGAATTTACAACACTTTAGGAAAGTCTACAATTTTGCAAATTCTACTTTTTATTTTAAAAATTTGCTATTTTATTATTTTGAATAAAAAATTGAAATGTAAACATATAATTGTAAAAACAATTACAATAAAAAGCTGAGTTTATTGTTTCATCTGGAGAAGAATTTTTTTTCCTTAATTGTACATAATTTTAAACCTAGGTACTTGATAGTAATGGAGCTACATCTGTCTGAAATTTTTAGGATGAGGGAGTGGGAGAGTGGGGACTGCAGTAACAACTAGTTAAAAAGGTCCCACCTTGTTCCTGGTGAGTATCAGTAAAACTTCCACCTGACTTTTCAGGGAAACCTTAAGAAGCAGCTGACACTCCAAGGCTCTGTTTCCTGCCTAAAACATGCCTTTGTTGCTCTCTGTGTCTAATGTGACTTTGTCATCCTCAGCTGTGACATGAAGGTTGTGACTACAAAACTGTTAATGTGTGCTGTGAGCTGTGTCCAACCCTTGAGCAGCTGGGCACTTGTTCAGGAAGGTGTCCTGCCACAGAAGTGGCTGATTTGGGTAGAAAATCAGGGAATGGCTGCTAAGATTCCCTACAACTGAGTATTTGCTTCCACATTCTGAGCTTGTTGGCAGGGATTGTTGTTTCTGGTGGAAAGCAAAGCGAAAGTTTCACCTCATTGAGTGGCTTAGTGTGCTTTTTTACATCTTTTTCTAACCAGAAAGGTTGATTTCAGTGTACATGAAATAAAGGCAAGAGGAAAAAAAAGAGATTTCTCTGGCTAGGCCTGAGGAAATAATCCCCCTGAATTCCATCCTGTTGTGTGAATTTGAAAATGTTATGCTGTAAAAAACAAAATAGGCAACAGGAATTTTTACTCTGATTCCTCTCAAACTAAGACACTGCAGCAGGTTTCTAACCAAGTTTGCATTGTATACATTACATTTTCTGCTTTGCACCACTTTTGCCTTAAAAATATACAGAAATCTCATTAAAAGAGGTAAAGAAAGTATTCCACCAGGGTTCTTAGTGCCATGTTTGCTCTGCCTGATTGTGGGTAGGGTGTTTGAGGTACAATACAAAAGATTACAGTAGTGCTCTTCTTCCACTAATGAAGACTAAAATACAATTCCAAGATATGTGTGGACCCACCTGCACACTGTGCACTGCTATACATAAATCAGATTTAGGATCCATAGCCAAAAAACCCCAATTAAATGGCACTTGGCCAACATACTGTTCAATATGTGCAAACATGCAGAAAAAGGAAGGAACTTGTGTAACTTTATGTTCAGCTGTACTGCTTCACAGGTAATTGTATTGCCCATTTAACTGATTTTGAAGAAAGGAATCTTATTACTTACAAGTGAAGCTGACACTTAATTGCTACTTCTGAGTCATTAAACTACATTGTTCTCAGTCACAAGTATGTACTAAACATGATATGTGGTAATGTAATCATTCATAATTGCTTAAAATTCTTGTATCAAAAAATGTAGAATTTCTTAACAATTTTCATATGTCTAAGGTTGGCAACAAAATTTTATGCTGTAATAGAAATTACAAAAATATGCCCAAACTGGCTGAAATTGTATGTAAAAAACATTATGACTGTATAAGGAGCAAACTTAAATTTTGTAGTTGAGTGTTCCCATTTGCAATCCTAATATTCTTTCAATAATTTGTATGATGAAATTAGTTGGATCGATGAGTGTTTAAAAATTATTTTAAAATTTTTTAATTTTTCTGAATTTGAACATCAAAAAACCCATATTTTTAAACCATTTAATCTTTAGCAAGATAGGGTATTTAAATGATGTGTTTTAAGTTATGGTCTTTGAGCTTCGTATTGCCTTTTATTTTGTATGCATGCATCTCTTCCTTCAAACCTTAACTTTATTATTTTCATAATTGATTATATCCTCATTTTCAAAAAAGTCACTATCTGCAAGAGATAAACATTAAGCTTTATATATTTAATGTTGCAGTGAAATAAATTTTGCTTTAAATCCCACATTGTAGGGAAGGAGAGGGATCTCTTTGTAAAATAATTTTGTGAATACATTGTTTTAGACATTATTATCTTCATGGTTGCTTCACAGTGTGATGGGACACATTGAACCTAATTATATTTGTGGTATTTTGAGGAAAGAGGACAGCAGAGGAAAGAACAGCTTGTAGCATACAGAGCTTGTGTTAGTGTTCTGTGTTCAGTACATGGGCAAATGTTAAAGACCAAAAAATTAAAAATCTGTGTTTGTTTCAATGTATAATACATGTAAAGTAGCATGCAGTTGTTCTGAGATATATTATACTTTGCATGAATTTTCAAGGGATAGGTCTGTACCATCTCTTCTTGACTGTCATATGAGATGCAAACTGCTTTTCTTACAAAATGTTTACATAATACTTAAAAACAAGCAGCATCTTCAGGAAAACTTCCAGAAAAAATAATGTAAATATAAAACTGAATGGAGTTCGATGTCTAGATGTCACTAGGTGTTAAAAATTTAACTGATATAAAAAATACTCTGATTGGCAAGTACTCAAGCGCAGGAGGCACGGTTCTTCATTCAGGCTGGTAAGAAGGCTTTTGAAATTTATGGAATTCATTGATATTTCTTACTCAAGTGTAGTTTAAATCTCTGTAATTTATATATAGTTTAAGAGACAGACGAATAGAGCTAGATTCATATATTTGAATATAAGAAAAAAAGTATGAGTTCTCAATGATGTGAAGTACAAACTTACCTTACAAAAGCCTGTATGTAGCTCCACTTTTGGAAGAAGGCAGTCAACTTGGTGCATATTTGTGTGTATATTTGCTTTAACATTGATCAAGGGCTATTTCAATAAATAGCTGGTTGAGCGTGAAACCGAAATACAATCAGTTTTACACCTAATGAAAACCTTTTAAACCAAAAGTAAATGCTACAGCATGGATTTAAAATTATGTGCACTATATCAATTTTATTGTGCAGTACTCAGGAATCCTTTGTGTATGACATTTGTAGAAACATTGATGCACCTTTGCCAGATACATTTACTGGATGAAGGCTGAGGTCTCATTTTATAGAAGTATTTCCTTAAGAGCAGCATTCTTCTCTTGGAAAACCTTATACAATTTCTGTTCCATGGTCATTCCATTCCTCCTTAAACATCTAACCACATCTAAAATTTGCTGAGAAAAATAAAACCTCTCCTCTAGTAATATATCATCTGAGCTACATAGATGTTTCTAGCAATAATTGTCAAAAATTTATCAATTTGTTGAAGTTTAATATTAAGATTTTGAAAGAAAATACAAAATTACTGCTAATGTCTTGTAGTTGTGACACTTACAGTAGAGGTGATGCTGTGACAGTTCCTTTACATTGAATTTCACAATTTTGCACAAGCAAACTGGTAGTTTTAATATAGTAAAATGAGAAGTCATACATTTAGGAATGGAGAACATGAGGCAAACTTTAAAAATTTATTCTTGTACTGGAAAATGATAAGTCTGAAATTGCCAGTAAAGTAAACATTACCTTCAACTCTGCGTAACTGAAATGACCTGCACCTGGATTCAGAGGATATTGGTGGTCAAGTTGAGCCACAGGAAGCACCACTGCACGGGGGGGCTTTCACAAAAACATTTCCAAGAACTTAAAAAATGCCAAATACTCCAGCTGAAATCTGTTAGCAGTTCAGCAAACTCCTCTCCTAACTAGACAAAGGAGAGAAAATATAAGGAAAGGCTCATTGATCAAGATAAGGACAGAAAGAGATGACTCACCAGTTACTGTCGCAGGCAAAATAGATTCAGCATGGGGAAATTAGTTTAATTCATTACTAATCAAATCAGAATAGGATAGTGTTAAATAACCCCAAATTTCAAAAATGCCCTCTCCCCACCCTTCCCTTCTTCCTGGGCTCAACTTCACTCGTAATTTCTTTATCTCTGCACCCTGACCAGAACAGGGGCACAGGGAATGGGGGCTGCAGTCGGTTCATCACACATTGTCTCTGCCACTCCTTCCTCCTCAGGGGGAAGACTCCTCACACTCCTCCCTTATTCCAGTGTGGAGTCCCTCCCACCGGTCACAGTCCTCCATGAACCTCTCCAATATGAGTCCTTCCCATGGGCTGCAGTTCTTCACAAACTGCTCCAGTGTGGGTCATTCCCATGGGGTGCAGTCCCTCAGGAGCAGGCTGCTCCAGCATGGGTCCCCCCTCGGTTCACAGCCTCCTTCAGGCATCCACCTGCTCCAGCTTGGGGTCCTCCAGGGGCTGCAGGTGGATCTCTGCTCCACTGTGGACATCCATGGGCTGCAGGGGCACAGCTTCCTCACCACGGTCTGCACCACAAGCTACAGGGGAATCTCTGCTCCTGCACCTGGAGCACCTCCTGCCCCTCCTTCTTCACCGACCTTCAGGGCTGTTTCTCTCACGTATCCTCACTTCTTTCTCCCGCTGCAGTTTCCACACCCCATCCCACCCCCATTAGCTACGTTATCTCAGAGGCACTGCCACCATCACTGGTGCGCTCGGCCTTGGCCGATAGTGAGCTCGCCATGGAGCTGGCTGGCACTGGCTCTGTCACACGGCTTCTGGCACCTTCTCGCTGCAGCCACCCCTGCAGCCCCCCTGCTACCTAAACCAAGTGACATAAACTCAGTGCAGAGGGCTGTTGTTAAGAAGTGCCGCAATAACATCACATTGCTCTGTATACAGACAGAGAAATACCTGATGCTCTGCATCTCTGAAACTAGTGGGTGAGTTGACAAGGTCACGTACAGTGAAATTAAGCTGTAACGGTGAAATCTTAATTAAGAGGAAGCCTTTACATTAAGCCATGGGTACAAGTAACCTTAAAATGCTTAATGAGCAAGTGTAATACATTCACCTTGCTTCAAATCACATCTGGGTATTTCTTGAAAGATTTTATGTATTTAAATCTCAAAATATGGACTAGGTGGTAGCACTGATGTGAGGAAAAAAATGCGTCTTAGGTAACAGAGTATGTAGACCTGATGACCACAGTGGCCCCTTCTGGCCTTAGTCTGCACTCTTTCTGTAATTAACAGTATGAGAGCTATGCAGATATGAAGAAAAAAACATGACAAAGCTCAGCCATTATTCAGTCAATTAGTGATCATCTAAAGAAGTATAAAGAATGACTCCCCAAGTGGGCTACACCCTGGAAAGGTCTTACGATGATTAAGAAATCTGATTGAAAACTGGCATATGCATTGCCATTGGTAGAGGAAGAAGGCAAATGATGCTGTATGTTCTTCTCATCTTCCTTAATTACTTTTTGCCATAATTACTCTAAATGTAATCACTCTCCATTACTCCTGCATAGCAATTTATTGTTTCCATGGGAACTATGAGCTGATGTTTGCTGACCCATTACAAACACCTGCATTTCCCTCCATAAATTGGTGTCTAAGTTTTTTACCAACCTGTTGTGAAGCTGTTGGAAATATTTACAAGCTAGAGCCTCTGACAATAATGTTTTCAATTTCACCTTGCTTAAATGAGACATTATGAAAGCTAATACTTTATTGAACACACATAATCTGCCATGGTGTTTCTGATAGAGCAGTCAACATTTTGGGTAGATTTGTACATGTTGTGTGATAGATTAACCTGAATAATTACGCGTGTCCTATGTGACTTTTAGGAATAATAGTTACAAAATTGCTCCTGTCATGAATTCTGCTCACTTGCAGTAGTTGTGGAACACTCTGATCATGGCATCTTGTCCCTTTGGATGGGTGGCCCCCTAACCTGCTGTCAGCAAGCAGTCTTTGCTGGGGATGCTACATGGTCAGGTCAGCACCTCATCCCATTTATAGCTGCTTCCCTACCTGCTTGCCCCCCTGCCACGCAAGGCTTCCAACAGAGTTGTAGGTGGGAAGGCTGACGTGAACGTGGGCTTTGATGTTTTCAAGACTTCTGCTTTCTCCTTACTAAAATATATACAGGGCAGGGTTTGTTCTGTGTTGTATTTTGTTTTGTTTTCTCCTACCCTCAGCACTACAAGAGAGGAGCAGAGAGACTTGTTTGTCCTTCATGAGTAAGCCTAACTGGATCTTGAGCAGCAAGGAAACCTCTTCTGCACTTTCAACCCTGAAATCTGTGATAGTGCAATATCACAGTGGCCACAGGGAACATCTTTCCTTCCTTCTCCTTATCTTCTGTCATTTGCCACCTTCAGTGAAATTCATCTTGTTCTAGTTATACAAATAAGTTACTCCCACAGTTCTATATCTGTAAAGACAAAATTAATTGCTATAGATTTAAGGATATCCTGATAGTCTGGCCTGATGCACTAATTGAAAATTGGTATCTAATTATTAACCTCAGAGAAGGAAAAGGAAGGGTAAGAGGAGAGGGAGTAAATATTGAAGGCAGTAGTGTGTGTGAATGGAATTATTTATGGTCCCAACTTTCAATCTCTGCCTAGGCAATACTTAGTAGTATGTAGGCAGTTTGTTGCTATAAGGAATGCAGAATGCTCTGGGCTTGAGTAATTTAATTTTTTTCCAAGTATTTATCTCTGCATGCCTGTAATAAACCTTGCAGGATCACATTTCTATTATGTTGCCCCTTGTTGCTGTAGAGTGTTATCCTGAGATGTGTTTTCAAATTTCTTTGCATTCATATGGATGAAGATTTAAATATTCTTTTTAACTCCTCTGGTGGTATTAAAATAAAAGGGTTTATTTCAACACCAGTTCTGCAGATACCTGGCCACGAGGCACAATTTATGTATAAATCACTACTAAACATCTGGAGAAATAACTCAGTGGCACTTGAAATTGTTCTTGGGGCAAAATGAGACACAACAAGGATGTTCAAATATGGACTTAACTTTCACTGCAGTATTACAGCTGATAATAATGTGTGAAACATAATAGGAAAGAATACTTATACAATGATCCCATGCTGGAAAATTTCTTCGTGTAAAAGTAATGCAGAACTGCACCATGAATGTGGCTTAAAATATTGTTCATAAAAATAATTTTGCTATGGATGAAATAATAGGCAGATACTTAGGATATTTTTAGTCACAGACAACTCATTAAAATGGGGGGCATTTGGTGTTTTGCTAATTTTGCCACAACCAGAAACTTTCTGTAATGTCAATTGAACTAGAATATTGTATTTAAATTTTATTTCAGTAGATTTAATTAATTTATAAGGGCAAGAATTTCTTCCTCTTTATATGAGATAGCCCTGTTATCAATGGATTAGTTGAGTACAAATGGAAATAAACGGTCTTTCCTACTTCTACTCTGTATCTTATAGTATTTCCCACTCCTAAACACACTATTTAGACACTTTTCCTACTTTTCATTGGTGAATATTGATTTTCTTGTAATTTGAAATCACTTCCATCAGTGTAAAAGAACTTGATAATGAAAGGGCTGCTTCACAGCTGATAAAAAAAGGAAATTATTGTAGGAGGAACTATGTCACACACATTATTTTGTTTATAAAATTCGACTTAGACCTTGTAATTGGAATCCTTTTCTTATGTATGAATGTTATTTGCTGTATTTTATTCTGTCTAACTAAAATGATGCAAACAGATCATCTTATTTGCTTGGTGACTCAAATTCTAAAAAATTGTGTGTACTAGTCAAAATAAAGTTCATGGCATCGAATGCCCATTCATGTCCTGCATTTCTTTTCTATAAAAACTCCTCACTGTTACTGAAAAATATACTGCTTTTAAATTACTTTTATCCTTCCAACAATTAATGCTTGAGAGAGAAAGAAGAGGGAGAATATTTGTAAGACTGTATTTCTAAAGCCAAGAACTGTGTTACACACTATTTTAAGAGGCAAAAGGGTAAATTAGCAAAGTGCAGCTAAGGATGAAACTAATGTATTACTGCCCCATATTTATGAAGATGACTAAGTCGAGTACATCCCTTGTACATCCATCAGAAGAAACAATGGAAACTGTTCCTATTGCCCAAATTCCATTCTGTTGTCTTTCTCCTTGTATTGTAACTCTTTATGTACTCCACCTGACCAAAATCAAAGTGACTGCTAAATTAATCACCTGGACTTTACTGAAGGAAAGCAAAAGATAAAACCAGGAATATGTAACAGTAAAAGATCTTGAACGAAATAAGTGGAATACTGGGGATGCCAGCTGTCACTGGGCATTTGTAAAGTTCTCCAGCATGCAATTTTTGGGGATGCATCACTACATGATTTAGCAGGTCAGTAAGTTTTCCCGCCAGCCATAGTTCTGTTATGATCTGTAATTTATTTGGCTTTTATTTTTTAAATCTGATTTAACTTACCAGGAAGTCAGGGAGTCTTTCTCATTATTTTGGTGGAAATCACATCTGACTTTCTCTCACTACAAAACAGTGTTCAAATTGCTGTTTCTGCAGTCTTTCACCATGCTACAGCACAGTGTTTTTGTGATGACAGAAAATGAAGTATTCTCTAAGGAAGAAGAAAATCTCCTGATTAGCCTTTAATGTCATGAAATCTGACCTTTATGTCAGGGAAGCTGCAATTTCTGTCAGGGTGAGACCTGACCTCATTTGCTATTTCTTAAACAATACGAAAACAAGGGTTTTAAGTTCATCCCTGGAAACTCCCTGGAAACCCCTACTGCTGCAAAAAGTATAATGAAAAGAGAAACCTCATTTTTTATATGTCATAGGTTTGTGGAACAATTCAGAAATATCTAGATGATGCATAAACATTCCATCTCATTATTCAATATACACTGCATATAGAATAGTTATTTCTAACAAAAAACAGATAAAATGATTCCTCAAAAAACCCCAGCCTTGGATGTTAGCATAAGCAATTCAGTTAAGGAATTATAAAAAAGCCTCTTAGAGTGGCAGCCAACACATACTCATCAGACTTTTTGGTCTAGTTGCAGAAAGTGGAGGACAAATGCTCTCATGTCCCTGTTTTCTGTATTTTATCTTAGTGTTGCTTCAGGTTTTACTTTGTATTTCCTGCTTACTTTGCTTTCCCTGTATGAATTGTAATTTATTTAAAAAATCAAAATCACAGTTCTACAGAACTAGTCATTTACAGTCCTGATATAATTATTTTGTATTCGAAGTGTACTTTTACATGTAGCGATAGCCACAATTTCTTGCACCTGCAATTCTGTTGAAGTGGTCATGAGCTCTAGCACTGTGTAAACAAGAGAAACTATCAGTTTACCCAAATTTAAGTGACCAGCTGAAGTCAAATAAAGTTTCCACAGAGACATCAAACAGATGTTGCCAGAACATCTCATTGTGCCAGCGTTATCATCTCATTAGGAGCTCTGAGATATTCTGTTCCATTAAACTGGGAGCAGGCAGGCTGGACTAGGTGTCTAAAACATTATGTAGCTCTGTGTGTCTGTTTACTGTGCTTGGTCATGCCTAATCCTCGCTGCTTCTAATGAGGTTTTTTGTGAAGTTAATTGGATTACAAGGTTTTGCCTCTAAGAGCTCTGTGACTGCAGTTGCAAGTCTGCTTTGGTTAAATCACTGAAAGCTGGTGCCGGCTGCATTCTGAAAGCTTATTTTGGTATAGCTTTCTTCAGAGGTTTTTCTTTTGATATTGTTTTGTATTTTAACTGCTTATTGTTTGTCAAAATCTGCTTTTATTTATGTTAAAGAGAGTATTCTTTCTAGTGGTGGGTGTTCCATCCCTGGAAACATTCAGAGTTGGGCTGGGCAGGTCTTTATTGCCACCTGATCAAGTTGAAGATGCTCATTGCAGAGATGTCCAACTAGATGACCTCTAAATGCCCCTTCCAACCCAAATCATTCTGTGATTGCTTTCAATAGGATTAAAATAATACTGGATTGCTTTCAGTAGGATTAATAACAGCAAGAAAATGGTAGTGTAAGTAATGCAATGGAGCAGCACCATTGTTGGACCAGGACCTGCACATCCCCCAACATCATCCAACACTTGTAACTAGGACACAGGGTTGCTGTCCTCCAAGAGACTCCTGAGGAGTGTCTCTCCTTCTTCCCAGACTCCTGGAGACAGAGCTCTGACAATACCAACTGTCATTGAGGTCCTGAACGATCTCATGTGCCTGGTGCTGGAATGGTGTCTTTTGATGCAGCACCTTTGTGGGACTCCTGTGAGTGACTGATCCCAATTACCTGATGCAGGCCAGTTTTTCATCACTCCTGTTATTTTTGACATACCTTGAAAATTTTTGCCTTGATCTTTTTTCTTCTGTACAAGTTTAGCTCATAGCACTGTGCCTAGTACATTTTGTTAATTTTATAGGAGTGGTGCTCCTGCAATCCAAAAGCAGGTTTCCACAATCGTCAATGCTGTCTTTTTGGAGGAAAACAACATGTTCCCCCGTACACTTAAATCAGGGCCATCAAACCTAAGAATGCTGGGTAAGAAATAATGGAAAGGATTAGCAGTACAACTGTTACTTCGTACATCAGCAAGTCATTTGGTATTTTCAACAAATGCAAAGCTATTTATTGGCTTGCTAGGCTAGCTGCTAACACTTAGGAGCTTAGCAACTAAGTTAACAGAGTCAGATGCATAAAAATAAGTTTTGGAGGGAAATATTTTGGGGACTTGTAAATAAAAAACGCAAAATGAGATGATGATTGATTAGTTTAGGGTAGGGAGAAGAATGCTTGAAGAATACAGTATCTCTGTGGTGAATATTAGCTCAGTGTGGAAAAGATATCCATGGCTTTCTAACAATTCTATGGGCCAAAAATTTATTTTCTGATAATTTCTGTAAAACCCTCAACAGTTAAATTAAATAGACCCGTTCCTACTTAAATCTAATTGACTCATATATTTTGCTTTCCCAAATACTGTATGTTTAGTCTTAACTCACTCTTCCTTTCCTCTGCAAAATGCAGATGTCCAAAGGCTCCTATGACCCGAATTGTAGGAGCTCTAAAATCAGAGAAGGCAATTAAAATTATGGCCTGGTAATCATGGAAAATAAATATTAGAACAGTACTGTTGCGTTGGTGAAGCAACCCCCTGGTAGGACGAGCCTTAAGGGGCTCTTAGGTTAGGGTGAGTCCTCCCAGAAGGCTTTACGTTAAGTATGGTGATTATGTTAATGTACCCCAGGTCTGTTCTCCTGATTGGCCCATTGGCCTCCCTACCCCTTTTTACCCTATATGGCTCCCCTCTAGAAAGTTCTCCTTTCCTCTTTCCCTCATTGGCCCATGCCCCGTGGCTCCTCCCCCCATGCATCTCCATTTGTCCCTCAACCTTAGCCCCGCCCCATACCCTCCAACCATTGGTCTCTGGTGTTTTCTCCGCCCCTATCCGGACCGTATAAAACCCCCTGGACCCTCCATTGTTCCCCGTGCTTTGTCCCTGGACACCTTCGCGTGGCTGGCAATAAACTACCTCGTGGAACCCCATACAAAGGACCCCTCCTGCCTCTTTGTCTCCGGCGATGCTCCAGAAGCATCCTGCTCCTGTCTGTGTGAGTGGCTGCGTGCATCCATCTGCACGGGTGCATTGGTGTGGCTGCGAGTGTGCTTGTGTGGCACCACCCAGGTGACTCATTTGAGGGACATTTTCGGGGAGGACGCTGCACCCTGACACCGACCACCGCATCACGTCACAGTACCAAGCAATACTGGGGTCAGATGTACCTCAAAATGTCATTTTTTGCACTTTTTCCTTTAAATAAGACCTCTGCTGAAGCTATTCCCTGAGTCACCCACAAACGCACCTTATTCCATCCATGGAGGAAAGCGCTACTCCTCCAAGGTCCTCAGGTTAGTAGTAACAGCGCAGCAGTGGGAGAGACACATGATCTTGTCACCTGCCAGGCACAGACCCCTCCTGTGTGCCTGGGATGGGCAACTGCAGCAGCTTTGGCCATCAGCCATGGCCAGGCAGGGCCGCAGGGACAGGGCCAAGCTGAGTCTGGCTGATCCTGGCTCAGGAGCCATGGCCAGGCAAGGTCAGGCTGTGGGGAGCTAAAGACTGGCCGTGGTGGAGCATCCCTGGGGCTGACAGCCCTGGGGCTTGGGCCATGGGCAGGTGAGGGCAGCCCCCAGGCTTGGGCAGGGACATGCAGCACTGTGGATGCTCTTGGGACCCTGAGATAAATAATGTGGATTTTTGTTTACAAACTCATCAACACTTTAACCAGAAGATGGAGCCTGAAATTAACTTGTGCTAATGATACAGAGCTGACTGGAAAACTTTGGAGGAATGCCATATAAACCCCTTGCAGTGGTGACAGGGCAGGTAAGTCTGGTGTATTCAGACAGATATTAATATGCTTTTATTCCATGTAAAATCTCCAAATATTCATTGTTTACTAGGAGCTGAGAAATAATTTTTAGGGATTTGAATATGTAAGACAAAAATATTTCACAGCTGTAGCATATAAAAGATAAATAAAATAGGCTATATTGTACAAGGTAGCATTTTCCATATAGTACATAAATATAGGGATACCGTAAAATGATGCCTGTTTTTGCACAATGTACCAGACTGTATAACTATCCACTAGATGAACCTAAGGGCATGGTTCTGAAAAAAGTATTTGCATAATCATCTTTGCAAGGTTTTTGGTTTTTTTTTAGCAGGAGCATAGGAAGCAATAAAAGTTAAACAAGGTTAATATGAGAGCATTATGGATAATTCATATTTTATGAATCTGGGTGAAAAATAATAAGATTATTAATAGAGCTAGAGGTCTAAAGAGACAACAGATTGCTAAGCATCTACTTTTTCTACTCTGGTGCAGATAATAATAAGAATTTGGGTTTCATAGTGTGTTATATTTATCTGCAAAGATGACCTACACATCATGTGAAAACATTTACAAATGCGCTTTTACAACAGCAGTGATTTGAATTTCTATTGCTCTACATATATGTATTTTATCTTGGGAATTTTGGTTGCAAATGGAATGAGCTTTTTGGAATGTTGCATGCTATTGTAAGCAAAAAATAAATATAAATGAGGCCAGCTGATGAGATAGCTGTGGGTTCCAACAACCAAATCTGTTGCTAGGCTCATAGGCCCAAAATCAGAAAGTCCACAGCCCCACAGTACAAAACACTGATATGATAGAAACTCATTTTTCAGCTCTGCTTCAGAAAAAGTTGACTGTAACTTGTTGCCAGAAAGCTTTATGCTGGATAACATTCTGAAACTACGTAAAAGACACATAAAAATGCAAGCTGACACAAACTCTGTATCCTGTACTCCAACAGATTTGCCGCAGTATATTCACATCTGACAGGGATCAAACTGTGTGGCTGAGTGATTGAGTGGTGCCCAGAGGTAAATGGTAACAGTCACCCATCCAGGGAGTGCCTTAATAGAAGGCAAAAAGCAGAAATACTGCCTCTCCAAAACAGAAAAGCTCACAGCAACAAAATTCTTTGCAAATTCTACTGATTAACTGAAGACAGCATGATCTAATAAAGAAAACTTAACAAAATAGAACAGTGGGTAAAGGTCTAAAGCTTTGCACACTAAAACTATTGAAACTTTGCTGTCATAGTTGATGGACATGGCAATTCACAAAAAAAAATCCAAATGCTATGAGAGTTAAATCTTCCATAAATTGCATAATTAATGCCTAATGATGCCCTAAGCTTGTATTAAGTAAGTATTACTATTCAGCTTAAGTATTTTATATCTGCTTAATGTTAATGCCAATCCTAGTGACTTCAAATGCTATGTGAGCAATCGATGAAAGGACCAAATGGTGCATCCTCAATTAAATAAGTGGCTTGCTTTTTTTGCATTGCCTGTTTGCTTGTCTCTCTCCAGGATTACAGATACTACCTTGCAAAACGACAGTTAACATGTTGGAAAAGAAAAAAAAGCACCGCTACAGATCTAATTTTAAAAATAAATAATAGAAAATTCTAGCTAGATATGTCAGGTTTTTGAATATACTTACTGAAAAATATGAAAATGTGGTACATTCCCAAGCTGTTGATATTGAAATTTTGTTATTTGAAATGATTTTTGTTTTGACAGAGCTCCTTGTTGTCCCTATTTCCTTGCCAGGATGCTATTACAACCAAACATTCTTCATTTTTCTATTATGTGAGAATGACAGGTTCTTGAAAGGAAATGAGCACTTTGTTTACTACTAAACTGTTAATATCAATTTACAGTTATTAATAGGAAGAAGGAAGGTACCAGAATTTTAATAATTACTAAAATTGTGCATTTGTTATTAGATACAGCATTGTTAGATAATATAGTTTTGATTTAGTATAATATTTGCTATTGTGTACAGTTAAAAAAGCTAATACTAATTATAGTTGGATACATTTTGAGCTCAGAGGAGAACTATCATTTTCTTTTGACAGATCTCCCTAATTACACCAGACATAAAATTCATCCATCTCAGGTACAGATTTCTCAAGGAAAGGGCAGGAACTTGCTACAGGCCCATAAACATTTCATTTTAGCGTTTTCTGTCCAGGTTCTCTCTCAGTCAAAACTGTAATGGGAGTTTCATGGCCACCTTAAACCAGCATATCCTTAATCAGATTCTCTGTGAGCTTTAGGATACAGCTACCTGAACGCAACTTGTGCCAGTAGAACATGGGGCGAGAGAGACAGAGGGTGAGACTTGAGGGCAGGAGATAGACTGGGTTTTTTGACAGCTGTGCCTGCCTTATGTCATTGAAAAGCAGTTGTGAAATTACAGCTTGTCATTAGATTTCAGATGTCCACTAGCAAAGGCAATGATTAACATTAAATCTCCCCAGCTCACGATGATTTTTTTTCTTAAATCCCTTGTCTGCGTTAGATAGAAAATGTATTTATCCCTTATTTAACCCAGGAGACTGCTTTGCTTATATCCTCAGACCTTAAAATTCTAAATTAAAATTGTCCATCTCATTCCCATTCCAACCCAGCAGCAATCAGTTCTATGCCATCTCACTACCCTCTCCTCTGTGCTGCAAGAAAAGCAATTTCCATCCATTTCCAATCCATTTCCCTACTGACATTTCATGTATTCAGACCAAGTGTTCCTTAATCTTCAGCAAGAGCATTTCCAACCTTTTTTTGCATTTACCTATGACACTTTACCGTGTCTTTTTTACCTCCCCTGTTGGGGGAGACTTCTTGGAGTCTTTGCTAGAAACTTGAGAGACGAATGGGTCTTTCCAGCCTTCTATGCTTTCAGATAGTTGTTTATTCAGTCTTATCAGAGAAATAGAATCACAGACGTGACCCGGACACAGAGAGAGCCAGAAAGAATGCTTTATCAGGGGTACACAGCCCTTTTAAAGGTAAACCACCCAATAAAAACTTAAAACAAAAGATATTTTTACTTTTCTACCAATGTTCAAGAAATCACTCTGTCACGCAGAAAGGAATTGCGGCATTTCTTGTCCAGTCATCTTAAACTACTTCTACTACAGAATATGGTGTCACAGAAGAAGAAAGGAGAAGGTCTGGAGAACAACAACTATCCTCTATTTTGGAGTTTTTGCTTTTTATCTATTTACTATATTAACAAACCCAAAGACTCTAGATTTTTCACCCTGTGACAATCTTACATAATATTCTATCACCTAGATCACACCAAAGTTGATTCTAATTCTTCCCACAAAGTTGGTAATTTTCTCCATGGACAAAGGTCAAAGACAGTGTTGTCCAGGGCGGTAGGACCCTTCAAAACAGGCAGAGAGATATTCTCTGCACTCTGGATTCCAACAACTTATCTCTGCAAAAGGATGTAAGGCTCTAATGAAACTTTTCTTCTTACCTGGGGGCAAGCCATCAGTAGCAACGAGCTTAGCACAGAGTTTGGTTTGTCACGTTTCTCTGACAGATTAAATAGTCACACCTTGCTCCTAGATCAGATGAGAAGAAAGTACTGGCATCAAGGGTACTGCAAATCCAATAACTAGTGTGCTGCTTTCGTGGATAGTTGAAGCTGATCACAGCTGATGGAAAGTGTTTCATGCAGGTATGTTTTCTGATGGGCATGTTTTTTTCCATTATTTGATATTCTGTTGGAAAAGGCCTTAATTCATCTCCCCTTTCTGCCTGCTTTTTATTTGACCTTAGAAAAACAATGTAGCCTAGCTATTGAGTTATTTGACTAGTGGAATTGCTAATTTTGACAAAACTAGACTAGCCTGTGGTACACAATATTTTTAATATTATCTCCAAAGGGGCAAGTCTGAAACAAGAAAAAAAGACTGAAAATGTGGGCAGGTGTAAAGATGGATTATACTTAGGGGCTGGAGTTGTTGCAGAGACTCGCCAGGGATAGCTGGTTGGTGCATGGTGAGAATACAATTTGCTGTCTGCCATGTCTTGTTTTAGAGTGCACCATGAGTGTTTAAACACCTTTCCACTTACCACAGAAAATTTGCTAAAATAATTTTATGTTACTCTCAAATCCTCCTCAGATCCTGTCACAATCCAGATAATAAAACCAAACAAAAATGTAGGTACAATTCGTGTACTAGGTAGTCTCCCAGCTTCAGACACCTTCTAGAGCATGTTACAAAAACCTGTCACTCCAATACAGTGACTTTACTTGCCCATATTTCCAAAGGCACACCACTGGGCCATTTCACCACCCCTTGCCAGTCAGTCTTAATTTTGATCAACATACATACAACGAAATATAGAAAACATATGTATTTACACTGGGATTTTACTGGTTTTAGAGCACATTGAAAGTTAAAACAGAAATGATGATTTATGAAGTTTTGAGTGGTTTGCAGTTAAGTTAAAATAAGCTAAATTTCCTGGTAATTTTAAAGGCATTTCTTCACAACAGATGATTAAAGTTTTGAAGAAATTCTAATCTCTGAACTAGAGCCTGTCTCTGTTCAGATTGCTGAAAGAAAATTGTAATAAAATTTTACAGTATTTTTGAGTAGCAGCTAGGACTAGATTTAAAAATCTGAAACTTGTATTAATTGCATCTAATGAAATCAATTTTTTTAGGTTAAAATATATACTACTGATAGTTTATATTTTTCTCGTATGAGTTATATATTAGGTAGTTTTATATTACTAATGAAGACTTTTAAATTATTAATATTAACTTAATTGGACTTTGAATTTCCATAAACATTCAATATTTTATAAATATTAAATAATGGTATCAAATCTGTAATGAAAGTATTTTAATATTTCACTTACTTAAATTTGCATTATGAATTCATGCCTTTATATAATTAATTAATATTTTAGTAGAAGTTTATCATGATCCTTAGGTTGTTCAAAGCATATTTATATAAACCTATGATATTAAACAAGGTGCAAGGTCCTGCCCCTGTTCAAGGCCACATTGGATGGGACTTCAAGAAACCTGGGCTAGTGGGAGGTGTCTCTGCTTATGGCAGGAGGGTTGACCTAGATGATACTTAGATGTCCTTTCCAACCTGAGCCTTTCTCTGAATCTGTATAATTCAAAACTGTAGGAGTTTTTAGGGAGTTTCATGTAGAAATATAAGATAGCAAAAGAATATTTGTTTTAGGGTTTTTTGCTGTTTATAGATTTAAAATAACCATCTGAATTTATCTGCCTTTTCATGCATATTTTGTGTACTTTGTTGGTTTCCATCCTCTGCTGCCAGAAGCTAAGATGTTATCATACCCCTGCTGGATTCTGAGGTTGCTGTGGTTTTCTGATTTTCAGAGAGGAAATGGGTTAATATCATCACACTGTTATAGGCAGCTTGAGTCTGCCTATTTCTACTAGAAAAGGAGACATGCAGTGCCCTTTTTACCTCCTTCTAGACTGCAGGCTTTTAGCTTGAAATCCTTTTCCACAGATTTTCTTTTTCAGATTTTTCAGTCAGGCAGGCATTCAGTCACTCAGTCAGGGTCTCTGTCCCTCTTTTCCCTTTCCCAGGTCACTCACACTCTTTGTGTTTGCATAATCTGAAAGGGTTTTTTTTCTCATCCACTGGAACATTTACATCTGTAAGATTTTCTTGTGACTGACACTGTGTTTGGGTAGTTGGATTTTTTAAAATCTCATGTTTAATTTGTTTATATTATGCTGCAAACATCTTGGAGCATATTAGAGATGTACTAAATAAAAAGACATATGTACATTCTTGATATATTTTATATATATGCATGATATCTTTTTAAATCCATGTGTCTCTTTATTTCAGCACACTGAAGGCATATGGAAGATTATCAAGCATTCAGGGACGGCTGAAGTGCCATAGTAATTGCCGAAGTGGTGCAAGAAGCAGAGATACTCAAAGCAGTTAGCAAATACTCATGGCAAATATCGTGTAATGATCAGGCTCTGCCTTTACCGGGGTTTCAGAAACAACTGGGGATAAATAAATTGCATAAATGTATTCAGGAGCACAAATCTGCTAGAGTAGATGTCAAAGAAATTGTAAACTGCAGCATCTTTAAAATTAACAACTAGTACAAAAAAGCATGTGTCAGATGCTTGGAGGACCAGCTGATTGCTTTTCAGGTATAGATCTGGAGGGAGGAAAGTGGATCTTTAAATGTCACTTGGGGAAGGGCAGAATGGGAAGGAAAAACTAAAAAGAGACACCCTGGAAGCAGAAGAGACTTTACTGTATTTTGAGATCTTGACACACATACTTATGATTAAGCTTGGCTGCGAAAAATATAGATGTCATTGATGTTTTATGAGTATGACACAATAAAATGTCAGTAACTCACAATAAAATGTCAAGTAACTGTAACTCACGAGGATAACATAATCTTGCCAAGTTCCACTGGTAATTATATGTGTACAGGCAGCAGTTTTAATTTGCTCCTGCAGAATGTAATAAAAATATAAATCTGAAGTTTAATCCTGTAAATTTACTGTTACTAAATGCCTGCTCATAACATATTTATTAGAATTTAGGTCTGTGCTTGAACAGTTTGTTGCATAGTGATAGAAGAGTCTACAATATAAATTGCAAAACCTTGGAATAGCATCAAAATGAGTTTCAAATGAGATAGTTCTACAAAACATAGGCAGCATAAATGTCTGGACTGTTTGTATGGCTTGGACAAGGCTGAGGAATGTACTATCCTATGTAGGCATAAAATATAAAGCTGGAAATTTAAATTATTGTTTTGGTACAGGTACGAACCACTGCTTTTTGTTGTTAACACTGACCACTGGATGTTTCCATTAACTCAGTAAGGCTAAACAAAGTACTGAAGACCTAGTAAACATTGTTTGTAAGCTCAATGTTTCCTGAAAGGGGAAAAAATACTTCTGTAGTAGTACACATTGCCTGTTACTGTGAACGTACAAATAGATCTAAAGTTCCTGAGTAGCAATAAATGGGTGGTATTGTGCAGAAACAAATTGGAACCTGTCAGTCTCCTGTGTTCCTAGGAAATAATTATGTAAGATGCATTTGAAGAAGATGTTGTCCACAGAGATAAATGTTGCCTTTATGATAGCATTGGGGGTGGAAAAGGTTTTGAGTTTATCAACTTGTCTGACATCCATGGTAATGAAAACCTAGAAAATATAAGAAGGAAGAAAAATATATGTTGTCAGTTCTTTCATACTTTACAGCTAAGGAAAAAATCAACTTTTTAGAAATGCAACTACTTTGATTTTCATTATTGATTAAATAAAGAAAAATATCTAGGCAATGGTAGATTTTATATATGAAGAACCTGAGACTTTAAAAGCAGACACTTAGTTGAATCCCTGATTGCATAATTTTTTTCCCTTAAGTGTGCTGTGAAAAGCAGCTGAATTAGTAGCAACTGTGGGAGCTGGAGAGAAGCTTACAAAATTATCTGAACCCTACCTGACCATCCATAAGCTTTTTAATTAGCCATAGCAACTGTCTAGCTGTTTCCTGTCAGAATAGTTGAAAGATTCCTTAGTAGGATCTTGGTCAGTACAAATGTACTGAGTTTGGAGAAGTATTTGCTCCTGTGGGCTGGCCTAACAAACAAATGCCCCAGCAGCACCAGCAGCTAAGGTGGGGATGGAAGTCCGACTGTCCTTCGTGAGACCAAAGGCAACTTTAGCCTGATACCCCATTTTCAGCAGTGTTCAAAAGGGAGGGCTTAATAAATAATGAAACCATTAGGAGAGGCTATACAGTAAATCCTTCTGAGAATCTTGCACCTTTGTCCTATTTTCAGTTCAGGGACTCAAGAGTTGGATGGGATTTCCAAGCACTTTGTAAAGCACAATGACTTTCCTTCAGTGTATTTGTTGGATTGCAAGGGCTACTGAATCTTTAGTTCAGTCTTTGGCCCTCTGGAGATCCTCAAATTTCAGAATACCAGAAACAGGGACAATAAAACAGGGATGCATTGCTATCTCATTCTCCAAGACAGCAGGGCAAGTGCAAAGCTCAATGTGCTGTAGCAGTGCAGACTTGGTCAAGGTCAAAAGGTTTTCAAAAAGCAGCAGGGGTGGTCCTGTGTCACAGAGCTGTGTACTGCAGGCATTCTTCATCTTGAAATAATACAGTCCATGACTGGAGATGACAAATGAAGCAGAAAGCCCTTAGTTTAGTTCACACCAAAGAAGCAATCCCAGAAGCTGCTGTCAGTGAGTGCTGAGGACTGCTGACGGGAAGAAGCTGCCCTGTTCCAGTTTCAGAGGTCTGTGAAGCATGAGCTGTGTGAATGTAGTGTACTTTGACAAAGGAAAAAACAGTGACTTTTGAGGAAAAGGTTGTTTACGGTTCATAGCATCTTCCCCTGTGTCGCTGTCTTTTCTATACACTCCTGAATCATAAAAAAAGTTGCTGTTACTTAAACCCCCCGATGTGTCAGCTTGCTGATCTTTCTGGCCTTAAAATTCCATCCAAGCCCACCTCTTTTCCTGAGTCATTTGCCCTTCTTCTTCTGACTGCTGCTCTGTTCCAAAAAAACAAATCCTTTTTTCTGTATTTTTTAACGCACTCCACTTCATCATTACTGAAATTACAGGGACAGTTTAACAGTTTTCTACTAAAAGACTGGCTCAAGTGCAGTTCCAGCTGAAGTAAAAAAAAAAAGTACATATATTAATACTTCCGTTTCCATGGCACTGAAGAATTCAGACATTTTCTCTCATGTTTTGACAAGCTGTCTTTGTACTGAGAGACCATAGAGATCAGAAGTGGGTTTTATGCTGAATCCTTTTGTGATATCAGCTGCTTTTTAATCAGGAAATGGCAAATACATGGAGAGCAGGGTTGCCAGACATAAGGGTCTAGTAGTCTGTCACTCTTCTTCATACCACAGAAGTGGTCTCAGAGAAATTTTGACTGTATGAATGACAGGAAGATGCAGAGCTGAAGACAGGCAGGTAATTACTCTGAGGTTTTTTTTCCATTGAACAAACTGCCTGTCTTTGTGACCTGGAAGAAAGCACTTGGTTAGGAATGATGATAGGAGTGCTGCAAAGTAATCATATGCCGTTCTTCAGAAAGTGTCTCCCTTAAGCTTTGCTGAGTACAAAGGTGCCTGTGCCAGATGGACCAAGACAGCTCAATTAGATATGACTTCTTTTACATCTCCTGCCAAGGTGCAGCTGCTGTGTATTTCACATAGGCTGCATAGCTTTTGGGGCTAGCACCACGCTCTCTCTCCCCCACCTTACTTACTGTCTATCTGCACTGTATATCCAAAATATTCAATTAAGTGCTGAAAAGTGAAGCTTTTGATAGGAGAAAAATGCTAAATTGAATTATTTTTAGGTTTGGTTTGTTTTTTTTTTTTTTCATTTAATTATTAAATGCTACAGAATATGCATTTAGTAGCGAATCCACTTCACAGAGTTGGGTAGTATATGATTACTACAATTAAAACTTTTTCAGACTCTGAGACAGATAACTGAGATGATATGTATTACTACAGTGATCCCTGAAGTGGCTACCTGGAAACAAAGACTGGACAGTAATAAGGGAATAAAGATGATATGTATTTGAAAGGCCTTCAGAGGTACACCTTGGGGAGCCCCGAGGCTACTGCCAAAATGGACCCCAAGGTGGACGACAAGTCAGGAGTTCTTCACACTTTTATAGGTTTGGTCCATTTGCATATCAGCATAAATTCACCAATTAAAACTTTAGCTACTGATCTAAGTTCTCTAAGCTCAGCCCCCCTTCTCCAAGATGTTGGTTTACACATTTTGGGCCCAAGATGGCCTAGATGTCCTTGGAGAGCAAATCTAGAGACTTTGTTATGTCTATCTTAGCAGATATCTATGAGAGAGCAGCTTGTCTTATCTATGAGAGAGCAGCTAGCAGGCTGTAAGACACTTCAGAGTTTTACAGTAGGCAATACAGAATATAAAAGCTAAAACGCAAGGCATCAACAGTCAGGAAATTTTACTTGAGTCTTGTACATGGTAAAGTAATGGAAGTTAGCTATTTTGAAAAGCTGATGGCCTGACTAGATTGCCTTGGAGAGTGATCATGCTGAGATTGGAAACGGGAATAAAAGAAGCAGCCCTTGTGGAAGGTGTTAAATCCATCAGCTGTCTGTCAAACTTTGCATATTTCATCACCCCTCTAGGGCAGTCAGGAGACAATCAGATAGCAGCTGTCTGAAGACAAAGGTGTGATTTTTTTAAGTGACTGTGAGGCAGCCTCCCTTTTCCCTACCCCTTTGCACTGCTGGCTTCAGGAGGAGTCTGGATAGGACCCTTATATCTGACCAACACAGAAGCACTCAATCAGCACTGAAAACAGGGAGATCTGTAGTACTGCACATAGTGGAGTTTAAGGTAAAACCAAAAGTATTCCAAACCAGTCATGTATTCTCCACACTGCAGATTGTCAGGCACTCATCAATCTCTTCTCTTCTGCCTTTGGGGACAGTCTCACTGTTTGTCTCAGCAATTTGTCTGCCTCTGTCTCTTTGGGAGATTTCACAGTGGAGAAAGATGGATTTATCAGCATTTGTTTTTCACCCAGAAACAGAAGCATTTTTCAGGATGTATTTAAAAGCATTATTTCAAAGGATGGACAGCCACAGTTTTATTCCTTCTTTTTGTAATCAGATTTTGAAAAGGAAAACACAGCTATTAATTTAATGGAATGCTTGCTTTTATGAAACTGATCTTTGCCACAGCAAATGACCAAAGGATACTATTACCTTGGGTATTTATGGATGTATTTCCTCAGCTGGAAATATATTTCCTTATAAGTTAGACAATAAGGTAATTTATCAGAGAAACAGATTTCTTGTCTGTTTCAATATTGCTGCTCATACTGGCATTGCATTTTATTTCTTAGGGTGGTATCATAAGGCCTGAAAAGAAAGAAAGTACTGCTTTACTTTATCGAGAGTGTTACTGCTTAATTAGCACTTGTTTGACTTTTTGTGTGTGTGTTGTTGTTGACCTTTCATAGGAGGTTACAAAATTTAAATAGTGAAAATTTTTAGACACTTCTGTTTGGCATCTCCATAAGCTAACGATTATTTGAAGCTTCGAAGTCTCTTCAGTGAATTTCAGAACTGCTCTTGCAGCCCTTCCCTTCCCTTCCC
>VZTH01012920.1:38723-69174 GCA_013397815.1 Aleadryas rufinucha | reverse complement strand
TTAGCCCCATCGGTCTCTGCTAGTATCTCTGTGGCCACATGGCGGGGGGGAGGGCAGTCCTCAGAAGCCTTTGCTGGATGTTGCAGCTACTTGCAGCGAACACAGTTGTTTCTCAGCTGCCGAGCTCTGAGGAGATTCTCCCGCCGGCATGCCGGGGTCTTGCCCCGGCACCCGAGGGAGGGGGAGGGGGGGCTCGAGGCCGCTCCGAGGAGCGAAAACCTCAGCAGCCATTTCCCCCCGCCTCCTGCGGGAATGGCCAAACTCCCAGGAAGAGAGAGGCACTTCCTGTCCTCTCCAGCCTTCAAATATGGAAATTTCGAAAAGCGCCACTGGTCAAACGAGCTGTCCATCAGCTCAGGCTCAACCTACCACTGGGAGGTAAAGTTTCCAAATAGAAATATGACTCTTTACAACTCTGATTTATGTATACAGGTCCTGAGGAGCAGCTTGAGGTCAGGTACAGACCTAGGGGTTTTCTCCATTCCTCCTCATACTGGCTTCTGAATCCTGCTCCACAACTGGTGCTTAACTCACAGATGTATAAATCCGTTGTTTTCCCTTCCAAATGCATTAGTAATCATAATTACCATGAAGAAAGAAGTAAGGGCTGGTTCTACACTGTTCTAGTTGTTATTATGATAATTTCATTTTATGAAAGTGAAAGGGTAGAAGTAAAGGAAGGCAAGGAAATGCTGTTTCTAGTGCAAGTGTCTTTTTAGAGTTAATTTGGTTTAAGAGTGTTTTATATTCTCAGACACAAAAGATGAAATAAGGGGCATACAGTGTACAGTCAGTCTGGGATGTCTGGAGAAAGGAACCCTAAAGGGCAGACAACAAATGCAACAGTGACCTAAGGAAGCACGAGGACTTGGCAAAGCAGCTGCCTCAGGCCAGCTCTCATTTGTGAGGGGCACTGCTTGGACACTGCCTCATTAGCAAGGCAATAGGAAACAGACAGAAAAAACCAACACACATACAATGATTGCGGTGAAGGAAACCCAAATATTGTTTTCTACTTACTGACTATATACCTTTTGCTCAGCTTCAATGAGTAACTTTGGCAGTCATGGAAGTGGCAAAGAGAAGGGACACATAACAAGACAATAACAAGACAATAACAAGAATGTAACAAGAGAGGAAACAGATGCCACTCCCTCCTTTGCAGTTTATGACCAATTACAGGATTTCCATAGTCTCCATGAGGCAATTAAAGAGTTATGCTTCAGTGACCAATTAATATTCACTTGACATCATCAGTTTACCAACATCTCAGAGAAACAGCTCTGTTGTCCCAAGTCTGAAGTAATTGCATTACAACATGGCAGTTACAAAAAAAAAAAATAATCCTGACAGCAACAAAAAACCCCCAAAAAAATCCCAACCCAAACCAAACAAAAAACAAAACTGAAAACCAGAGCTCTCTTGATTTAGAGGGATATTTTTTTCAGTATCTTTAAAAATACTGAAACACTGGAAAGCATAAAGACACTGCTTAGTACAGTACATTAGAAATATTTCTATAATGTGTTTTGAAAACAAAACAAAAACATTTTGAGCAGCAGAGAAAAATTTAACTGACTCACTGTAGCCTAATAAGTCAAAGCTTTCAGGTATATTCTGGAGAGGAGGGGAGGAGCAAATCCTACATAAATCACATTATAATTCATTTAAGAATTTATTGATTTACACTTGATTAAGAGAAGTTCATGAGACCAAATTTATTAGTCCATACTCAACAAGCTTCCTCATTAGTTACATGTAACTTTTCCTCCTAATACTGGGAAACAAAACAAAATCAGCAATGCTTATGGGTTAGTTAGACTGTAACTCTAAATTGTTTCCCATTTGGAAGCATCTCCTGGTCCACCAGATCATGTCTATCTCTCTGTGCTGAGTCTGGAGGAGCTAAGCTTAAAAAAGACTCCTGCTGTGGACACCTCTGCCAGGCATCGAGTGGTGGGCAGGACCAGTCTGGGATGCGGAGCTCAGTGAGAGAATTTGCAGGGCATTTTAGTGTGGGCAAGACAAAGCAGCATCTATTCCCATCCTGTCTCACTGCGGAGGAGTCTCCTAACACACAATCCCCCAGTCCCACATTCACTAAAACCTGAAGTTTAGCACCCAGTATATGAAGTTTCTTATTGATTCAAGCCATGATTAACCACTCTGAGATTCCTGAAAGGGCTGGATCTGCTTATTATTTACTAATTAGTGGGCTACCAATGTTCTCAGGTTGCCTGGGTTACAGCTAGGTTATTGTTAATGCAAGGTACTGCCAGGTTGCTGTTAACTGCAAAGAACAGTCCTCCGTTTGAAAAAACAGAGCCTCTCAGTGGCTAGCTCCCATTTAACCCAGTAAGGTTTTGTGAATGAGTCACCCACGTGTCAGCTCAAGAGAGAAAAAACACTGATAGGTCTAACCCAGTACAAAACTCAAACAAACTCAGGTTCTCTCTTTAGCATTTCTTTAGTATCGTTCACTTAGGGTATCTTTCAGCTGACATTCTCAGCTGAGTGCTGCAGTCACTGGTGTAGAGGCAGGGTTTGGTTGTATCCCTTATCAATGCCTATTAAAACAGGGCATCAGAAAACACAAAAAAGTCAGAGGGTCAAAGTGAGGGAACATGAGAGTGGTGCAACTGGGAGAACAAAACCTGAAGAGCAAGGCAGTCTGTGGCAGAGGTGACTACAGCCCATTCCTTTGACTGGTTAACATTTCATCTGATGAATGTCTAATAAAAAAAATGCATAAGGCATCCAGGAAAAGTGGAATTCTGGGAATCAGTGGGTTTTGAGGGGGAGTTAGTGATTAAGCCACAGATATATGCCTTCCTTGCTCTTGAGCTATTTTTTTGACCCCAAAAATTTTTCATTATATGCTGTGAAGTGTCAAGGGTTTCATACAAGCTGTGGAAGTCAGGTCCTCACTCTCTCTTTCCCTCCCCTCTCTCCCCCCCACTTCTATGTAGTTTAAAAGCCTGTTGTTGTAGGGCACTGTTCTGGGAAAGGAGAGACACAGGTGAAAGTGTGGGCATTTAAATAAAAACTGCGTCCTACTTCTGTTGAAAAATTTATAAGGAAAGGATGAAGCAGTTATCTCTACCTTAAGGCTGAAAGAGGAATTTTATAAAAGTTCTCAGTAACATGCAGGTCCATTACTAAATTCAGGAGAGAGGTAAGATTTCAGTTCAGCATTTCTTACACCCAATATATTTGGATAGTCTATGAGAAGTCTGAGCTTGGTAGAGAAAATGAAGATTTAACAAAAAAGTTCTACATAATGTATTTCCAAAAGGAAAAAAAGACTATATTCTTGGCTCCCTCCTTGTGAATTTGTTTGCAAAGCACAGGAGTCATGGAGCAAAAGATAAAAACCAGCTTTACCTGGCTACATTGCTTCCTTTCTAGTAAGGCATTGTGCTGGATGCCATGCTGTTCACAAAAATGTTACACAGCAACAGATATTTTTGTCATACTGTTTAAAGAGAAAAAACAAACAACTCCAGGAATCGTAGAAAACAGCATAGAAAATGTAGATGCAGAGGACTGACCTAGTAAAGAACCAAGCACTTAAGTCCTTGCATGTCAGTCGCTATGCATGCATGACCATCACCCTCTCTCCTCAGTGCTTACAGCTTTCCAGAGTAAATCACCAAGTTAGCTTCTGAAGGAGCAGGTGAAAGATGTAACTTTCCCCTTTCATAAAGATGGAAAGCTAAGGAGATTTTGGAGAGAATATTTAAGACACCTTTTCTTTCCAGTTGAATGTTAGAGACCTTCTAAGCAGTTATTCCCATCAGAAAGTATTGGCATCATGCAACAGACATTTTACTGTGCTGAAACATGAAGTAGAGCCCTACATAATTCTTTCAGTGAAGTGCAACTTTTAAAGGTTTTAATATTTAACAGTTCAGAAAAACTGTTGACCTCAAGTTATCCATTTAAGAAGTACACACAACATAACTTTGAGTTCCTTTGAATTCCTTTTCAGCAGACCTTTCAGGAAAAAAAGAACTTATGAAACCCATTACCTGAGCCTTAGTCTATGCTTTTTTTGACTATCTGAGCATGGTTTGTAATGTGTAGCTGTGAATGTACTGATGGTCTCTCTGTTCTCTTGCTTTCCAAGAGGAAATCAGCATTACACAAGTCACAACGCAGTGTGCCATCATTTAAATCTTCTTAAAAACTGTAAACTGCTTACCCAATCAGGTTTAAACCATTGGTTGGCCATGTATAATGGATGTAATGAATGGATGAAGAGCATCCTGCATGGAGGAAACACTTAAAAAACTCACGCTAAATCAGAAAAGAAGATCAGTAAATATTAGCATAGTTACGTTAAGTGTATAGTGTGAAATTCACAGCTGTAGACAGTGACTCACTGACGACTCACTTGTGTACTTAATTAGACTGAAAAATCACAGATGAAAGAATACAACCAAGTGCACAGTGAGGTGTCAATAGTTTATATTGCTGCAAAACCACGCATGAACACTCTGAGTATGCAAAAGTATGTTTACCCTTATTAAACATTTCTCCCTATGCATGTAAAAACAACTAACATTCCTTACAGAAATTTCCATTGCATATAAAGATATTTTCAGAAAGGTGAATGCCAGAATGAGAAAACACAGAGAAGGAACTATGGCAAATTGCTTGGGATATCCAGCTGTCATTGAAAATGGCAAGCATCTCGGTTAGTTTCCAGCATGTACTGGTAAGTCACCAGTTAAAGTCATGATCTCTCTGTAAACAAGGGGTCAAAGTGGTCCTTCCTGAGGGCAGTTCATGCTGTCCTACATCTGGCGTCATTATCTGATGCAGGGAAAGAAAAGCTAGACAGTGGAGATGCATGACATCACATCAGGATGTCTGGGGAAAAAGGCTTGCTACAGGGTACACCATCAGAGGATGTGTGGCAGATTATGCATGTGAGAAGAATGTGGGATGGGTAGAAGGATGAGAGCAGAGGATGTGAATGGAGATGGAAGAGAGAGGTTTCTTGATGGAGAGAATATAAAAACCTTTTACATCAAAGAGAAAGTAGGAGTCAAAGGCAAGACATTTTACAGAACGATGAAGACCAAATGATTTTATATATATATATAAGAAGCTTCCTTTCTTGGAATATTCTCAGCTCTCTTGAGAAGAGTCTTTGTCACAAAATGGTGTGAATGTTAAAAATAAAATCTGATAGAAAAGTCCAAGAGCACACATTTGCAAGGTTCCCTCCCTGCTGCTTAAATTGAGGAATAAAATGTGCATGGGTTAGGGAATTTGGAATAAAACTGTGATGAAGACTAACCTAAGAGACTCCGTTTTCACACCCTACCAGAATAAGTCTTCGGATGTTTTTCCACAAAATTTAGAATTATAGCCTCACTGGCTTCACTGGGGCATTAAAGAACTTTTATAAGTGTACTGTGCTGCCTTTGGTGATGCTTTCCATCTCATACACCTCTTCTTTCCACATTACTTTTCTCGTTCTTTTCTGCTGCTGAATGATGGTGAAAAAACTCTAGCTATAACCCCCAGTAGCTGCTTTCTAACCACTGCTTCACTCAGAGGGGCCATATGTTTAAGTCTTGGTGCATAACTTTCTTGGGTTTAAACACCGTAATAGACATATAATCTATTTTTAGCACTTCCAGCTTGGAGGAAGTAGGCCAGGAGCACGAGAGTGTTTAAGGAAAAAAAAGGAATCCATGCTAAATCACTAATTACCTGTCACTGTATTTGTTTTCAGCTTATATGAAAATGTGGTGGTATTCCCAAATAATTCATGATGCCACAGGTGAACAAGCTAGCCCTGCAATACTTTGGATAATTGAAACTGATGAAGTGGAAGACTGGAGATGTTTATTTTGAAAGAACAGTGTTAAAGTAAAATGCCAAAAGACAGAGAAAAATACTGAGGATCTCAAAAGGAGTGAAGAGAAGGAAAGCATGGTCCAGAATAATCCAAGTCATAAACACTGTAGCAAACTATTTAATTTTGTTTTAAATTACAATTAAGAAACAAATTAAACAACCAAGGATCCTGTGACTGTTGTTTCCTGACCTGGATGCATGTTCAGCTATCATAAATTCCTTTAAAAAACTGTGCTTTGCAGTGGAAGGCATTAGTTAGCTAGGTCTAAGTCAGCCAAAAAACATTAAAACTCAGCAGGGCAAATTCTGTCCCCAGGTACGTACATGAACATCTTTGCAACAGAGTTGGGTTTTTTTGTTTTTTTTTTTAATTGTAATAAAAAGCTTCAGAATGATAAATTTTCTCTTATTTCTTTCCCAGTGAGTCTAAGAAAAATGTATCTTCCTTTTCAGATGCTGTAGTGATGCTAGTGGGAGCTACATAATACACGTTGCAAGAGTGAATTTGTTTCCTTGTCAAAGTGTCTGTGTTATTAACAAGAGATAATTTTTTAAAAGAGATGTTCTTTCCCTCGAATGTGAACTCTGCATCAAGAATATTTGCGTGCAAGGTCTGCTGAACAGGACCTTGCCTACTTCAACATCTTGAGGGAATCAGGGCAAAAGCAAACCACTGACATTCCTTTGCAACACCTTGGTTTATTTTTATTTCTTTTCATTGTGATGACAATGGCTGGGGCAAGCTCAGTCTAGGTCAGGAATATGGACAGAGACAGCATCGTGAAGGGGCTGGGAGGACAACCTGCAGCTGTGGCATGGGTTGACTGGCAGGTACAAGGTAACTGGCTACTGTTAATGAGAAGTCAATCAGCTTGCAGATGCTTCAGGTGCTGTATAGATTCATGTAGTCCAGTGTTTCATTTACTTTCCTTCTCCATTCTCTCTTTCCATCAATCAGCAGTGACCTAGGTGCACAGACTTTTGATAGCATTCCTTACAAA
This sequence comes from Aleadryas rufinucha, assembly GCA_013397815.1. NCBI lineage: Eukaryota > Metazoa > Chordata > Aves > Passeriformes > Aleadryas > Aleadryas rufinucha. The sequence goes on along the minus strand of VZTH01012920.1, from coordinate 62,299 downwards.
ACTTTTCTGTAGGTCACTGACCAACTTTCTACAGTCAATCACACTAAAAGTATCATAGCTCCAGCACTAGCATTCCAGGTCACTTTTGTGCAATGTTGCTTTCTGCTACTCTGCATCATACAAAGACAAGTTTCCCCTAAAATTGTAGCCTGAAAGACAACAAACAGTGCTCTGCATATTCCTTTTGGATACCTCATAGCAAAGAAAAACAAAAAGGAGATGACAGGACAGGACTCCTTCGTTGTGAGGGGGTGCTACCGTGAGGCAAGAGGAAGGAGGGAAGTGATTTCTCTGCCCATTTTCTCTGCATTTATCAGATGACAAGAGCTAGTTACAAGGCTGCACTTCTACCCCATAGCTCACCTCTGCATGAGTCACTGTTGGAATTAAATATGGAGAATTTCATAGCTCTCCTTTAAAATATCCCTATATCTAAAATTAAACTAGGGCCAGAGGGCTAGATAAGGGAAAGGATACAAGTCTTCTGTCACATACTCTGAAGGGGTGTAGGAGGAACTCCCCCAACCATCTAGCTTTCTACCTCCCTATCTGATTTCTTTGACAAGAAGAGAAGCCCAAACTTCTTTGCGTTGTGTATTACTATCTTCTTGTAAGAGGAATGACATTCAGTAAAACTAGGACAATTCTAACCCAAGATGGTTTATATGTGACTTTAGTGGTTAGGCTTAAACAAACACATAAAAAGGGCATTTACCAAACCCGCAGGCTCCATTCAACAATACCAGAATTTCAGCACTTGAATGGGAGTTTCCTGCATGATTTAATGAACACTCTAATCTTAAGATTTAATAAAGGAAAAATTCTTCCATAATCTGCTCACATGGGAAATGGTGAGAGGTAATTTGCTGGATCAGCATTGAAAGTGACAAATTGTTTAGCACAGAACAAAATCCTTTCCTTTTTTGTGTGTGTGTCAGTGATGTGTGGTTGGTAAATAATACATAAAGAAGAATCGGAATTATGGTTAAAATTGCACCCTGTTATAAAAATAGAGCTGTCAAGCTGGATTGCTGAGGCTGACAGAGGGAGGGAATTAGCAGAAGAGAAGTAGATGATTTTTGAACAGCTGGAAGATGGTTTGTGACAAAAAGGTGAAAACAGTTGTGTGGAAGAGCAACGATGGTGTGAAATTAATTGGTTAGATTCACTACATTTACAAGCTCTGGTTACAGTCATTACATTCAGCTGTGATGAATGAGGATAATGCTACAATTGAGACCTTGGTGTTTTCTTGTAAAAGAAAAATCTGGGTATTGGCATGAATTATCGGCCCCAAAAGTGCATTTTTGGTATACAATTTGTTGAGCTGTAGTCAAAGCCTCAGCAATAAGTAAATAACTATTCCATCAAAATAATGGCAAATGACATTGCTAATACATTCCAAGACCACTCACCTCTATGTCTGTTTTTAGTCCTACTTAAGTTGATACTGGCTGGAAAAAAGAACAAGAGCAATTCTTTCCTTGGTGTATAATACTGTATTTGTAGTGAGACAGGCACACAGTGGGCTGCTGGCAGAGGAGCAAGAGGGCTGTCTCGTGCACAGCTATGGGAACATGACAATATTCTTGCTCTGAAGATACTCCCTTTTGGTGAGGCTTGAGAAAGCTGCAAGTACCTGCTACTCCTGCATTACATATCGTGTAACTAAATAAATTCATACTCAAGGGCTCCAAACCATTGATATCCATAGTTAGTTCACTGCTGTTTTGGGGGACTGTTGCAGAGTCAGACAGTACTGCAAATGCTGGAGCAGAGTTTCAAGCTTCCTTCTTCCTCAAAGTAAAAGACAGTGTTTTTTCAGGAGGGTAACTGTGTAACTGATAGTTCTCATCCACCCTCTTGGCTGTGTGAAGTTCCTTTGGGTGATATCCTTCATCAAAGCTCAAAACTAATGAGATAAATCTAAATTTCTTGGATATTTCATTCATGCTTCTTAAACAAATGAAAAAGAAATTACTCATTTGAAACTCATGTTGGAAGATAAAATATTCTCAATTGTCCTTTAGGCAGATGGAGTCCTGATTCACCCACTAATGAGAATTTATGGACTTTTGAGGGGGCTGCAAACTTCCTTTCCCCCCACTTCTCACTTTTACAGCATTTTCCCAAACTAAAAATAATGAGACTGGTGTCTCAGTTCCTGGAAAAATATTCTGTCCAATGTATAAAATTTCCATGAACAGAATCACAGTTTCTCTTTAAAGCTGAAGTATCCCAGGTGGGTTTAATTGAGACCAAGAAAGAAAGCTGTCTTGCTTCTTTTATGTCAAGTTTCTGCAAGTTTTCCACAAAACTGCTAGTCTATTCTTACTTGTAGATGTAGTTGTAGTAAATTTCTGAGTAAACTGAAGACGTGGATGTAGAATATAGCTACTTTCGGGGCGGGGGGGGGAGGTTACAAGTCAAATAAGCACAAGGATTGGTCCGAACACAGAAATTATTTAATGACATTGTGTGACCTGTAGTGAATGACAGCTTCCATTCTCTGTCTGGGACAGTGTGTGGCAGGATTTTTCCAAACAACTTTTGAGTAGTCAGTGAATCAGAGCTTGCAGACAGCTCTCCAAATTCATCAGTGTCCCAATGCTTATGAAACTGACAATTTCTAAGGTCCTAGAAAAACACTGATAGTGTATTACACTGAAATGAGAATCTCCTCCTGAGACTATCACTTTTCACATTTGATTATTCATGCTGCAAAACAAACTTCAGGAGAAATGAATGAGCAAAAAGTTGAGGTCACTTTACATCTGTTGTAAGTGTCTGTCTCCTGAAAGAAATCCACTGTGAAGGAGCTCCATGGTTTGAAAACACAATCAGCTTTTCTTTCAAAAGGTCCCATTCTTACCTAATTCATAACAAAAGCATTATTTTTCTTATGCACAGTGGCACAGTAAGAGAACCTAAGTTTTTTAGAACTCATTTGCTTTAATTGTTGCCTTATTTAGGAGGAAAATGCGATAAGATTTTATTGTTTTCTGGGATGGTTTGCAATTTTGTTAATTTCAAGGCTATTTTTCTAATATTTCCCGAATTGTAAACATCTTAATGTTGTTATTTGGCACTAAAGAGAATATAAACTGAGCTCATTATGCCTTCAAATTAGGAAGGCAGCTTTACTCACTTTCAATTCAGATTCAGTGAGTAATATTAGCATGACACTGAATGGAGTGAAATGGTGTTGTATATAACACCATATTTTATTAAAACAGAGAAAAAACCTTGACATTCTGTGAAGTACCAAGTTGAAAAGGAGCTTTGGAACACTGGTGTCTGACAGCTTATGCATCCAATTACTGATATGTCACCAGAAATATGTGGGAATAAAGTAATGAGATGGCAGTTTCTGTAACAAAGGGTAACATTGTCTTCTTACATCTGGATCACCAGTTTCAGGCTATGTATAAATATACATTTTCCTGTTAACTCCTTACTGTCACATAGATCACCAGATGAAAACTCAGAGTGCAGTAACACAGGTGCAATTAAATCAATGTGTTGTGGTGTGTCATGGCCAGTACAGTAGCCAGCAAGACCAAGTGGACCAGCAGGTCCAATGGTTTGAATCTACACCCCCATAGTTGACCACCACCATCTCCTCCCATTCTCCCCTATGTTTGGTTTCCCTTCAGAAAATTCTGTGTTCCTCAATCCCTTATTGGTCCATGTTAATCCCCCCCATCTACCCTTATTCCTATTAGTTAAACACCCTTCTCCCCACCTCTGTAATGCCCCCTTACTGTTATATCATCGGTTATTATGTGCTTTTCCCTCCCATTCTGTAGGGGTATAAAACCCCATGTAAAAATCATTTCTCCCGTTCTTCGCGCCTTTTTTTGGATTTCCTTTGGACCCTTGGTCTCAATAAACCTTCTCCTTTTACCACGAAGAACTCCCTCTGCCTCGTTCCTTCCTCCCCTGCGCCCCCTTGCCATCGGTGGGCAGGGCGAACCGGAGCCGGAGTTTCGCCTGCCCTCCTGTGCCGCGACAGTCTCCGTTTCCCCCTCCGGTGTGGGTGGGTGCCGGGTGCTTGTGGTCACAGCTAGCCGGTAACAGCACCACGGCTGACTACCCTTACAGGTACACAGGACCTTATTATAATATTAGCTTCACAGAAATGTATTTTACTTCAAAGGACATAGTCAGCATATTCTGATCTAAAACTGAGGCCATAATATGATACAAACAATTACATAGAGACAGTTTTCTCTTTTTGATGCTTTAGAAAGCAAATTTCTTCCAGTCACGTCAAGCACTTGTGATGAATTTTCTCTTAAAATTTGCTTGGTTTTCAGTTGCTCTTGTCAAATTTAAGACAGGACAGATGAAACATTTGAAGCAGCATGACATGAGCAATCAAATCAAATTTCGAATGAAAACGAGCTGGAAGCTGCCCAGTTCTGGTCAGATTTTCAAATCCCAAAGCCCATTCACTGCAAAGAAAGATGTCTTCCTGAGCCAATCCCTTTTTTGTGCTTGCAGGACACCACAGCATTTAAGTATATTTAGATACATAACCAGTTAAGGTGCCTGACAGTAAAGACAGGGTAGAAGTGCCCTAAAGCAGATTTTCTCCCTTCATGGCTTTACATTTAATACATTCAAACCTCAGGCCTTCAGCTCTTTCGTGGCATTCATACAGAAATGCCAGGAAAGCAGCCAAATGGATGTAAGGGTGTGCTTAAAGGCCACAGCACCACACTGAAGACATCTGGGCTAAGAAGACCACAAACACAGCACTATAATGGCAGGCCAGAAGGGAAGAGCTATAGGGATGAAAGTCGTCCTTTTTAGTGGAAAGATGATGGCCTACTGAAAAAAAGGTTGTATTTTCACAAGTTCATATGTCTCCGAAAGACAATACACTGCGTATGATGGGACTGCCAGTGCTCTCTGTGCCTGCCCAGGTCAGGGTGCTGTGCATGCCATGGCACCACACATTCCTGAACAGACTGACAGCCAGTTCAGCATGCTGGGGGAGCCTGTGCTTGCATGTACCTTTGGCCCTAATTCTGTCGCTCGGATATTCTCCTCCCTGTGGAGAGACAGCCCCTCTGAGCTGACTGTGCTGCCAGCAGTTCCCACAGCTCCTTGGCCCTCTCTTATAAGACATCATCCTCCCTGACTCCTGAGGAGCATGCATGGAGTCATGCATGCTTTGCAGAGATTACAGTATGAGGCCTCTCAGATAAAGCTGTGCTTTAATATTTCTAAAGCAGTAGTATGGCATTAATCCAAGCAGAGTATCTTGGCAAAATGTTGCCCCTCAGTCAGAGTGCCACATCGCAGGGCACTGGCACTGCCAGTGCTGGCACCTGGACATCGTACTGCCCCATGTGGCGCCCTGCTCCTCCTCAGCCTGACCCTCATCCTACTTCTCCTCCCCACTGCCTTCACTGCAGGTCCGAGCTTCCTCCAAACACATTTATGTCTGCTTTGGAACCAAGCAAACTATTAATACATCTTTGAATTAACGGAAATGTGCACTTAAGGAAATTATGGGGTGGAATTTAGCCTGCAAAGAGTTGTACTAACTACAAAACCAGAATTCCTTCTGGATAACAGCAAATTTGGAGCATTAAGATGTGATGTTAAGAAATCTTGATGCAAAATTCACCTGCATTTGCTCATATTATCTTTATAGAGCTGCAGATGTAAGAATGTGAATGTTTATCCTCAAAGTGTGTCTGTACTAGGTTTCCGTCGCATTCATACTACTATAATCAAATATCTTGAGTATATAAAGTGTGTTCTAGTATGTCCTTTGGGGGTTTTTAGAGGAATTATTTCATATTGTCCTTTTGGTGAATCTTACAATATTTGAAGTAGTAATTACAGAATGCCAGAATTAATTTTTCTCCAATAATTATGTGTCTGACAATCCCAAGCAGTTAGCTCATTCATTAAAATTCAATGATGATTTCTCCAAAGGCTTTCTGTAGCAGTAATGACATACATTGTTATGCCCACTAATTTCCGTGAAGAATAATGGAACATTATTTTATTGGCATCTAGAATTACTCCACCACACTTTGTTGCATTCTCTTCAAGAGATGATGAAGGGGAAAGTTGAGCAGTCTGGATTGTTTCCTTCTTTTCAGGCCTTAAAATGTTTTGCTACATCAGCAGACTGTTAAATAGACACTCTGGAATATTCTTAAACTGTTTTAATTGTTGCATCACAATTGGGATAAATGTCCAAGTCCTTAGTACATGTAAAATTTCTTAGCTGTTAAAATTCCTTGGGAATTTTTATATTATAAATAAAATGTAAAAGTATTTCAATCTTCTGTTTAAATTAGATGGATTGGCTGAAGTGCTTAAAAGCTTTTTGTTGCCTTTTAAAGATGATTTGGCTATTTAGCTTTTATTACTTCTTTGAGGACTTTCTAGGGCATCCTATGAACAAACATAATTTCAGCAACTACACTGTATTTTTAGAACTCCTCAAGGATATCTTAGGCATTCTCAGGAGTGTTACAAAATTGAATTTTCTGTGCTAGGTGTGGAGGGGTCAGGTCACTAGGTTACTCTTGCCAGGGAAAGAGGCGCAGTAGAGGAATGGAGCAGAATGGGATCAGAGGGAGAAGGGGCCAGCCCTGGTGAGCCAGTATGGCAAGCTCAGTGCAGTGCAGTACATAGTCAGGAGGTAGAGGGCAGCCATGTAAGTAACAGGTTAATCCCCTTCACCCATATGACTTTCACCTCCACCAGCAGCTGCAGTATTCCCGTAGCACAATCAATGTGGGACACAGGCACTTTTTTACATGCTGCTGCCCAAGGCAAGCAGTTACTTTGCCTTATTCTTGCACCTAGGCTAGATTGGACATTTCTGACTGAGTTGGTTTGTTTGGTGTTTTTGTCGTGGTTGTTTGTTTTGGGTTTGGCTTAGGTTTTATTTTTCTGTCTTTGCATAGTATGCAAGCATTAGTATTCAAATTAATGATTTATTTCTGTTGCTGCTTACAGTGCTGGAAATCTTTGCCAATGGGCAGCTCACAGCCTGTAAAAGCACAAACTCTACCCCACACATGCCTCTGTGTGCAAACTCGGGATACCAACCTATTGCTACAATTATATCAGTGTAACCAAGAGCAAAAATGGTTTACTGGCCTGTTTTCTGTCATAACTTATGCAGGATTTGGCACACAATACATTTAGTTATTTAGCTAATAGATTAATTCCCTAATGGAATCACAAAGCAAGAGGATTATGAATGCTCAGAATTCTTTTCCTTTTCTGCCTAGTCGAGACACATCAAGTTATCCTTTTAAGTATATTCTGCTTCTGTTGGGCATTTACGTCAAAGCAATTGTTTGCTTTATGTGCCTGTAATTATTATGAAATATGCTGAATTACTAGTCACATTTCCCACAGTCAGGAACTGAGGGCCAAACTCTTTGCCTTTGCCTGCAAAGATGTCACCCCAGGGTAGATGTTACCTATTGCAATTCAGTCCTATTTAAACTGAGTAAGAATGACAGCCTTATAGCTCCTGACATGAATGTGTATTCCTTGGGGGATGCATCAGTAGTCTGGATTCCCAACTCAGAAGTGAAAGCATCCAAATTATCATTCTACAAAAGCTGTGTCTGAACTATTTTCAGCAGATTGCTCATTGGAATCAGGGCAGGTTAAAAGACGTTTCATGAATCTCTGAGATCCAGTTTCCTCATTTGGCAGTAAGGGACCTTTTAACTTCAAAATATCATATTCGATCTGGAAACACAAGAATAAATGAAACATTTTGGTCTACTTTTGCGTTCTCTGACAATAGAAACACAACTTTGAATATTGTGATTTTGGTTTGAAATAATCGAGGATCCTATTCACATCATGGGGACATCCATTTCAACAATGTTCAGTCAGGATTTAGGATATTTACCTAGAGCAATTCTTCCTGCAGGTGTAAGATTGTAGGTAGACATATGCTTGGATCAAAAATCAGTTGTAAACTTTTCTTCTACACAGAAGAAAACTACACAGTTATCCATATAACAAAAAATGCAGTTCTACTATTGCTACTAAAGTCAGAATATTCTGTCTTTTCATTTCTCATTAATTGAATACTCCATGTAAAAATAAATTGTTTCAAAGGCAGTCTTTGTCACTGCCACTCATCCAGCTCTATTTGCTACAAGTCTAAGAAAGAGTAAATTGATAAGTGGCTTATTGTAATGTCATTTAAATAGAAAAAAAATACTTTACATATTTCCAGAGACAAAAAGTAACCAACTTTTAATTTATTGCCCGTTGGATATATAAATATACTAGGAGATATAAAGCTTTCAGAAACTCTTTGTTAAAGATTAGCTCTCTGCTGTGTCATGGATTGGTATAGTCTTGGCTATCCTTGCTTGAATTCAGGACACATAATGCTTAACATCTAAAACAGTCTTTCTAGAAGTGACTCTTCCTTCTGTGTACACCACCAGCAGCACAACAACTCACAATCTTTACATGGTGCTCCTGGAGTGCTCCTGCTGTACCATCAGCGTGCAGACTGCCATTACCAACACCACTAAATGTTCCGGGTAATTGTCTACTTTTAACAGGACAGCACAAGAAGACAGGCAGGATCACTTTTGAAACACTAAGCCACTGGATAGATACATGAAGTGCTGAAAAAGCCATGAATTAAATTCAGAATACTCTGAGTTGCACTTTCCTCTGTTAATGAACTCCTGTCTAGAGGCTTGATAGGATGGTTTCATCAGGATAAATTCCCAAGCACATTTGCTGACTGAGAGTAAATAACATGGCTAGTCAGATTACTTTTTTTCCCTAAAAAATAATTCTGAAATTTGATGGGGAGCTGGGGAAGGAATATGGTGTGGGATTTTTTACAATTGAAATTAAAAACTAGTGTCTGGTTTTGTTCTGGGAAAGATAAAACAACAACCACAAAAAGCCCCCAAACAAACTAACCAACCAAAACCAAAAACAAACAAAATCCCCCAAACCAAGGAAAAAACCGAAAACCCAAAACCAAACACCACCACCCCCCTCCCCAAACACCCAAACTATCAGTAAGCAGACACATCCCATGGTTAAGTTTTTTAAAATGAAATATCTTGAAAAATGATTTCAAGTAGAAGTTTACATCTAAAGCTACCGTGGAGGTCAAACAGCATAAGCAAATGTAGGTAGCTGCAAGGGCGGTTAAATGGGTTTGATTTCTTCAGTCAGGAGTGTGTCTCTGTGACAGGAAATCAGAAAAAATGAAGGTGCTTGAATTTACAGAATGTAGGACAGAACAGCAGTAGGATAATTCAAACCAAGTTCCTATAGTATTTTCTGTCCCGGGCTCTGAATTCAGCCAATAGATGGCTGAATATACTTTTTATTTAATGCAAGGTATATTCTACCTTTCAACACACACCATTCTTTCAAATAATATAAGCCTTTTTATCATTCTTCTTAATAGACTCCTAGAAATTAAACTGCCATCTGGTCTATGAAGACATTAAGATGTAGGAGAGGAATTTTCCCAACAGGGAAGTTACACAAGGCACTCTCCCCAAGCATTCTGAAATTTATTGACCTACATCTCTGATGCACCAGGTCACCTTGAGTTTCAGGGACTTTGAAAATTCTAAAGAATCAATATTTGCAGAGACATGAATTTGTTCTCAAGCAATGACCTGGATGCAAGCACATCTATAAAATCCAGGGATGCTTCACTGATCTTTCATCAAGACATAACAGCAATCACATTCTTTGGCCACTGTTCTTTAAAATTAAATATTTAATTGAAAAGGAAATTATTTGAAATTTATTTGGCCTTTAAATTGAAACTGAAGGAAAATGTCACAGGAGAAAATATTGCTTCTATGTGAGGTAAGGAAAAACAGGATATGAAAGTGGTGAAACCGATAGCAGATATAGACAGATCTATTTAGTGCCCCAGAAGCAGTAGATGAAAAACATTACATTAAATACCCAGTTTTGCATTGAACATGGTTGATTTATTTTGCATTTACAGCTTTCTGTAATGCCATGTTCTTGATCGTGTGACTTTCTGCTACTCTGAATTTTTTAGTGCTTTTTGCAGCTTTATTGAATGAGAAAGGCAGCAAGACACATTTTGTGACAGTACCAATTAAAGCTTCTCCCTGAAGAGTTTTGCTGGGAAAGATGTTAATCAACAGGCTGATGTAGTATACAAAAGGCACACGACACTTGTCTGCAGCCACCCTCACTGATGCAAAAGGACAGTGAGGAGGCTCTTCCATTACCACATTAGTCACAAAGTGTGTTCTGAAATGCTCTTAAAGTCCTGACAGGAGAGCACATTTGTATATCAGCTTCCAGGTCTGTCTTCATTGTTAGAAGAGCTGTGAATTCCTGTCTCATGGCTCTTCAGTAATGTTATCTATCCCAGGCTGAGGATGCTGAGCAAAGACAGGCACTCTCATATTATTACAAGATAAACATGCAGAGTTCTGCTCCATTTTCTCACCTGATGCAGAGAAGTTCATCCAACAGTAAAACGAAAAGTATCTCATCTCCATTGTGCTTCTTGGCTTCACTATGTTAACAGAGACTCCGATCCCAATCCCAAATACAGCTACTGCTGAGATTGTGGACTTCTAACTTTTGGTTCAAAAACATGTCCTCACACACGCTTTTGTTATTTCCCCCACTCTAAGTTAGTCTAAGGGTGAGAAGCAAGAACTGACAAGGCTAAGCATGAAACTGCCGCCTTGGTTTTTGCAGGAGGCTGAAAGAGGTATAGATGTCTTGAAGTCAGATACATAAATCTTAATAACATCCTTATCTTTTGCTTGCAAAAGACGAGCAAAGTAATTTAATTTCCAGATAAGTTTATGATATATGAATAAAAGGAGAAAGAATGAAAGTTGTCAAATATGTCTGAGCTGTATAGACACTGGACAAGTAGGGAGGCACTCTAGACCATATGGATTTACAGGCAGCTTGCAACCCGCCTGGAATCTGTTGACTGTAAATACCATCTGCCTTCATGGCAGGTAGAATTGGTGCATTTTCAGGCAAAATGTCAAGAGTGCTTCTGCACAGCCCTCCGTGGCTGTCTACTCTGCACAGTGCTGCAGCAGCAGTCTCCCCAGCTGTTCCAAATCTATCTCTGTATGGGAAAGAAAATTGCTTTGCTGTGTGCTCTAAAGCTTCTGATTTATCTACAGTTTTCTTCCAGGGACACTCCAGCTGGGTCAGCTTCAAGCCAGCCCTGCAGTCTCTTTTGCAGATAGATAATGCAGATGGGAAACAAATATGACTTTGAGCCCGTCCTAGAGATGATTTCTTCATTGTATGAATACAGCCATAGCCTGGCTGAAACTGCAGACAAAATGGAAGCTGTGATAGTTGAAAAGCACTACACAGAATGAAAGTCTTCAAAATCCATATCATGTAGCTAATTTGTAGTTAGGTGGCCCAATCTTTGTTGAGCTTCAGACAAAGGTGTGCCTAGAGGAAGGTTTCTGTAATGCTTCCAGCAATGGACTGTGAGCTGCTTGAATTTGACCAACAGTGGGAAAGTCACATTTCCAAGGACATGGGTAGTAATTAAAACTGGGATTTATTTTTCCTAAGTGTAAGCTAAATTTCTATCTAATTTTGTAACCTTGGGCTCCTTTTAAAGAAAATGGTGTGTAGTGGACAGGCATCTAAAATGGGCTGGATGACTCCCTCTCCAGAGCTGCTTATCTCTCCTTGTCCAACTTACTTGTCTAACAGGTGCACAGGAAGCATGTATTTGATGCAGATACTTAATTTTTAAGGTCTAAACTTGAGGAAAAATCACTCAGTAAATACTGCTGGTCTATAAATTTTCATTTTGCCACTGATAGATTGTACTTTAGCATCACAGTTTCTTTGTGTCTTAGTCTCCTCATACAGCTTCCTTTTCTCAAGCAGTTACCTCTCAGTTGCCAAAATATTTAGAATGGCTACTGTTTGTTACTAGGTGCACATACAGCTTTTAAAAAGAAGATTTCTCTACTTAATCAAGATTTTTAATTGCCATCATACCATAAAAGTCACAGCACACAGAGAATAATTATTTTGTTGCTATTCTATTAATAAGAAACATACATGTAGAAAAGACCCACTAATTCTTTGCTAATGTTTCTGTGTTATGCATTAAAAGCCCGTTGAAAAAACCCATTTCAGTGGAAGCCTTTTCGGTTGATAAATTCTTAAATGAAGAAGACTCATCTTTTTCCATAGTGAGGAGGCATTATATACATATAGCTTGTGGTACAAAGCAAGAAGTTAGGAAAAACCAGTAATTAAGCTGAAAGAACCAAAAAAAGAAGTATATAATTTGTCAGTTAAAGAATACAGGACCCAAATTCTGAGGCAGGGGATTTTACCTGGAAGTTTTTTAAACTTGGCTCCCATCATCACTAATGTAAGTCTGTGCTGTGGCAGATAACCTTCAGCACTGGAAAAAGTACTCAGAGATCTCTGCTGCACGTTTTTTCAGAGGTGTGATCTCTGTGAACTCATGTACATGCTTTTATATTTGTGATCACAAAATACAAGGTGTACACAGATACTCACAATGGATTACTACCTTCAGGACAAATTCCATTCATCATCCATTAGTCTTCTGTCGTAAGATGAAGATCAAGTGTAGATTCTTACTATTGTTTGTACCAGACTATGATCTAGGGGTTCAGGTCATAACCTATGACATTCCTAGCCTGCTTTCTAGAACATAGACAGCTATAGTGGCAATCCTGTGGTAAACAGGACTTTCAGGCTAACACAAGTATACATGTGAAGTATTCCACCTGGACACTTGCACCAAAAGCAAGGACTTCTATTTCCTCTGTGTACATTATTAGCCTTTCCAGTCATACCATTTCTCTCAGCATTTGTCTTAAAACGGAAAAGCCAAAGACAGAAAGTCTTTTCAGGCAGCCTTGAGAAAACCAGAAAATAGTCAGGAAAACAAAGAATAATCCTTAGAATTCACAGTACTGGGCTTTCATAAAGATTGTTCTCCCACATGGCTCTGCTTCCTGCCTATAATTCTGACTCTGCAGAGATTACTGGAAGTGTTTATTTGAATTTTGAATGTAGGAAACATGGTTGCTCCATTTTCTTCCTCTGCTTACTTGGGAAGGTTGGAAATATGGGCATAAAGATACTTATTTCACCTCTTCAGAATTATATCATGTTATGCAGAAACTGAAAATAAAGGAGATTATTATTTCCAACTTCAGTGACTCCTTGTAAAGGTAATCCAGAAAGGCTATTGAAAACAAAGTAACTTATTCCCTTTAACTGAAAAATCATTAACATCAGTGCACGAACCAAAGACCAAGCCAAATGGCATCATCTTTTTCTAACACATCCTCTGCATAAGATGCCAAAGAGGTTTGTGCCCAGAGAGTGAATGTGCCTACAATGCTGTGGGGTCGTGGTGATCCCTGTCATTCTAATGGACTATTAAATTCTGTTACTAATGGGCACACATTACAAAGCCAGCTGTAAGGTATTATGAGGTTAGTAATGGTCTCTAAAGGGCTAGATGTTTACTTAGATAATAAAACCACCCTGTTCTACAATAGTTATCGTTAAGTAAATAAAATACAAAAAGTATTTTGAAAGCAACATGAATAAAACTGGCTTCAAGGCAGAAGATAACTCATAACTGATGACAATTCCCTTTGTGTATTATTCTTCCATAACTCCTCTCTGCTGGAGAATTTATTGTACCTTTATTCTAAACACTTGGTCCCAGACCCACCACTGACAACATATTGGCATGTAGAGGCAGAGAAACAATTTTCCAGGATATGATTTATTGATTTCTAATGGAGTGTAGGAAAATGCAACTTTTCAATATCCTGCAATCAAAAGACATTCAACAAAAGCTATGTAGACTTTGAAAGAATAAGCAAAATATGATCATCCATATTCATGAAAACACATTAACCCACTTACCTGGTGTATTCAATTATTTCCCTGCTTATGTATAATATGTAGGCTAAATGTGTGCTATAAGTGGCAAGATGAATTTAAAAAGTGAGTAAATTGCCTTTTTATGTCCTGGTATTAAACAGTGTCCTGCATGCATGGCTGTCACTACAAAATTGTTTAGTTTTCATAAAAGCTCCAGCTATTCTATTACAGTACATGAATAGGAAAATGGAATGCACAGGATACTATTGAGCAGTTAATGACATAGATGATTTGATTCATTCAGAATAATGCACAAATGTTTGGAGACCTCGGAAGAGACTGGAATAGTCACAGTCAGTTTGACAGCAATGGAGGGAAAAAGGGTTTGTACCTATTGTGTGCAGTAGTATAGAGAGAGCAGAGACAGAGGTAAATACTTCTGTAGTGTTCATGAATTCAGACGAGCAATTCATATTTGTATTGTTTTCCATTATACATCTGGGAACTCCTGGTCAAATATTGCATTCATACTTTCTCATGAAATACCTTTCTGCTAAAATATTTTGTATAAAAATCTTTGAAGGGCAAAGAAACCATTAAATACATGGAGCATGCAACCTAAAGAAAGTAGGCTGAATATCTACGCTACTGGAAAGTTTTAATTTTTAACATATGTTCCAGGTGACTCAAACACCACATTTACAAGCACCTTTACTGTCCTGCTGGCACCTTAAAGAACCTAGAGATAAAACAACACACTTTCAAGACAATATTAGCATAGGAAGTAGTACAAAGGCTGGTCTTTATTGGAAGACTCCAAGGGGCAGACATGGAAAATGCCCACCCCCGCATGGGGTGAATACAGTTTTGTAAGTTTAACAAATTAGCATAATCGACAAGAATGTCCAGTTAGAAACACGGGTGACGAGGTAGTTCTCCCCTTTTGGTTCCACCTCTTCTGTAGCCCCCCTCCAGATAGTAACTAAACATTGTTTATGAAAATGTGTCTTGAAGAGCTGGTTTCAACCTTGGCTCCCAGGAAGAACCAAGATAGGATAGGGGCCTTGGAGCCCTGAGGTTTGGAGCCTCTGGAATGTGTTTTGTCTTTTTGCCTGCTGAGCAGGGAAAAGGTAGGGAAGAGTATTGAAGCTGTGTAGGAACTGTATAATTATACAACAACAGTCTACAGAGCTACGAATATGTATGAAGGAAATATAAAAGCAAAAATCATTCTGGCATCTCTGGGATACATCTGCACAGCAGTACACAGAAACCTGAGTGCCAATTATAGGCTGCGTTTTGCTTTAATAAGTGAGAAAATCATTTTGGCAGCTGCATTACTATTGAAATAACATTACCTTTATATGCCTCTGGTTGAATACCTGTGGAGGACCGCACAGAACAACAGCAATGGAATGAGATAACCTTCCACATAAAAAGACATGATTGGAGAATGTTTTGTCAAAATTGTGTTAATCTGAATATGTCTTTTTTATATTATATAGAAAAAAGAAATTTTTATTTCCTTTGATTCCTTACCTCCCTGTTTTGCAAATAAACAAGAAAAGAAGTATGTTGGTATGTTTCTTGGGTTTGGTTGTGGGTATCTTGTTTTGTTTTGCTTCGTCTTGTTTTTCTAAAAAAGGAACATTTTGATTTCAGATTGTCATAAAGAAATACTGAAAAACTTTCAATGACATTTTTTTACAAAAGGTCCTATGAAAACACTGTTTGTATTATTCTGGCAGCTGCACATCTTAGTATAACCTGAAGAAAGTTTTAACAGATTCTCTCCAGTTTTCTCTTTCTTTTTGTATGAGAATGATTTTATCTTTCAATAGATAACTAACCAGCAGAGGCAGATGACCTTTTCAAGGCAGGTTATAATGCTAGTACAGTACTAGTTGAATATTATGGTTTGGTAACTTATTTATTTGCTTCGNAGTGTGCCCGTGTGCCTACAGCACCGGGCTGGGTGAGTGGCCACTCTCTCGGATGGCCCCCTGAGCTGAAGTAGCTTCCCCCTGGCGGGAGACTTCTGTGAGAGTTGTGGCTATCTCATCATAGCCACGCTCCGGCAGCGTTACGTTTTCAAAAGTAAATTATTGAATTGGCAAACTGTGGGGTTTTTAAAAATCAAAGCCATGCTTTGCAAATCATACATAATAAGAAGGATTAACCACATCCCCCTTGGTTTCATTTTGAAATTTCTGAGTGAGACTGCATTTAATGCTTCATGAAGTAGTTTAAAAATGCTAATATTTTCAATGGAAGCTGAGAAAGGCGTGGTAATTATTTTATGCAAGTTAGTATAAGATAGTTCTGCCACGCTTTCTTCCAGTATAGCATATGGAGAGAAGTAATGCATGACAAAACTCAGAATAAGGCTTTTTATAGCAGCAGATTTCTTGCTTTAATGATAACAACATTTGGGGGCAATTTGTGAAGGCTTAAACATAAACACTCAGAAAAACTAGTCATATGCTCACAGGACCTGACTTTCTTCTCATAACAGTTTTGTGCTAGTGTACTCTATTTTTTTTTTCAGACATAACTATATAGAAAATTCATATTTCAAATATAGTGAATAAGGATGAATTAGAAATAGTTTTGTCGATGAAGAGATTCTTGTGTTATACTTGCAAAAACACTGATACTTAAGTGAAAGTCTGAGTAAACTCTCAATAAGGCAAAGAGCTCAGACTGTCCTTCACTGTCTAACTCCAGTTTACTCTGGTGTTGAAGACACCTACAGATTGGATAAACTGGTTCTGAGGATATCCTTCAATCTGGATAGGCTTCCATTCCCTCTCTGAAAAACAGAGATGATAATGAGTGTCTTTAAAGATAGTGCTTGTGAGAATATTCCAATTATATAACACACAGATTTTGTAATAATTATTAATAATTCTATAGGATTGAGTTTGTAACCACTATATATATAAGAGCTGCAACTCTTCTGAGATCATGATGAATTTATCTTAGAAAGTCCCACAACCAGGTAAAAGCAACAAACATGTTCATGGAGATGAACATGTCTCTTGAGAACCATCAAGGAGAGATTTTTTTTTCACAGTCATAGTAAAATAATCTTTTCCCTCCTATGTCATGTTCATTGCTGTATTTTTGGCATTTTTTTAAAGCATGGGCCTTTAAAGGATGTTATATTAAGACAATAGAAAACATATCATAGGAAATTGATATGTTGTAATTGAGGTATGGGACGCTAGTACCTACTCTGGCTTTAAACTAACCGCTTGCAGCAGCTAGTCATAGCTATGCACAAGTCAAACTGAACTAAACCTTCAAACACCTAATTTTGAATAGCCTTTGAGATTGTTCTGCTTTGGGGCTCACCAGCACTGGCAACTGAGGTGACCAGAAAGACAATGGCATCCTGGCTTGGATCAAAAAGAAATGTGGCCAACAGGACTAGGGTAGGGATTGTCCCTCTGTACTCAGCACTGGTGAGGCCACACCTCAAGTGCTGTGGCCAGTTCTGGGCCTCTCACTGTGAGAAAGACATTGAGGGCCTGGAGCATGTCCAGAGAAGGGCAGTGAAGCTGGTGAAGGATTTGGAGCACAAGTCTGATGAGAAGCTGCTGAAGGAAATGAGGTTGTTTAGCCTGGAGAAAAGGAGGCTCAGGGGGGACCTTATCACTCTCTACAACTGCCTGAGTGGAAGATACAGCCAGGTGTGGGTCAGCCTCTTCTCCCAAGCAACAAGTGGCATGACAAGAGGACATGGCCTCAAGCTGCGCCAGGGAAGGTTCAGGTGGAATTTCCTCACTGAAAGGGTGGTTAAGCATTGGAAAGGACTGTCCAGTGAGGTGGTGGAGTCATTATCCCTGGAAGTCTTCATGAAAGGACTGGACATGGTACTTAGTGCTATGCTTTTATTGGCTTTAAAGGCTTACTTGAGATGCTTAAAGTATTGCAACCACCTACATGGCTATAAGAAATCAGGATTTCCCCAATGAGTGGGTGAGAGTGACCCTGACCCTGAAGTAACAAAGGAGAAATCTTAGTAAAAAATTTCTGTTATGCCCACATCCCTATAAAACATTTTCTTGACACTCTAAATTATATTAAACTTCTCCTTTCATTTGTACCTAATTCTGACTTAGTCATCTTTCAAGGATGAGGCAAACCCTCAAAAATAATAATAAAAGATTTAAATAACAGTCAGGACATCCCAGCTTAGAATTTCCTGGCCAGTAATAATGACATGGGTAAGTAGCCCAAAGTGGTGTCTAGAATTTTACACCTCTCCTAGAGATAGATACTTATTTTACTTCCAGGAGTTGTCTGACACCTTGATACTTGTTGCTCTAGGAAATAACCCCATTAAATATTTCTCTCCTGCTCATGTTTTTATCAAACTGAACTTGTAGGTTTGTGTAATCTACGACTGCTTGTGGTATACAATTATTCAAAGGCAGGATAGTTCATTTCATGTTCACTAATTATGATTTCTTTCTTTAGCAGAGCTATGTCAGATCAAAAATGTGCCAGCATAGGGAGTAGAAATAGCAACTGAAAAGTAGATATCACCCATTGTTATCAAAGAGTTAATGAGATTTTGCAAAGCAATTGTAGTGTAGCCCTTTTTTTAAAAAATGTTTTTAAAAACCATGCTTCTGTTTTTATCACAAAACTCACTTGCTCTTTTATTTCTTTTGTCTCATTTTAGGAATGGAGAAGTGAATGTAGAAAATTATATTATATAGCAAAGACAGTTGGTTATTTTCCTCATAGCACTTGGGATTTCATATCTTCAGCTTTGTTAATTCCAGTCTAGAATGAGACTTCACCTCTCAGAGGTAAAATATTTCATGACAGAAAGACAGCTCTGGTTTCTTGTATATCTTCGACTTTCAAAGCAGAATGAAGCACCTGTGCTGGGTGGTAGGTGAAAATTTGGTGGGAAGGTTTTGCAGTCTGACAGTGTTCTCTCGTGCCCTTAGCCAAAGAAAACTACTTGGAATTGCTAGCAGACTGAGATTAAGAGTCGTGTAGCGAATAGAGAATACTGGAAAATTGTGTAGAAACTCATTTTAGTCAGATTTCACCCCATGCTAATGTGGTTTAGTTATCTCCAAACAAGACATCACTCCAAGCAGGTGTATTTGCACAATAACGTATTGTCACCTTATCGGAATGTGTGATTATAATAGGCCAGAAAGAATGACAGATTAGTTGGATTGGGAGATCAGCTGTGATAGTTTCAATTGACTTATTTTCCAGGTGGCAGTATTTATAAAAGTCACTTTTCAGCATGAGGCATTCAGCCATGCCTTGATTGTCTGATTATTCCTGTGACTTATATGTATTTCTTGCTGATAGATGTTGCAGCAAGAAAAAGTGCTAATACTGTCACCTAACATAATTTTTTGCAAAATGCCATACAAAAAAATGGCACTGTGTGATTTTTGGCATCAAAGCTACACCAACTAAATGACTAGGACATAACTTTTAAAAATACATTGGTGGACAAAGAACATTATAGAATTGTAGAATCATTTAAGCTAGAAAAAACTCTTAAGATCACTGAGTCCAGCTGTTAACCTAGCATGGCCAAGTCCACCACTAAACCATGTCCCTAAACACCATGTCTACACACCCTTCAAATACCTCCAGGGAATGGTGACTATCACTTCTCTGGGCAGCCTGTTCCAATGTTTGACAATACTTTCCACAAAGAAATATTTCCTAATAATTAATCTAAAGCTTCTCTGGAGCAATTGGAGGCTCCTTCCTCTCAATCTGTCACTTGTTACTTGGGAGAAGAGACTGACCTCCTTTCAGGTACTTGTAGAGAGTGATAAGGTATCCCCTGAGCCTCCTTTTCTCCAGGCTAAATACCCCCAGCTTCCTCAGCTGCTCCTCTTTGGACTTGTTCTGTAGACCCTTCATTGCCCTTCTCTGGACATTCTCCAGCACCTCAATGTCTTTCTTGTAGTGAGGGGCCCAGAACTGAGCACAATATTTGAGGTGCAGTCTTACCTGTGGTTCTTAGACCAAGAAGTTTGAAAGGGAAATTTAATAGCTAAGAAATACTTAGTAAGAAGAAATCGGAAACATTTTTAGCCAGAGATGGGGTTGGGTGAAAGGTAAAACAGGCACAATAGCTACTGTGCAATTTAAACCCCAAGAATTTAAATGCCTTTTGTACAGTGTGTTCATCGGAACACCACAAAATATTCCAAGGAAGAAAGTACAACCTGTAGAAAGGGTGTTGGTAGGTTTTTATATTCCAAGGTGTCTGGCTTTCTTCATAAATTTGGGTATGTCACTTACTTTGCCTGATTCCTTACTTACTAAGGATATTATTTTCCTCTCCACAGGGCAGTTGAGGGGAAAAATGCCATTAGTAATGATTATGGATTTTAAAATTTGGATGTTATCCTACAAGTATGCAAGTACTTAGTTATCTATGAGTTCAGAAGGAAATTAGGTTTGGGAGATGGCTTTGTCTCTATCTCAAACCTATAATTTAGTAAAAATAATGAAATACAGGGACTTGGGTGGCTGACTAAACTGGAGAATTACATTATTATCAGCTCAGTTTCAGTGAGATAATTGATGCTCACAAGTCAAACTACTAAAAAGGGTTTTGAAGACTATGAAAACTAAAGTTTGAAGCTAAAAGAAGATACTACTTTTGTGTTTTTATGAAACAAATATTTTGAGAAAAATATTACCTTTTCTCTTTTGCCTATGGAATGGCTTTGATATTTGAATTCCTTTTTTCTCACATCTTGACTCTTACATTCAAATACACATCAACCTTCCTGTATGTCAGTCAGACACTAAAGGTAATAAATACTTTTGGTTTGAAAGATTTTACTGTGTTGCTTTGTTTTAAATAGATCATTGACACCCTTTACTGGAAGGGAATTTTGTTAGTCTTTATATTAACACCAATTTTTATGAATTTTGAAATTCCATTGTTATTTTTTCATTTAGGATGAAATTTCTATCAAAAAATTTTATTTATTAGGCAAATATTAAAATAAGCAACTATTTCACTCATTTTCTCATACATACTGTAAATGACAAGAGAATTGATCTCTTCTAGAGAAGAATCCTTAACAGTATAAAAAGCTGTAAAATATTATACTTTTAATTAAAATCCTTATAGGACTTCTACTCAGTGATATGAAAATATTTTGAAAATCCAAAGAGAAAATGAATTGTAGTCTATCAATATATAGAATAAAAGTGTTGCTCCTTGCAGGGTCTTTGAAAAATATTTTCATTTTCAGAATATTCCAGAATTAATTCAGAACAGATGCCTGGTAGTTATGAAGAAAAACTCAAATGGATAAGTGCAATAAAAGCCTTGTGCACCTGAAAGTTAAGAACTACACTGACATTCAGGTACCAATTGAAAGTACACAGTCCTTTAACTCACATTTAAATTCCTAATTTCACATACTTTTGAATAGAGAAGGTAAAGAGGAGTTAGGAAATAAAACTCTAAAGATTTTATTGAAGGTGGGCCTTTAAGCTGAGCCTTTCTGCTTGGAGCAGAGACAGTACTCCAGGAGAATGGCAGATCATAGCATGGTTTGGATTCAGGGATATGCGTGACAAACTTCCTCTTGGGTAAGTACTTTTAATCCATCAGTGATCCTTTTGTGAGGACAGCAAAGACAGTATGTGCAGGCACAGCCCAGTCTCCATCTGAAGAGGGGATTATTCCTGAACATTCTCCTGTGTAGGCTTTGCCAGTAGCAACTCCAGGGGAAGTCAAAACAAGAAACATGGAACAAGGACCTGCATGATTTATATATCCCTATCTGACAGTGTAGCTGTACCGTCATCTTCAGTTAAAGAATAGGAAAACTCAAAGGTGGTTCTAAAGATGTCTCTGCATATTTGGAATGCATAATTCTGACTTTCTCTTTAGGGATACCCACTTCCTTCACTGAAGAGGGTTTGGTTGGTTTTGGCTGTTTATAATATCTTTTAGCATTCTCCTAATAGTGATTTAGGTTTTTTCCAAAAGATGTTTTACCCCAATAATGCAAACAGATTTTAAAGAGCAATGGAAACACATACCCTCTCTTAGCCACATGCTTTACCTATTTGTATACTAAACCATGCTCCTTAACACTAGTTCTTTCCATTCAGTTCCATGACAGCTGCCTTCTGGAAGGAACATGAAAGAATTCTCAGAGGAATCATTCTCCAAAGTTTTAGTAATACTGATTTTTATAATGCAATGGACAAGATGCATACTGTTCCAAGGAAGTTTTGAAAGAAAAGAGACAGCCTGTGTATTTTTAAAAGAGTGTGGTCCTGGGGATGTGCTTAGTGCCCCAGATGAGTGTTAGCAGCTCTTAGCCGTGTATAGTCATGAGACAGTCACAGTGCTACTCAGCTCAGTAAAAGCTAGGATTCTAAAAGTACAACTTATATGAAAATTCAGACTCAAAACCTGTAGCACCTTGAGACCTTTGATACCTTCAAGACAGTCAAAAAAGGAGTTGGAATACCTGTATTCTGGATAAAGACAACTAAATTATGCCTGATTCCCACATTTGTCTGTGTCCATGGCAGAGGATGTTGGGACTAGGTGATTTTAAGGTCCATTCCAACCCCTTAAGTTTCTATGATTCTATGATTTGGGGCTTAAGGTAGTTTCTGAGTCTAACTCTATTCATAAAATTCTATTGCTATACTTCTTAAAATTATTGCCTAATGAGTAATAAGAGAGACTAACCTTATATAAGTAATCCTGTCATTCCTTCAGGATTCCTCTCTCAGTGGGAAAGAACTGAATACATTCAGTGTGCTCTGCCACGAATTAATAAAATAATGGATTGATTTTGAGAGATTTGCTCTACCTTTTGATTTGCTATTGACTTCCTAAATGACTTTGGACTCTCATCCCTTTATTTGGATTTTCTATTCACATTAAGATTAAAATAATTATGCTGCAATTCTGTTGTTTCAGATTATAGCTATTTCCTACCTAATATAGTGTCACAAATGCTACTCCAGGAATTTACTAAATCATGTAAAAAGTAATCTGTACCAAAGTACTACATCTGCTATGATTCCACAATAATCTGGTCTACTTTGGAATTAGAACCAGATGTTGCATTACATTAGAAGGGAAAATCTGGCTAGTAGGCAGGGGAGTAGAAAAACCAGGATTTTTTTACCATTACCAACTGCTTTTTAAAACCTTGATGTATATTGGTTTGGTCCTTAAGGATTTTAAATACTTCAAGCTGATAGAGTTTGCAGTCTGAAGATCTTGGGGCATAGGGTGGTACTTTCAGTCTAGGATTTTGATTTAAATAGGTAAATATTCTGGAATAAGTTTCTGTGAATTATGAGAGTGGGATGAGATTTCAAGTGAGTCATCTGTAGTAGCTCGTCCTCCTGAGTTATGGAAGAACTGAGGCAAATATTACTCTGTAGTCTCAGGACTAGCAGTGAATATTTCAACTCAGTTAACTTTAGTCAACTTCCTTGTGATTGATTCTTCTGCAAGAAATAATTATTGGGCATCCTCTATTACTTAATCAAATTCTCCCATGCCAGGGCACAACTCTCTTTTGTCTCTCCTAAACGAGACATACTGTTTTGTGACATAAGTTTTCCTTCTTCTAAAATTTTAATATTTGTATTTTGGGGGG
>VZTH01012920.1:0-38711 GCA_013397815.1 Aleadryas rufinucha | reverse complement strand
TTGGGGGGGGGGGGGTGTGAAATTAATATTTTAGGGTATTCACATTTTCATGTTGCTTTGTTCACTTATCCCATCCCCATAGATCAAGATTTTAAGTGTCTTAAGAAGCTTTCTGCTCTTCTTTTGATTTTCTTCAGATTTCTATTCTCTTTGAAATGCAGCATCCCAAAATGTGGGTGTTATTTCACATGAAGCCAAAGCAGCAGTATTATACAGACATTCCCAGCAAGCTTGCCTTACTGTGATAATCCTATTCATACAACACCACACTGGAGTTGCTTTTTTTATGATTGCTGATTCATCCCTAGTTTATATGTACTTTAATCTTTACACACTCCCTGATGAACCCGATTTTAAGTGTGTTCTTGAATTTGATTACTCAGTTGCGTGAATTTATTTCCATATATCCTTACTGATTCTCCTCACTGATTTTAGAAACTTGCTCCATTTTAAGGATAGTCCATGTTTTAATCCAAACTTCCAAAATAATTTAGATACTTTTCAATGCCAGCACTTGCATATAAAAGTTATGCATGTTTACAGAACCATCCAAAGTCTTCAGTGAAAGTTTACTACATGTTGGTAAAATGTATTATTTTACAGGACCCTACATCAAATTTAGCGTTGCAATATCAGAGTTACTTTATTTGATTAGTTACAAAAGCCCATGCTTACATTATAGGATTTCCAACTAATTCCTGTATGGCCCACAACCATATAAAATTTTCAGGTTTTCCCCAGCAAGTGTCTTCAGGATTGAAGTAGTAAAATAGACTGAAGTCAAAAGGTAATATTTCCTTCCCCTCAAAATTACCCAGTCAAATATTTAAGGAGCAAAGAGATGTTCTGAATAACATGCAAGGAGCAACCAGTAGCATCCTCCTGTTCAGGCAAGCCCTCTGCCAAGCGTTTTCAAATGTCAGTCCAAAACTGGTAAATATTTATCCCTCCCAACATCTTGAATTAACTTATAAAAATGTCCCTACCATACTAACATCTGCATTGTTATTTCTCCTTTCCTCATAGTGCCCCAAAGATCACATCCAGTTTCTTGTTCCCTGCTGCTCTCGATTTTCTCCTTACTCAAAGACAAAATTATCTCTGCCTATGAAAATTTTCACTGCCTGAAAACAGTTCTTGTTCCTCACACCGCTTCTGCCTTATTGAATAGTCAACCCATTCCAAACAAAACTGCCCTTTACTTGATTCTTATTTTTCAGCTTCACAAAAAATTACTTCTGAAACCCACTTAGCAGCTGGGTTCACACAAAGAATTTCTCAGTTTCATGCTCATTTTATGAATATCTCTTCCCTCTTATCTCTGCTAACATACAGACTGAGATCAAGTACCAATCCTTCAAAAATCATGCCTTACTCTGTCATCTTTTCACTCCTAGTTTTAACAAGAGTCTTCTCAGGGACTGTTGCTTAAATGCTAAGTATTTCTGAACTGAGAAATGTTCAGGTTTCAGGGGCAGGCTCTTTTGGCAATGGACGTTGGTTTGCTCTTGGCCTCTGCAGGTCATCTGAGCAAAGTTTTTTGGAGTGGTACTGAATCTATTAAGGCACAGAGATGCAATGTACTTTCTTACCCCAGATACCAGTTACAACAAAGCAAAATAAAACAAAAAAACCCAAATTCAAACCAACGAAGAACAAAACCCCCCCTGCACCCACCTCCCCCCCAAAAAAAATTATTCAGCCATGTAGGCACACATGGCTGAATAATTTACCGAATGAAGGACTGAAGTACTGCTTTCAAAAAGCAAAGTGGAATCTAAACCTCGTTTTGGTCACTGACCAGCCCCTGCAGTAATGCTTTACATGAAACAAATTGTACTATTTTGTACTATTTAGAGCATGTCCCTTCAGAAAGATTCCCAGCGTGACCATCACCAGTAAAGAGTCCGAGAGGTAAAATGGCAGTTTAGTGATAGGTGCAATGTCAGATATGGGACATCTAAGACAAACATAAGATTCTCCAAAGAGCAAAGGAATTCTCAGAGCAGAACAGAAGAATGGTTTGTTCCACTCCATATAGTCAATCTGGCTGTCAGGCAATACCAGAGAATAACAAGAAACCACACACAGAAAAATCACCTAACAGAATGCCAGCTGATGACTGTCTTATCTCCTGAAGCACAACATTTTATATTTCAGAATTTCTGCCCCATCGACTTCAGGAAATATGTTTTCTTAGCTGTGGAATCAGCTGTTGCTTAGACAATATGGTTTGTAGTATATGAATAATTTTATGTAGTGACAGGAATGGGATAACATCAACTATGGGTACCCTATTTGTTGAATGTTCTCTGAGAATAGAAGGTGTTGAACAGGAAAAAATGCAACTTAAAATCTAATTCAGACATTGGCATTGACTGATCACTAAATTTTTGGAGTTGAATTCCGGATGTCAATAATACAACAGCAGTATACGTTAAATAATGGACTTTTTTTCTCAACAATAATGCCGAAAAGTAATGACATACTGAAAGGTCTTTTACTAAAGAAATATATTGAGATTCATGAATTTCATGTTCAGACTAATCATCCTGATTCACTGTTCTAAGGCTCAACTCAAATGTTTGTATTTGCCATCACAGCTGACTGTACCTTACTTTTAAAAGAAGTGTCAATGTCCTTATCCTGTTTGCAGTACATAAGGGCATGGGGTCTAGGCCCCTGTGACATTTTTCTGATATAAAGATACTGCAACACTAAACCTAATTCTATTAAATGCACTGGAAAAATTCTGCGGTAAATATTACAGCACAAATTGTACCTTGACATATACCTATGGTGACCTTACCAACATCAAAGCACAGAGATTTTCCAGAAAAATTGGGCCTTATGATTAAAAGCTATAGAAAGTGACATATGGTTATTTTTATCATAATTTGAAACATGAACTATGGGAAAAGCACTTTTCATTCTTTGCAGAGAACTTTGACATAATCTAGTCCTCTTTTTTTCCAGTGATCCTCTTGAAATCCTATTCAAAATCAGTTTGGATTTTTCCCAATAAATAGTATACTCATGATTCATGAAGTGCATATTTGAGATCAAAACTGCACTGCAAAGAAAAGTACCAAGTCTTCTTTGAAAGGAATGGGACTATCTCTCTGGTATATTTTTCTTCATCTAAAACTATCTATCATTTTATAGAATTTTTAATTAGATTGAGAGATTAAAGGTAGAAAGAATGATGGGCAGTAGCTATTCAGGCTTGAGTAAGAAGTGATTGAGAATATTGACATATTTTTCTTCTCTTCATTCTTGTCAGCTGTAGAAAGATTTGAACCTCACACCACAAAAATAGCACTTCTGCTGCTACTCTCAGTGCTAGAAAAAGAAAAGAGAATTTGAACTGGGCTGTTCTCTCATGCTTTCTTGCTTTCTCAGGAAAATCACTTCCACTGATTGATAATACTCAGGTAACTTAACAGATCTAATCTTGGCCAGGCTGTATATCCACTCTGTCCCTGCCTACCTGGTGGTGCCCTTATCTAATTTCACAAAGTTTCTGTGGTGCCTGTTCTCCTTGGAGATATAGTGAAGGTGCCTGTGATATCATCTGCTCCCAGGTCTGAACTGGACTTCACATGTGAGGGTAGAGCAAGAAGGCAGGCGTGGTGAAGGGGCTGAGCCATGCCACTGCCCAAGCCTGTGGAAAGAACTGTCTTCTTGGGCTCACTTGTAGTGACAGCCTCTTATCATGTAAAACACTGCCAAATTCCATGTAAAAATTGGCTTGAACTCACGCCCAGATTTTAATATATCCTCTCCTCTGTGACTCCTAGTAAATAAATACCATTGCTGATTTCTCTGTTATCTGGTAACTGTTGTTTAATACCATCTGCTGCATCAACCTTCATCTGCAATTTCTGTGCAAGAGCAAAAAGCACAAGTAATAAGTATTTTTGTAAAGCACTTTTCTGTACTACTGCTGTAATTTGAAGGGTCTGGCAGTGCAACCTGTTACTCATTTATAGAGGTACTCATTTGGACCCCACAGAAGAGCTTTTGTGAAGTAGTGCTCACAAGGATGACAAACAGATTCACAGACTGTGAAACTCCTTTTGTGTGGGTATTCCCAGAATGAAACACAGAAGGCCCTAGAATGATGTGGAGTACAGGATTTCATACAGAAAAAATGGCATCATAGCTATAACCTCTACTTGAGCTGAAGCAATTTGCCCAGCATTTTGCCCAGCATCCCAGCCTGAAGAGGATTGAAGCAGCTGATAATACCAGTATGGCCAATGATATAAAGGAGGTATTTAGTGTCCTTTAGCCTTCCTAATGGCACTGAAAGTAACCCTGCTGAACTAATAGTGGGGAAAGAAGGAGGAACCTGGTGAGACTGGGCAGGCACATGCACAGAATAATTAGCAGAGGTCTGAGCTGAAGAGAGTCCCCACTGTTAAGTATTTATTGCTTGCATCTCAGATGGTGCTGTGAATATTACCTTTAACTGCTAATATTTGCCTGGAGACAAAGTGATTCAAACCTGACAGCACACATTACTAAGTGAACAGGGAATCAATGTCCTAATAATTATTTGCTCCTGGAGTAGTTCTCTGGCTTTTTAGTGGCAGGCAAACACAGCATGCTACAACTAAATTATTATATGCTAATGACTACAATAATTTCAGATTTCGCAAGAGCTGGAGAATGAGAACAGGATGAAAATCTCTTCAAATGAGTGAGCTATTTAACACCTCTGCTGATGGGCTGTGTTTCTGTTACCATTTGTATGCATGAAGGATATGTGTATCTGTTTTCCTGTTTTAAGGATATGCTATAGTGCTCATCTTAGTATCTTTAAAAGGCCTCATGCAAATATGCAGGAGTTTCAAATGGTCAAATGGTTAAGAGGAAATAATAGAGGTGTGGCACTTTTATATCACTGCCTGTGGATTTATGTGTATAGTTTTATTTGACCTACAGGCAGAGAGGAATTAAAACAATCATTTTATTGGTATTTCTATTTAGAAATTATATAAGAACTGGGGATCTGATAGTCACTCCTTAGGACTGGACATAGACTTCTGAACTGCACATCATTTCTAATACATAGCAGACCTATTTAATTAACTTCCCTCCCTCTCACAAGTGAATCATCATTAATACTAAATAGGTGAACCCACAAGATAGGAGACTATACCAATTTACTGTGCCAATGCAATCTATTTGGACTATCTTTTCTGCTACACTTTTCACTTCAAACATTTAAAGATAGATTTTTTTTAAACAAAGCTGGTAAGTTGAGAACTTTGTTGGACAAGTTAGGTCAAATTAGATCTTTCATCTACACTATACATCTGCTCTATCCTTTTCAGTCTGTGGATTAAGAAAACATGGTGGTTCTTACTGAAAAGTTGTAAGAACTGTTTTTTAAGTCTAGTCAAGTCTTTATAAGTTATTTGCAAAGGTTTTTATTTCCATCCTGCATTCTTCCTTCACTTTTGTCTCTCAAAATCCCTCAGATATTTAAGGAGGCATGTAATTTGTCTGTACCATGTTAACACCTGACAAAATAATGTGTGGCATATGGCCTAATAGCTTATGAGCACAAAAAGGAATTTGGCATTGCATGAAAAATTAATGTCGAGTTCCTGTGTAAATAAGTGGCAAAGGGATGTGATTTTCCAGTTCACATACATATCTCCAATAACAAATTGCAGTTTAAGGCCAATGAAGTATCTGCCGCAACAGAAAATACTATCTTTCTCACTCTGTCTGCATCTGCTGGTAATTTCTTAAAAAGTTCACTAATGTAGGTAATTTTCTATGTATAGTTTAAAAAAAAATAATAATCTGGCATCATAGTAAAGCATGCTAGTGATAATTGTAATTTTTTCAACCAATTTCTATTTGTAGATGATACAGCGAAATAGTATTTCTACCTAGTATTTGATCAAGTCTAGCCCAGTTAGATTTAATCCAAAAGATCCCATCCATGAAGGGAAATAAAAATGAGAGGGATTAGTTCTTTCTGTCCCAATTGCTTTCCAAGGACTTTTGAAAGAACTTCCTGCGTAGTCATTGTTTCCCTTTTAAAGTCCTTCAGGTCGCTCTCATTATGCAAATTTTAACATAATATGCCCAAATTATTTTCTAATAATAGAAATAATAACAAATTATTTTCTCTTTTGGAAAGGCCATGGCAAAACAATATTGCACATTTTTTCTTTTTACTTTTAAAATAGTCACATTGAAAACATTTAATTATTTGCTAAAGTTTGATACCTTGAATTTTACGCAAAGAAGTGGACATCATCCCTTTAACAAACTAAATATCACTGGCCTTGTTGTCAGGAATATAATGCTTCACCACCTTGTCTTTGCTTGGCATCTCTGAAAGAAAGAACCTAACTTGTTATTTAGGCATTAATTTGAGTCTCCTGAGTTGGAAGTGCTGCTGTGTTCAAAATCCCCTTACAAGATGATTTTATAACCTGTACTCGCCTCTGCCAGGGAGATCACACAAGGTTTGCATGAAAGGCTGACCCAGGACTCAGGCTGCTTCTCATTTTCTAGGCTGGCTTTAAAATCCTCTGAAGAAGTTACCTCACCACAGGTAGGAGATGAGAAATTTGAAGAGTTGTTACACGCTGCCAATGTTGATGTAAGGTTCGTGGAAAGCTATTGGGCACAGCAGGGCATAACGAGAAATTCACTCTCAGCTCAGTGATCTTTTCCATGCAGGCCAGAGAGCTGCTTCAACCTCACTGGCAAGGTCACATTTCTGAGACTTTCTCTCTTTGCTTTTGAAATAAAAGAGCCAATAAGACACATGCTCTTTTTCAAATCGTAGAGTGACACATCATTACATGAAGAATAAGACTTTTTACTCCTGCCATTCTTCCAGCTTCCTCACCATTCATTTTAGGGCTTTTTCTTTTCAGCATTCTCAGTGGAATTATTTTTTGTTGTTTCCTCCTTTCCCATCTAACTATTACTCCACTGCAAAGATTTTGGTTGAACCCGACACTCTTGCTATAATGTTCTGTCTGTCTTTTGCTTTGGATTTCTAACCTTTCGTATTTCTTCCCCACTTTAAAGTTTAGCTTCACAAATTTAATTTTCCTACTCAAACCCAGGCTGGAGCTACAGCTCAGACCACTACAATCCTCTAAGACTGCATACATTCTGCTACTTGAGTGGTAGGTCACCTTTTGTTATTAGCTTGAATACAGACATTAGGACTGTGCTAGAAACACCAAATTTGTGCCACTCAGCTGGCAGGAGATGGAAGCCCTGAAGGCACAGGAGCCGATGTGGTAACTGGGGGGGTGAAGAAAGTTCATGGCCAGTAGAGGAAAGACTGAGGTTGTCAAGGGAACAAGAAAGCTCTGCTGTGCATTCTTTTAAATTGGAGATTTTTTTTTCTTGTTTTGGTGGCATATGCTTTACAATTTAATTTTTACCATATATTATCCATATATTTCATTAAGAAAGATGTATTTCAAGGATCAACTGGGCATTTTCACCCACCCAGTGCCCTGGAAAAGAGAATACTGGCAAACCTCTTCATCTTCCTTGTTCTTAATTTGCATTATATTTTTAGTTTTTGATGATTATTTATTGAAATGTATATTGCTACTGGAATAATCAATAGACCTGCAGTTCCTTGCTTCCTGCTGTGGCATGAAAATCCCACACCAGGACCATTCAATCCTATTTTAGTACAAGCCAGTGCCAACAGAGACACTGAAGTCAGCCCGGTAAGCTTGATTGGGCTGTCTGGTCTAATCAGCAGTCAGTGTAGCCAGTGGTTCTCTAGGAACAGTTTGCTAATTGCATAGACCTGGACTTAGACAAAACCTGTCCCTCCTACCCAGAGCTCTTTGACCACTTCCATAGTACAAATCTCCATTATGAATTGCCCAGATGCACATTTTGCTGCTTCTTTTGTAATTTCTGTCTCGTTAGCGGTCTTGTTTCTCTGTGCCTTTGAAGAATAGAATATTTTGTGATTCACATTCAGCCCTAGTTTTAAAGCAATACAACTGTGAGCAGTTCCTTAAGAAGCTTCCTAAGCCTTCAGGAGGGCTGGGAAGATGAGCCCAAATTGTGGCTCATAGCAAAAGAAAAGCGAGAGCATTTTCCTTGGATTTTTATCTGCTCCGTCTAGGTTGTTTTCACTTTAAAAAAAGCACTCATTGGCATGAAACTGCTTTCATAATTATATGAAAAATAAAGAATACTGAGTGACTTTGAATTAAGACACAACTTCAAAGGTGTAAGGAACTTCTTACGGTATCAAAATGTCATTTTCCTCATGATATGGGAGCTGTTGTCTCCTGCATTGCTGCAGACTGCCATTCTTTTACCCCCAAAGGTATACTAATCAATTCTTAAACAGTCCTACTTCATCCATGTTTTAGATGTCTGAACTACTGAGTGATCTTTGTAGCAGACATATCTGAAAAATCAGCATTCACAATGCTTTTGCATAATTTACAGTATAATTCTTTACATTTATCTAGCACCTTTTAGCTTAAGATTCCAAAGCTCTTTGCAAATATTAATTAATTTATCCTTCCAGTGGTTCTTGAAGATAGGGGATATTACTATTCCTCAGGAGAGGCAATGGTAAAAATGAAAAAAAAGAATGTCACTTTCAGCAAGTCACTGTTGCTATATAGCTTTATATTTTCATAAGCAAAATTGAGATAAAATAATAAAGTAATTTTCAAAAATGTTATTAAGAATAATTATTTTCACTTCCAAGAGAAGTCTGAATAATTGTAGAGCAAAATATTACTTTTTAATATGTATGAACTTGTGAATGCCCCAACTCTTGCATTCAGCTAATGCAACACTGAAATAAACAGGAGCTGACACCCAGTTCCTGTGCACTTTTGAGAGTCTTGACCAAAGACCCAGCAGTACAAATGGGTACAAATGAGTATATCAATCCCTCCCAGTCCTGTGGTGCTCACCAGGAATTCAAGGACCTTATTGTGTATTTTTATTTTTAAATTTAAGTATTCCAACTTGGTTCTTGTCCACTTTTCTTTTGTCTTGTAAGAATACTGTCGGCTTTTAAAACCAAAGAACTGTCATTGAAACTCTAATTTTTTTGAGTTTCTGAGAGCATTTTGACACTTAATCAAGTCTTGCTGCTCCCAGCTCCCTTTATTATGATAATGTATTACACCAAATTGAAGATGGCAAGAAGAAAATTACTTGGATGATGTCTTAACACATTGAACGAAGGCCTGCTCTCACAGAAGCCCACAGCAACACTCCCATTAATTGCTTAATGCTGATGTTGTATTCTCAGCCACGACACACAGCAAAGAAAAGCAAGTTACACAGTGCTGAATATATTAAGATGTTAGCAGCATTGGGAACTTGAATTCCATGGTGCTATGCTGTTCTAATATGATATTTGATGCCTTGTTAAAATGGAATTGCCTTGTCTACTCCTAAACAGTTATTCCTATGCCACCTTCCACTGACTTGAGTATTTAGTCAGAACTTTCATTTTAAAAGGATCCTATTTTCACACTTCTCTTTCACAGGAATGGTGCATAAAGGAGAACTTTTTAACTTGAATAATTCTCCCTCCAGCAATGCTGTGTTTCTGTAATAGCCCCAGAGGGCAATACTTATTCCAGTGCTGATGCACATTGGTTAAACTTTCTTGTAAACTTACGAGTTTTCATTTCCAACTGAATGTTTGTCTTTGAAGAAACATAGTCACTTTTGTTTTAACAGATATGTAAAATAGCAGGGAATTTACCTCTTGTTACTTCATAAGGATCAATTTTTTAAAAATCTTTTTAAGACTATTCAGACTTTTGCTACCCATAATTCAAGTTATCTGTCTCCTAGTACATTAACCAATGACAGTTTTTGTAGTCATAATTTAAAACAATTCTGGCCTGAAATGCACAAGCTGTGTTTTCACGTAATCTAACTCGCAACATCATTGTAATGAGGCAAGGAATGGAGAAACAAGACAGAAATCTGGCTTGTTTCTGGAGACAAACATTCTTTTATTATTAGTGTCAACAAATACATAAAAATTATTAAAATATTTAAATGGTATATATGATTTTTGCATCATCAGTGTGGTAATCAATATAACATAAAATAAATCTAAATATAGGGCTTTTCAGAATGCTGGCCTTGAATCTTAGCACTACTAGCAAATTTCTTTGTAATACATACATATATTATATATATGAGTTTATATTATGTACATCCACATATATTAACATCCATCTTCTTAACAACATGTACCATATATGTGAGTCAAATGTTTTTGTGGTTTGTGACTTTTAGCACGTCAAATTGTAGAGGTCAGCATTAAGAGTTTTCCCCCAAAGACTTTATTTTTCATAGATTCTACCTTTGTTCAAATGGGCTTCAAACCATATAATAAAAACAGGACTCATGGGCAGCTGGGGCTTTCACCTTGTTCTCTTACACTCACTTTAGTGAGTCATGCAACTCTGTTATGCTTGAGTACTTCACTGAAATCCAAGTGGATGACTTGCTACTCATGCAAGCATACCAAGCTCTCCCTATACCAGCTCACTCAGTCACAGATAATTATACAACTTCAGACTGCAAAAAATATATTATGGGCCTGGAACATACACCAGAGTAGACAGAAATTGTA
Organism: Aleadryas rufinucha; assembly: GCA_013397815.1. Classification (NCBI taxonomy): domain Eukaryota; kingdom Metazoa; phylum Chordata; class Aves; order Passeriformes; genus Aleadryas; species Aleadryas rufinucha. Next base: position 28,069 of record VZTH01012920.1, on the reverse strand, counting down.
TTATAAATCATCATGACACAAAAAATCTCAAAACTGGAGTAAAAAGGAAGCTACAGGTAGTTTGCACTCTTTCCACAGGCTCAGCTTCCTGGCTCCCTGGTCATTCCTGAAGTCCTTCAGTGATAATGATTGTAACTCGTAGAGACTACCAGAGGGCATTTGTGAGGCCATGGCCCTTTGTGAGTTAGAACTGGGTCTACCATACGCAGGAAGACACCTTTACTCTGGATCATAGATGGGCAGATATTTTCGATGTATAACATTTGTGCTAGCTACGCTCTTTTACATTGGTTCTATGCCAATTAGAAAAGTAGAGAAAAAGTGTGATCTGGCATAAAGTTAGAGATGCAGACAGATAATACTTGATCTGGCAGGTAGCCTGGCAATATGGGGTTAGTTTATTAATATTTTAAAATAAACTTGAGTCAGCAAAGTAAGTATATACCACATCAGTGACTTTCATCCTATGCCTACCATGGTTTTGATTCCACAATAGGATAGGTTTGTCATTATGGTGGATAGAAAGGCAGCAAGAACCATGTGCATACAGTTCAGAGGTAAGTTAGAGCCTATAAGTTCTCCATAACTGTTCTTCCCAAAACTGTCAGTAATATATGTCTTTTGAGGAGGCAGATTCCCAAGGTGTCTTTCCTGAGACTTCAATGAACACATGCTGAAATTGCTGAGCTCAGTACGATTGCTCCATCCTAGTTGTACTAAATAAAAGTTTCCACTGCTTTCTTTTTCATTATTGTAGTACAATGAGTGAATGCTATTTTAAAACTCCTCCTTTAAAATGCAATTTTCTTCCTGCAAGGGCAAAACTTGTTACAGAAACTACTGCTTCACACCAAATGAGACACACATGATTTTTTATTTATTGTTTTATCCTCAAACATTTTTATCACACTTCCAAATTCTAATGCTGATAATTCTTAACACAGAATATTTGCACACAAGACAGACAGGAAGACACAGACATATGTGTGTTTTCCAATTATTTAACTATAATGTGACTGTTGACTTTGTGGCATGTTTACTTGGCTTTCCAAGATTTAAGTCCATTGCAAGTTGCAGAGCTTTGCCAAAAGTGGTTGTAACTTTCACAACAGGGAGAATCCGCTACTGTGTTCAGAATCTTTTCATTCAGAAACTTTTCTAACTCCTTACTATTACGATAAATTTCTGTGAACCTCAACGCAATCTCTACCCCACATCCTTTAGCTGCCAACACTGATGTTTTCAGTTCAAAGTGTCTTGTAAGGTAAGTGCTAAGCACATGACCTGGTGCTTAGGTAATTAATGTTTGAAGTCACTTGCTAGGAGAGGGTAATCTAAGAGAGGTGAAGTATGTCCATATATAAAACAAGCAAGAAAGGGAGTGCCCAAATTAATTACTAGAATTTTGAACCTTTGTGAATAGCTATTTTTACTGTGCTTTTAAAATGTATGTAGTTGTCTTACTTTTCCACATGTATGCTCTTTACCAAACAAGTGGGATGAAGAGAAGAAAATACTGAAGTATTTGTCTTCCAGCAATTCAGATTGCTCGGACTTGATACCACAAAATGTCAACATGTTCTAAAAATGGTCTGCTATTAATATACTGTGTGATTGTATATAAAAATCCATTAGACTCTGTTTGGATTCTAGAATGAATAAGAAGGGAATTTCTCTTCAGACTTTAGTCAAGGACTTCTTCCTTTCATGTTCTAATGTTCACAGAAACTTAGAAAAAGGGGGCTGAAACAGACTACAAATGATCAGCTGCCCAGTGGTTGGACCAAGACAGACTCTGTTACACCTGGATCAGTCCTGAACACGTGTTTTGTATAAACTGTGGTGAAGACCTCCGATGACGAAGACTCCTAATCCTCCCCAGGCAATCTGTTAAGGCTGGTAAAATGAATCCAAGTGAATTTCAAACTAATCCAGTTGTTGTGGAATTGGCTGTGAACTGAAATCTCCAGAGGGTTTCAGTGTGGAAGAACAACCGGCTGTGTAAGGGCTCTGAGGAACCTTCTCTCCTGTGCTCTTGGATTATGTATGTGTGAGGCTTAGAGACATTCATGTTCCTGGTGGTGAAAGCATTCTCATTCTCCCCTACTTTTACAAATACAGTCTCTCTTGTTTCCACCATGAAACAGCATAATGCCACTCCTCCTTTACCTAATGATCTTCTCTCTAGATTCACCACAAATATCTGGGAGGAGAAAATACAATTATATCCTATAATCCCATGTTAGGCTGCCAGATGTTGCTTTGTATGTGCAAAATCGAATGAGTCATAAGGAAAGGAAAAGCCACAGAGGATCCTACAGATATTTATTCATTTTCATCTGTACTTTTGTAAAGACTTTGAAAAGGGGAGTAAAGATGTTCCTCATTCAGCTGCAGTTCCATAGACCATGACCTATGACTACAAAGCTAAATATTGCCAACCAAGAGCTTCGGTTCTATGTACATAGCTGCCTCCTGACCAGCTCTACTAGCAAGCCTCCTTCACTAAAATATGAATAAAATACGACAGCAGAGATGACCACATCCTGACAATGATGCCAGCTGACACAGAACAGCCTCTATTCTGTGCTATTAACTATCTTAATTTTCAGAGCAGAAACCTGTGCAAGGCATCTGGGAATGATCAGTGAATGATATTCTCTAGTCATCCCAAAGAGACATTTGGAAGATAATTGTGACCAGGATTGTTCTGAAAACATAACAGCATAATATATGGTTACTAGTGCCTAGAGAGCTTCTGAAGAAGGCATACAGTATTCCCATAGGTATGAAAATGTTTACTTTGCTTCATCTGAGCCCACATTTCTAAGCTGTACCTTATGCCTGTCCTAATCAGCTGGTACAGGCACAGAAAAAAAACAGAGAGAGAGAGAGGTCATGAGGATCACAGGAGCACATTTTCTTTTCCCAGACGGAAGCTGGCTTGTAACAAACATAATTTAGAAATTCTTGCCTGAGTTAGAGCTGACTCCTCGGGCTGCCATACAAATGAAAGCTGGTGTTTCTTATTCATATCAGTGCTGCGGGCTGGGGAAACCTGCAGCTCTTAAGTCTTGTGATCCAGAGATAAAGTTTACCCAAGTTTAAGGTTAAAGGTCAAGCAGGCCCCTGTGTCCACAATGCATCAGGCCTTTTTCACTGTTTTTCATATTTGATATCTTCTACTCTGCCGTGCTGGCCACTAGCTGCCCAGTGGCGTGGCAGGCAGCTGTAAAGTGTCCTCCGCTGTGGACACTGCCGGAACTCCGTGCCCCACAGGAGTCGATACAGCGGATTGCGTGCAGGTCTTTGCCTGGGGAGCTTGTGCTCCGCTCAGGGCTCTGTAGCCAAAAGCCAAAAAGGCAGGCGAGGCGTCGATGGAGAAAAGCGGCGAACGAGGGCAAAGAACAAAGGAGGACCCAAGCGCTGGTGTATTCCGAGGCGTTTATTGCATCCCCAGAGGGAACCAACAACTTGAGCCTGACCACCCGACAGACCTCCGAGCGCAATGGAGGAGCTGCCAGGACAGCCTGCAGAGCAGGCTGTGCATGCTCCTTTATAGGGGGGAGGAGCAAAGGGAGGAACAAGGGATTAACCAATAAGGAAATGAAGGAGGGATGACAGGTGCCCAATGGGATAATACAAGGGGCGGAACATCTCTAAACCAACCAATCATCAATACAGAACAACAGAAACTTCCAGAACATAATAGAATAAGCAATGAGCTAATTATTAAACATAAGTCACTTAAACCAATGATGACGCGGGGAGAGGAGAAGGCTCTGGAAGCCTGGGAGGAGACACATTCTCAGGTCCGCCCAGTGGGCGGGAAGGTTAGATCTCTGTCTCCTCCTCAACCCCGCCCTCAGAGGCGGAGTCATGGGTGGGGAAATCAACCCACGGGATGTCATTTACATGGAACGTGGGTTGGGCCACCGCCACACTACTCCACAGAATTAAAAGAGATAGAAAAAGGAGCATAGTATTTAAATTATTAACACCCTTGACTGAGGTTTTCAAAGGAATGTATTCTGAGGCAGGACAAACCCAGGAGCTGTATTCACTAAAAATAATTCTAGGATTCCAATTACGAAAGCTGTGAGCTTTTTGTTCCTTAACTGCCTGGAAGCATGGAATGCTTTGTGAGGCTTTTAAAAATTCCCTATAATTCCACTTAAAGGGTTTTATATTTACTCCTAAGGTAACACGTATGTAAAACAATTGTTTGCAGTTATCTTTGGCAGGAAGTGATAGTAGGAAAGCAACCAGAATTTTTCAGGAAGCCCAACAGGCTACCTGGGAGAGAGAGACCGTGTGAAACCATCAGCAGTGGCTACATAGGAGAAACAAATGCTCCAGTAAGGCTCTGAAGAGCAATTCCCCCGTGGTGTGCTGCCTCATCCTCAGAGCAGGGTTAATGTTGTTTAGGAAGACCAGATCATGTAAAGATGAGAAAAGCAACAAAATGAATCACATCAGAGGTGATACCTAGCAAGGCCATAGCTGAAAACATTTACATTTTGCATTGATTAGGAATTCCATAGATTGGCATGTTTTTCCCTCTCTTAGAAAGATTTATATATACATTTTGTGGGAGAAAGACTATAGCTTTCTAAGAGCTTCTAAAACCTGATAAGACTTCACTTCTGATTGTAGGCTTTAATTATTATAAAAATGCTATTAGTTATTTATCAAGTATCATTGTTACTACTGCTGTTTGTTTCTTATATTACTGCATATCACCACACATTATTGAATATTATGGTATCATTATAGCACAAATTTTAACAACTTTAAATAGTAATAATATGGACAAAATGAACACCAACATTAACATTAATAATATGCTCCAAGGGTGAAATAAAAAACATATTATCATCAATAAGAAAATGCTTTATGTACCAGAGGGGTGAATCAGTCACAAGATTTTTAATGCTGATGAACTTCAAGCCACTTTTTGAGAAATAAAATTTTAAGCATACAAAGCTCAAATTGAAATAATTATATCTGGCATATTATAGCAGATAATACACAGATGTCACCTAAAAATTACTGTTAGGAAAGAAATGAGTGTGTGTGATCAGTTCTAGGGTACTTTTTCTTTAGATCTCTTTTCAAAGTCAGAATTTTTTAAAGCAAGATATGTTCTTCAAGATTGTGTGAAATTTCATTTCCATTTATAATGAAATCATCCTTGAAAGGAAATTATATATTTTCAATTATTTTCCCATTCAAAGGTTTTCTCAGAAAAGTTGCATTGTTTTGTGGTCTATGAATATTTTTTAAAAATAATTAATTCAAAAAACGTGTGTACTGATCTTTTGTTGTGGTTGCTGTAAATGTCTATGCATCTAGAGTCATTTTTGTCTTAACAGGCAATTTGGTTAAGTCAATTGAAGTAGTAAAGTTTTCTGTATTCAGAATTTTGGGAGTAGAGGATAGATACAAGCAAACTCTGATAAGCAAACATATGCTTACACACGATCCATTTGTGTCACACCTGACTGCTGTCATTTGGGACTTATTGTCCTGGGTGGGCAGCTCCCTGCTCTGGAAATCCAGCAGAACACATGGATTTCTGGCAGCTGTCATGGAATGGAAGAAATCTTCCATTTGCATCTTCCTGCCTGACATGGCAATTGCCAAATATCAATGGGTTTAATAACTTATACTGCTAAAATTTTGTGTGTGGTGGGGAAGGCAGGTAAACTCATAAGGAATGTACTCATCCTGGTAAAAATTATTGCCTTGATCTTGCCTCATTAAGGTGAGCAGAAGTTCTGCTGCAGTTGTGGGAGGAAGGGATTCGTGCAATCAACAGTCAGGAGAGGAACAAACACTCACAGGACTGAGATGTTAATGTTTTGATTTTCTATCAAAGGAATATTTTTATCTGGCTTTACTTAAGAAAAACACTTAAACATATTTAACTCATTTCTAATGGTAATCAAACGTGCTTAAACAATTTGGGAATGACCGTCTGTAACAGGAATTATACATGCAAAAATGAGGTGAGCATATAAAAATAAATAAATCACTACACCTGTATGAAGTAAAAGGAAATAGTTCTCTTACTTGCATTTATATCCTTCTAGTATTATCAATATATTGCTTATCTAAGTGTGGTTTGTTTTTTATCTCATTAAAAAATAAAATTAATTTTATTGAGGCAAGGATTTAAGGAGTAGCTATTTCATTAGATATAGCTCTCCTGCATGGTTGAATCAACATCTGAAATGCTTAGATACTGCATGTTTCCCCTCTGCACAAAAGGTCTAATATACTAAAACCTTATTATATGCAACATTATTTTGTTGCATGATGAAGCTTTTCATTTATTAAAATATGAGTTCTTTGGGATGTTAAATTTAGTATATGCTTTAGTAAATAATGGGAATGGGTATAGCTGTAGAGTGGCTGCAGATCAGAAAGCATGCATATGCTGCAAAGTCATATCTGCTATCCAAACTACCAGCTTTTAATGTATCAAAATAAGTATATCAACATAATTATTACTGTTTACTTCAGTTTTAATGAGGAAAAAACCATAATAATACATGAGAAGAAAGAAGGCTGACAGGTGTATTAGCAAATGGGCTTATAAAGAAACAGATGCAATTTTGTTTGCAGCAGGGATTTAGAATAACAAAAATAACTTAAAATTAAGAAATTCATAGTCGAGTTCAAACATTCATAAGCACTATTCAAATATCTTAAAACATGCCCTTCATCTGTTGGAGATCAATATTTGCAGTACAAAACATTTTATGGATGGTTTTATGTTACTCTGAATAACTATTTAAACATGCTATTTAAAAGGAAAACATCCTCTGTAGCACAATAGCCAGCCAAACACTGTTGAAAAGCAGATGAGAGTAGTTCTCCTTTGCCACATAATATGTGAAACACCCAATTTATGATAAATCAAAGGGCCAGCATAAAGCCAGGGCCATAGAATGGGATGAAGCCATTCAATAGCCCAGTGACATACTCATGACCCTCACACACTTTCAAGTCTTTGGCCATCATAATAGGTGTTTATTGATTGTATCAGTTATTGCTGAACTAACCTATTGCTTTTGCAAATTCATTCACTCAAGTATTAGTCACTACCAGCATTGTGCCTTTGATTCATGTGTTAGGTCACATAGCTCATATTTTTTGAGATGTCCTAATTTGTTTTCTGCATCTTCCCTTCTCTGCCTTCCTTAAATCAGGAGCCATATGGGCAAATAATAGTGATTCTGTTTAAACATGGGGATCGTTAGGCTACCTATACCAGTCATCTTCTTTGCATCCCATCACTTCAGCTTCACCACACAGAAACTTAGGATTCCTTTCTTCACCCTCACATAATCTAAGTCAGGGATAAGTCTTGACCAGATTTAGTATATATTGCTCTAGCCTAACTATGTATAATCCATGTATGTACGTCTATGTTTAAAAATCAGGTATGGTAAGAATCTTCCATATCTGTGCTGAGATATATCTGAGTGTAGCACTGTGTGTGGTGTTAATGTACATTACCTTGGCACGTGTGAGGCTAAATTTAAAGAGACTAAATTAGTGTCCAAGCATGAAAACGTCATGCAAAGGTAGCATTAAAAAAAAAAAAAAAGTTAGAAGGTATAAGTTGAAAGCTATGTAAAGCAGCAGAATTAATTCTTAGCTCTTGTTAAGCCAAGAGCTAGAATTCTTGTATGGGAAGTGAAGCAGAAGAAATTAAATACAGAACTGAAAGTTGCATTTGTTTGGGACATTTTTGCAGTACATGCATAATAAATACGAACTAAATATAAACATATTTTATTTTTATATAAATTTATTATAAATGTATATATTTAGTGATGCACTTGGTAGTGGTTAGGTTTACCATAGAACTCAGTGATCTCAAAGGTTTTTTCCAAACTAAATTATTCTATGATTTTATAAACATTTCTTTATAAGCACTCAAAAGCACTTTCAGCCACTGGCAATCAAAGACTCTTCAAGGGATGAAAATGAAACATGTGGGAATGTGTGCCATCCTGTGACACAGAGCATGACATCTTGTAAGACATGTTGAAACTGATACTTAAAAATGTTTATTGATATTTGCAAAACCTGGGGTTCTTTTATTTTCATTGTCAAGATGAAGTCACGATAGTGACCTGCAGAACTTCACTGCTGCAAATTTAACTAGCCAGCAACGCATAATTCAGGCACAAGAAAATTATTGTCTCTCCCTACCTTTCAGCAAAGAGAGAACAATTCAACACCATAATGTTCCGTAACATAAAAATATCACTACACTGGTAAAAAATACTAGACTATACTTTCTGGATCTCCTTTGTCTGTTTTTTCGTGATTTAGTCATGCTACCAATTCAAAATAAAGAGTTAATTATATTGTGAATTACTACAGAAGGCATGCAACCAAGAAAAGTTTCAACTCCATAATAAGACATGAGGGCATGCACATATTCTTACAACTTAGGAGGATGCTGGGGAACAGAAAGATTTCTCTTTGTAGCATTAATTTTTCAGCATACCTATGTGAGGAAAACATCATCTCTTGCAACGGAGTAATCCATTGCATGGCTGCAGGTTTCTTCTCCACTTAAATGAATGCCAGAACCACATCTACTGAGTCCTTTTGGTAATGGAAATGGAGAGGAGGGCAGGCAGTGGACAGTCTCCCCTGCTGCAGATCTCTGTGGTAAATATTTTACAGTGTCATAATTTTGCAGTGTTGCTTTAAGACAGTGAAGAATTGGTGAGGCTGGTGGAGAAAGATATGAGCTGGGCCTCTTGCTTATCTTGGCCCTGGCTTGATCAAGGCCTCATCACTGAATAATGTCTGAAGCAGACATCTCATGGTCCGATGGTGTTTCAGTGAGGCACAGAAGAGCACCTCGCCTCTGTGCCAGCCAATAGCCACGCTCTCTTCACTGTGAAAAACAAGCCTCATTATAAATCTGGTTCATTAAGGAGATGAGAATGTGCAAAAAGATCCTCCAATGAAGGTCAGAGAGTCTCTACTGCTCCTTCAGTACATGAAGGAGGACCAAGGGGTTTATTCCACCTCTTTTGTCATCTATAAATTCTGACCAAAAGTAACAGAGACCTTCATTAAGCTCTATTAACATATTAACTTACACACTCCTCAGGATGCAAGCAAAGGGGAACACGGAAGATGTAATACATGTATGACCGAAGTCACCAAACCACACCTGTAACATGTGAATGTTCCATTCCCTTGGGATGGGCCAAAATTTATAGTGTAAAAGTGGGGTTTTCAGGGCAGAAAGGGCTGGAGGGGGAAAACACCCCTGCCTGCTCAGGATCAGATGACACACTGTGTCCCTCCTCCTCTTGTGAAGGGTCACCTTTAGATGAGCTTTACGCCTCGAGCTGCATTGGAACACACCCAGGAGTATCCAGTGCCATTAGACCTCTCTTACTGTACTTTCTCTCACGACACACGCCAACCCTCTGTACTTAGCGCATTTATCACTGGCAATCCTGAATCTGCTTTCCAGTTGCTTCAACAAACTGCACTCTTTGTGAATCTAGATCATGCAAAGTCCTTACTGAATGTGATCAGACCTACAGTACTGGATAAAAAACCTGCATATTTGTGCATCTGTGCTCATGCAAGTTCTTCTTTTGACCTTGACCAGAGTTATAATGCTAAATTGGCTCTAATCAGAAGTTAAACCCAGCTGCACCCAGTCCCTCTGACCTCTGGGGACCAGATGGAATGCAAGGGTTTTTTTTTTTTCTGCTAAATTCCTATACCCTTAATGCAATACACTGCTACTTGATCAATGCCATCCGATAAAAGTCTGACCCTCAGTTTTTCTTTTTCCACATTAACATCCTTGTCATCAGGCTCTGAAATTATCTTTATGCCCACTTTATGCTCATTGGGTGTGCCTACAGGGTCTTTGCAGACTGTGACAGAATGAACCTTGGATCTTAAGCCGCCTGGTGTGTATGTGCCCACATTCTTACTGCTCAAAGCTAATACCTCCCCCAGAAGGCTGACTTCAGCCACACTCTCTGAGGACCCAGAAGAAAACTAGCCTCTATTAGGAGGGAACTAATTCACTCCAGAGGAGAGACTGCAAGTGTCATGATATCAACACAGCAAATTGACCAGGAAACTAGGACTTATGCAGCAAAACAAATATAAAAGTGAAATGTCAGAGTAGAGCCATTTAGCAGATTTTTACATGAGTGAACACCTTCAACAAGTAAGAATGTGAGGAGCTCCTCAAATTTCCCTACTTCTTCGTTGATACCACTCACCTCATGTTTAGTGGCAAGTCTTTTCCTCAAAAGGGGACAAGCAGCAAATACAAACCCAAATCTCAAAGACCAGTCATTAGATTGATGTACATTATGGGGTAGTGTTTTGTTTTTCTCTGCAATACATAGCTCAGGATCTGCACACTTAACTCTTGAGATGCTTTTAAATGGTAAGTCCATTGCATAGAAAGGCACCTGCCTGATGAGGTATGAGCATTTTTGAACAGAAAGACAGAAGCTTTAATACTCAGTGATGCAAAAGAATTTGTGTGGACTTTGCCCAAGGCAATATCTTTGACCTAGATTTGTTGCCTTTGGATTTAAGACAAATTATATTTTAATAGTCATAATCTCTTGCATGCTGAGCTTTTAGCTTGTGACAGTATCACCTATAAATAACTTCAAATAAATAAGCATAGCTAGAGAGGAACAACTGGTCAAAATGGAAATGGGATATGTTTGAACTGCAGAAATAAATAAAATGAGGAACCTACCTAGTAGCTCTGCTTAAGAAATTTAATAGCTTGCAATGACTGATGCCATGACAGAACTGAGCTGACAATTTTCTGTCAGGGAGATATTAGTCTGTCTTAAATTATTCCAGACTAATAAGCACATTAATATTGAGTTGTTCATTTATCTATGTCTATAGGTTAACAGAAAATGGAAAGGAAACAAAATATTAAAAGGTGAAGGCAAGATGCTCACAGGAGTAGTTCCATTTGGCTGTAAGAACAGTTTCCTGTCTCTTTTTACTTTAGAAAATAATTCTTATAATCAGTAATCTAAAAGGCAGCCTCTTCTTTATTCCACTGGCACCATACCTTTGTAGCTTTGAGGTCAAAGAAGCAAACAGCTGTGGCAAATGAACCCAAGCAACTAGTCTGGTAGCTCCTCATGGGGAAGAAATGGATTGTGGCAAGGCATCTGCAGAATTTCCCTAAGGCCATTGCTATATAGTAGCTAAAAAATGACATACAGTCTTACAGTGTTCAAGTGATCACTTAGATTAGGTTAACAGAAAGATCGTTCTTTGTAGCGAGAACAACAAATGGCAACCAAAAAATACTGGTGCTTCAGCAGAAACACACGTACTTACACTGCATTTGCTCACCCCCCCACAGAGAGGAGAGAAAACCTTTTAGCACTCTTAAAAGTGAGAGATGAACAGCACAGTCTGGAGCCAAGTGCAGCAGAGATGGCGCAATGTGTGAAGCATCCCTCCCTCGGCAGTGCAGCCAGTGCTCACGACCCCCATCACTGTGGGGCTGCGCAGGCTGCCAGCCCTGCTGTTCCTTTGTGCTTGGGAAGATGATGGGTTTATGATGCAAATGAAGGTCGACAGAAAAACCACTGCACCGATCTCCTCCTGATCACCTACATCACTTTTTCTCCTCTGAGACCTGGGGTCTCCTTGATGGAAAATGTTTTCACTTTTTCTGTGGCTGCTCTTTGTGACTGTGACAAGGCACCTGCTTTCCTGTAGACACCTTCTGTCTGAATCAGTATAGCCCAAAGAGATTACAGGAGTCAAAGAAAAAGAGGATTGAGTACCTGTTTCCACCAAAGTCCCAGCACTGCTGAAGTACAAAAACTGCAGAATTACCCAGCTTGTTCGGCCAGGAGTGTTCTCTTTTCTTGCCCCAAAATAAATCTCTGTGTGTTTGGGGGCTGGAATCGGCCCTAAGCAGAAAACCCTAACAGTCATGCAGAGTGAAGGGCACAATTGAGGTTTTTGCCCTTGCTGTGGTTTATCATATCCACACCATAGAAAAACAGTATTTTCTGGTTTTGACAGAAGTGCTTTGCTGTGTCTGCAAGAAGCATTGCCATCAGCAGGAGCCACAACCCTGTGCTGCTTGGAAAGGCTATGCAATGCAACACCCAGTACTGCCAGGGCATGCAGCAGAGGTTTTGCCAGTCTATAAACGGCTTTTGGTGCTGATCCCTCAGTAAACGAAGCTTCTTTTACATCAGAAGAATCTTGGAATAATACCCCTACAGTGTATTTTTACATCATAACATTCTTGGAGCAATACCCCTACAGTGGACACCCATACAACTGAGATCAGCCTCCGGTGCTAAGCTCTGGTATTAGCATAAATAATAGCTGAAATGTAGTAAATTTTATCTTTGAGACAGCAGACAATAGACTGTATAATATTCTAAAAAAACCCTAAATGCCCCTGATGAATTTATATTAACTTACTTATTGACAGCTAGAGCTTTTTTGCTAATTAACAGTGTGTTTTTTCAGCAAACAATTTTCTGTAACAGACTAAAGAAAACTTACTCTTGAACTTCACCTAAAAAATAAACACTGGAAGCAGCAAAAAACCTATACGCAGAAAATGGGTGAGAAAAAAAGTCAGGACTATTTTTAGTTGATAGTTTGGAAGTGTCCCATTCCACTCTTAAAAAAAAAGTGGAGCTGGGAAGGATTCTTTTAATAGATTTTCTGACGAAAAATTAAGCACGTAATGGCAATATTATATCTGAAAAAAAAGTTTATTGAAATAAAACAGAAAAAAACCTAAGTGTTATTTAACGTGGTGGGGGGAGGACAGGAAAAAGGAGCAGAGAGAGAAGAGAGAGAGAGGCTGGGAGGGGATGAAACAGAAGACAGGACAGTGGTACCACAGGAGTCCGGCTATCTCTCGGCTTGGCAGATGGAGTATTACGAACTGCAGGGCGTTTGCATGGCTCTCGTGGCAAGCTGGGCGCGATCTTCCAAGCGGCAGCAGCAGCGTGCCTCTGGCAGGAGTTGCGGCTGGGCGCGGGAAGCTGGGACCACCACTGCAGGCATGGCACAAGCGGCGATTGCAGTTCATGGGTACGGCAGGGCAGGGAAGGCAGCAGAGCATGAAGTCTTCGCGGCAGCGAAGCAGTTCATGGGAACAGCAGAGCAGGGCAGAGCAACAGGCGGGGGCAGCAGCTGCGAGCAGCAGCTGCAGACAGAGGTGCAGGGGGGGAGGCAGGAGCACAGGGAAGAGGACGCGAAACTGGGAGCAGAGGGGACCAAGCTGACCCTTCAAGCGACCCAAAGCAAAAGACCTCGTGGTGTTGCAGCCAACTGCTTTTATGTGTCCTCAAACTCCTCCCCCAGCTCGGCTTCGCGCGCCTGTTTTTGGCGGGCGATTTGGCGAGCATCCGGGTACTTGCTCTCTCCAGTAAGCGTGGGGGGAGGGGGGCGCTGCTCACAGTCTAACCATGGAGGTTTTCTCTGTTCTAATTGGCTGCCAGGTGAAGCCTCTCTGGGAACAGGGCAACACAGTTTTATAGGAATTTTCTTCACCTCATTTGTGACATATGTTGAGGCATATATATATATTGGTCCCTCGCAGGAAGTCATATTGAATACTTTGCCTAAATAACAATAATGTGCTGTCCTGAGAGCACATAAAAAACACATGCTAAATGGAGCAATGTACATATTTTTAATGCATTTTTAAGAGGGTTGACTATGTGGGAGGAGGAGGAAACACTAAAAGAGCTTCAGCTGAGAAAGAAACTCCTGGTAATTATCTTTTAATTTCACCAAAACCCATATGTAAATATCCAGTAACGAGCTTACAGATCCTGAGGTTAGAAAACTGTTCAGCTTCAGAAACTAAGTGTGAAAGAGATCTAATCTTGTGTTCAGCTGTTCCAGAGCCAACTCCATTTAAATAACTAGATCTATTTGAGCATGTACTGTCAAAATTATGAAAGTTTTGTTGATGTCATAGGACTGCTGTCTTGTTAATGAACATAATTAGCACTAGAAGCAAATGGAATTGCAGGAGTCTCCGGCATGACTGAACAATTAGGTCTGCTTCTGATATCCAAAACTAAATCAGGATTTTTGAGCTGAAGTAACTGACGAAATTGTGAGGGCTTGCTAAGCAATTTAGCCTAGTTTATTTCTTTATTGTCCTTTCATTTTTATATCACTATATGAATATTTAGCTCTAATGTAAAGCAAGAGAGCATACATTTCCTATATAACATACAATAAATTAGTTAACATAACATGGATATAAACTCAAATCTTGATACAAATTCATCTTTCTTAATTTGATTAAAGAAGCTTTCTCTAGAGGCAAGCATAAATCTTACCTCACAATGTCCTTCCTGAGCTAGTGATTGTTAGGAATGTGTCAAGAAGGAATTACTTTTGCCCATAAGGAATCACTTTTGCCCATAAGGAATCTCATATTTTAATACTTTTAGGTTGACACTAATATTTGAGTTAGATGCCAGAACCAACAAAACAGATTTTCTCCTCCAGCAGGGCCAAAAGCTTGACAGCCTGCCAGTGGCTTGAGGGTAAAGCAGGTCAGGTATGCTCTGATGGAATAGACCTTGGTGTTTGAAATGCTACTCTGCTGAACACAGCATATTTCATTTAAAATACCTCATATTTTAATTTTCACTCTATTCAAGATTAGTTCCAAGGGATGCGCATCTCTGATTTGGCAGGTCCATCCCAAGGCAGACTTCTGCAGCTGGCTGCTGAGTGGTAGCAGAAAAGCCCACAGTAATGATCATTTTACCTCCAGGTTCTGATAGCTTTTGGTTAACTGGCGGACTAATTTATTTTTTTGCTTTTATATTAAGGCCCAAACCACATAGGTACATGGTAACATAGTGAGCTAGAAGTGCTTACTCTCTTCTTTAACTCACTTTTTACTTACTGAACTAAAGCTCTGATTAAACAGAGGTCATTTTGAGGTGTATAGAGGACAGCTCAAACAATTAAAATTCTCCATCTGAAAAGAAAAACAGAGATAAAGAATAGAATGAAAGATGACAAAGGAAAATAAAATAAATAGAAAGGAAGAATAAGACATTTTAAGAACTCTTAGGCAGTAATATCATGATTGACAGTAAAATAAATATTATTCTATAATTGGGGAGTGGTGCATTGAAAGTAGAAAAAGGTAGATTTTTGGTGTGTTTTCACTTGATGGACTACCTTCTGGCAAATTCAATGTAAGCCCACAATTCTGCAGGTTTTTTATATGATTTGTAGAGTTCAAGTCTCTACAGTTGCTTCTAAGTATAGTTGCTGGGCATGGATATATTTGCAAATTCTGATTTATATTGCAGTGGAACTCCAGGAGGAAAAAAAGCAAAGTCCTCAAACACTTAAAAATTACTTTATTTCTTTCCTTTTATTTACCAAAGAAAGGTTAAAAAAAGTCAAGCCCTGCAGGCAGTAGGATCTTCAGGATCTCAACATACAGTGCTGCCTTGTGCAGGATGAGGACAGCCAGAAACAGGCACTGAGAAGGCACAAACTGCCCCTATTCATCTGAAACCAGGCTCTGCCAGACTAAATGCTAGCACTGTTAACCCTTTGTCACCAAGGAGTGACATCAGGAAAAGCAGGCTGACCGACATGCTCTCTATGCTCCCTTTATCCGAATGGACTTATCACTCAAACAGGCCTGCATGTTTATGGGAAAAAAAGCCAGGTGTTCTCTCAGGGGTTTTTGTTTTACCCAGGTCACTGGGTCCACCCTCAGCAGCAGTGGAGGATCTATTTTAGAGTGGAGGATTCAGTGTCCAATCTACTTTAACCTTGGGAAGCTAAGAAACCATTATAATTACAGAATTCTATCCCCAAAGACAGAAGTCAAGTTTATGCATATCTGAGCAGAATTCTACCCTTCTCTCACACCTTCTTTCTTCCTCTTCTATTGTCAAAACCCAAAGGCAAGTCTTCATCTTTATGAAACAAGGATGTCTTAAGGAAGAGTTAAGAGTGTTGAGACCCCTTTAAGCTTTTCAAAAGCAGTGCTATGCAAACCTCTCAAACCAGTCCCAGCTTACAACAGACTTGTCACCAAATTGTCATGGACCCCCAGGAGGCTGGATGCAGATGGACTGCATGGCCCGTGGGGGATCCCTGTCCTTTCACCTTCCAGATGCAGCTTCCAACAGCACTGTCTGCACACAAGCATGTCTTGTAGACAGGTCAACAGCTGATGTCAACCCCCAGCTTAATCATACAAGCCTTAACTTGAGGCTCATGAATGATTCCTGTTAAAGGAAGCCCTAAACGAGAAATAGTTTACTCAGAGGTCCAACAGGCATCTAAGAGTCTACAAGAGGATTTTTTTATAGATAAAAAGAGACTCCACAGAGAATCACCATATGAAATAATGATACTTGAGCCAGTTTCTTGTAGAAACCTCCCATATTTTGGCAAGGAGACACCGTTGTTTTCTGTTGTATCATGATATGCAGGTAGGTAAGCCAGTTTTAAGTCAGAAACACGTGCTTTAGTGCAGATACTCTGGCCACAGGTCTTGTACAGATTGATGAGTTATTTTTTATTTTGCTAAGTTAGAGAAAGATAGACTGCAGCTTCCTTATTTGTAAATACTTTCCATAGGGAGAAGGACTGTTCACGGTTAAGTCTTCCAGTGGATAGATTGTGCAAAATGAACAAGACTTACTTACATGTTCAATTTAAAAGAATTGATCATCAGAAAAACAAAAGGATTTTCCTTTGCTCAGGGGAGAGTCAGCAAATGGAATAAGACACTGAAAGGACTGATAAGAACAGTCAGTAGAAATTGCTTCAAAATAGACAAAGGAAAGAATTTAAGAAAAAATGTGAAGTATAACTGCTGGCTACAGTGACAGGATACCTTCTTTCTCATCTTTTGTGTTTCATATACAACGCTAAAAACACTAAATAGATTCATCTAGCACACACATGTATATTAAATCAAATTGGAAATACATTTTAGGGAAGAATTAGTTCACCGGTATAATAGCTGAGAGGCTAAAATTTATTTGTTTGCTTAAATATTTTTATTTTCTTCAGTAGGGACTATCACATGCACATCCAGCTACTGTTAGATCACTTTATTCCAGATTGTATATATTCTGGAGTCCCTAGGGACAATTATGAAATTCAACCACAAGCTATTGTTCAACTGTATGTATCTCCCATCTCTTAAAAAGTTTAGGCTGATAAAACCATAATTATTTAAAAAAAAAAATACCATCCCAGCCTGCAAAGTTTATTCAAATCTTCTTTCTTCAAGATAAGTTAGTCATGACCATGTCTCTAATTAAGTATTTAGGTTTCCTTTCTCAAAGAACAATGGGCTTAATTCACTGTGGATACAAATGAAGATGTCTGATGTAAGCTAATGATGGAATTTCTCTAACTAGACAAAAGAATGAGTGCTTGTGGAATTTTTGCATTTTGTTTAGGAAAAAAACAACTTTATAATCACAGAAAAATAAAGGATAAAATAGAAAGGATTATATATCTATATAGATATATATTTTTATATATATATTTATATATATATAAAGAAAAGCTTTCCCTTTAGCTAAAATTATCTACTACCTTGAGTAACAATGCTGCCACTAGCACTTATATTAAATACTCTAAACTGAGAATCCTGTAACTCTGACAGGTCTGATTTCTACTTGAGGAAAAACCCCACAAACATTTTAGTCAGGATATCATCTACTTTTCAGTAGTAAGAAGCTGTGATGCACAACACAGTGCACAAGGACAGAAATCTTTGACTTCTTCCTTGAAAGAGGCCGAGACATCCAGGCATACGGACGCTGGCACTCCAGGTAACACTACATAGGGAATGTGTCACCAGTAGAAACAGAGCACTGACTTTCTATGTCATGTTGAAAATGCCAGGGAATCTGTCACAGCTTTTACTGCCTGAAATCCAAAAACTGAACTGGCCAAATTGTATCATAGGGAAAGCAAGTAGCCTGGATTTTAGGGCTTAAATGCAGTGCATGATTAAACACAGCTCTCAGTTCTCCTGACTGGTGAACCTTTAGCTCTCAACATGAGTCAGTGTTTCTGTAGCAGAGATGCCTGGGTGTCCTGGAGTATTTCAGTCTGTGTCTTTTTCATTGCTTCTTATTCATTACAAAACATACCCAGCTTTTGAAAATTTGACATCTGCCAATAATAGGTGTTAAATGATTCAATCAATGATTCATTAAATCAATTCAATGAAATTGATATCATTTATCAAGGTGATAAATGATATCAATTCAATGATACAAAACAGTAGTGAAAAAATACAGTTCCTGAAGACTGAGACAGTGCATGTAGGATACCATTAAGTTTTAATGATTCATATCATCTGCTCACATTGACTTTGGCTGAGCTTTTCATAGAAAAAGAAGGAAAGAAGTTATAACTCGTAATGACATTTCTCAGTGATATGAGGAAAGAAGATTTGTTTCAGCATGAAGACATAAGAAGTCAGAACACAGCAGACCCACTTCAAGGCCCCTCTTTGCCTTTGCAGTTGGGCAAATCATTAAGTCTAGGTTCTTATGGAACTACGGTGAGTCAGCTTTCTGCAGGCAGTTAGCTTCTTAGAGGTTCTCTCCTCTGTAGTATCACCAGCAGGTCTATTACTACAGCAGTTACGCCTTTCTGATGGCATGTTGAACCACCAAATTTCAAGTCTCACCTATAAATTAAGCGGAGCAGGGTTTTGAATCTTGCTCTTCCATCCTAGAAGTAACAGAACCCAAATTTTTGATTCATGAGAACATGCACAAACATACATGCTGATGCTACCGTGCTAAGCCTGTATCCACTTACAGCCTGTAACCTTAGATTTGCTCTCCATGCACAGACAAGACAGAGCCCAGCTAAGGAGACAGACTAATTTTGAGCAGGTTTTGCCTTCAGTCTTAGTTCCAGCACAATAACAAGGGGATGATCTAAGTGGTTTTGGAGTTCTGTTAATGCCATCTGGCAAAAAAAGCCCAGAAGCAGCTCAGTGATGTATCTGAGCACATCAACAGCAGTTAGGCACCCACAGGGCAAGTTGCATGTATTTACACTGTGTCTAAGACAATGGCTCACAGATACTAGGAGAGGTTATGAATACTCTTGTTGTTTAATGAATTTGGATAAGCTACTCAGAATTTAAATAGCAATTCACATTTCATAGAATCTAGTTTGCTTCTGAGTGCCATGAGCACAATAGGACAGTCTCACCACGGAGCCTTGTCCTGGGGTGATTTTATAATATTGCATCCCCCTATCGTCTGCTTGTTGTCCAGAAATAGGTCCCATAGCTTTAAGATGGGTCTGAGAGAAGAGTAGTGGGGAGCAAGGTGAGTTCTTCAGCGTGGTTTGTGTTCAAGGACTCACACACTCCCCCGCACTCTCACCACTGCAGAGCCAAGGGAGCACCTTCCTGCTTTTAGCCAGCCTGTGAGCTGAGGCAAGAAATTTTCCAATACCGGCACACCGAAATCTGCTGTTAACTTCTTCTTCTTCTTCTTCTGGAGCTGTTGGGCCTAGCTGTGATCCGAGACCCAGATCATTGGACCCCGTGGACCGCCAGGGAGGCTGCGGGGACGCCGCATCTCAGCCTCGGACCTCAGGAGGGGCCGAGCCAGCTACAGAGGGAACTCTAAATCCACCAGCTTTCTCTGCAGCAAGGAGGTTTAATATTTTAACAGTTATTCATTTTTCCTGAGCCCTGCCAGCACTTTGTTAAATAAACAGCTTTTTTCACTTCCCTCCAAGAAATTCCTTCGTATCGGTGGGGGGAGGGAGTGCCGAAACCTATCTTCTGGGGAGGAGACGTTCCTTCTAGAGCGTTTCCCCCTAAACTTGTCTCAAACTGAGACAAGCCTAACATTGCACAATTTCTTCTGAAGAGATGTAGGACAACATGCTTGGAAACCTCTGCAGTGTCTTTAGGAGCCATTCCCAGAGCTGCTCAAGCAGCAGCTGTGGAAGCTTACATCATGGACAGAACAGGAGCTGAGCAAGTCACTGATGTCATTTAAGGGCAGGATTTATTTAAGATTGAATGTAGGAATTTATCTTGGAAGTGGTAAAATAAATTTCTTCTGAGAGACATTACTCAACAATTTACCATTTGTACTTTGGCCTACACAATTGTATTTCGATACAGGTCTCAAAACGTTTTCATTGGAAGTACTGAATACATAGTAGAGTTTCCCTGTTTTTAATTTCTCAGTGGGACCAGGGCTGGGACAATTAGTGCTAATGTATTAAAGGCTTATGTACCTGAGAGGTATAAGGTTTTCCTACCCTACAGTCTGATTTTTCCATTCCATCACTCTTCTGTTTTGATCACCACGCTCTGCAAGTTTCTCTAGGTAAAAAAATTAAATCTTTGCAATAAGCGACTCTTCAGTCATCAAATGACCTCTTGTTAATAGAAAAATGTCTGACAGAACTGGATTCAAAACAGACAGAAGCAGCTTCCAAGAATATTAGAGAAAGTAAGAAAAGCAAACACAAGAAAATTTCAAGAGTTCAGAGCATCAATCCCAAGAGTTGGAAGAAATGCAATGCAGTATGGCATCTTTAACATAAGGAATCATTTATCATGACACTTAAATGGCTGCAACAATACAAATCTGCTAAGGTGGTATTAGTTTTACCATTTTAGAGAACAAATTAGAATAAAAGGGTGTCTTGCATGTCAAATTGCTACAGTTATCCATGGCAATAGCCAGAGAAATAGCTGTGAAAAATGCTCTTTCAGCAGCAGAAAAGGCAAGGTTAGACAGGCTACAAAGAAGCCCCATTGAATACAAGGCTGGAGAATGCTCTGCCACACAAGTAGGAAGATGTATTTACAAACGCAGCAGTGCTGATCTTCAAATTCTATCTTCTTCAATGACTTATGACATATTTTGTTTGGGGGTGGGTTTTTTTGCTGGGTGTGGGTTTGTTGTTGCTGTTGGTTTGGTTTGGTTTTGTTGGGTATTTTTGTTTGGCTTGCTGGGTTGGCTGGTTTGTTTTTTTTTTCCCCAGGACTACCATACACATATTGTGGAAACATTTAAATGGAGAAGCAAATTGCACCTCTCTGGGACACAGAACATGTAACCTGGGAGCCAGCGACAGTACTTAGCAGAGCTGACACATGCCCACTGCCGAGTGGAATGCTGGAAGCACCTTATATCCAAAGCAATGGAGACAGTTCATGTCCTGGTGCAATCTTACACATAAAACAGCAAAATGTGATCATTTAATATTCCCAAGTAAATTCTCTATTTCTTCTTTCATTTGTTTCTTTTAAAGTGCTTCCTCCCATTTTGCTGTTCTTTTCCAAGACCCTTGAGCCCCTGCTGTAACAGAAAAGGCAGCTGAGGGAAACAATTCTCTCAGCAAGGAGCAAAGAGGGAGTTTTATTCCCATTCTTTATAAATATTGGCACGTAAAAAAGAATAGTAAAAATCAAAATGCAGAGATGGGAATATGTATTTGAGGAAACACAGGCACCAAAGTGAGGAAGATTTTGTTTTCATCTTTTCTCTTTAATCCCTTTCATACTGTATTGAATGTAATCAAGCAAAGTCAAGTCAATGAAAGGTTTTATAAGGAAGGGACAGTTCCCATCTTCAGAAGTGATTGAGCATGTTAAATATGATTTTTAAAACTTAGGTAATTTCTCAAGTTCTAAGCATAAACAAATGCCTGTGGCTAAAGCACACTGCCTTGCTAGGGCCCAATATCTGATTCAAAAGTCAGAAAAAGAACTCAAGTGTATATATGTTTGGTTTCATATTCATATTAATTAATTTCAACTGTTTTTTTCAGTTGAAATTATTATAGGTTAAAATGGTAAAGAAAAAGAAGAAATACTGCTTGCCCAAGCAGGTAAGATTAGACATATTAAGTCTGGAATCTACAAACAAAAAATAGAGTCCTTTCCAGAAGTTACAGCAAGTTCTTTAACATATACAGAGGCAGGTCTCATGACAAAGGTAAGACTACATCACTGTTAATTTCAAAGCATGAATGTTTGAGATTTTCCTTCTGCTCAATACAGCTGCATTATTTATTTAATTAGTATTAAAATACAAGCTATCTATAAAAAATTCAGTTCCTCAGCATGTCTGCCCTTCAGCCTGCTGCCCAGTGTAAATATGAGCCAGCTTGTCTGCTAAGAGCAGAATGTCTACTTCAGCCAAGAGTGGGCAAATAAGCTCTGCTAATAAGAACAGGCACTTTCCAGTCTCCAACCTGGCTTGCTTATAACAACTTTAGATTTTATTATATCACACTGTTGTTGGCAGTGTTGACATACCCTTATTTTAACAACTCTGTGGACAGCAAGAAGCCATCAGCAAAACACACTGTGGCTCTCAAAACCAGCTTC
Organism: Aleadryas rufinucha; assembly: GCA_013397815.1. Taxonomy (NCBI): domain Eukaryota; kingdom Metazoa; phylum Chordata; class Aves; order Passeriformes; genus Aleadryas; species Aleadryas rufinucha. The sequence goes on along the minus strand of VZTH01012920.1, from coordinate 5,625 downwards.
AGAGCTGTGAGCTGCTAGTGAACAGCAGTCTCTGTGAGAGCAGCATGATTCCGAATCAGTACACAGAGCTCCTGTGATTAATATTCATTATACATATCCCAGAATAAACAGGTGATGCCAGTCTGATTCAAAGCTCTCTGAAATTGATGGAAACATTTCCATCAACTGCCATGGGCTCTGGGTCAAGCCCCAAGCGTCCAAGTGTGTTTATACCTTTTAAAAAAGAAGGAATTCACTCTTCACGTTTCAGTCCCTCACATTTATTGTCAGCAAACCTCTGGCAAAAAAATGCCTTTCTCTGCAATGAGACTCTCACTGAAGCCGGTAGGAGCTATATATACAGAGACTGAGGACATAAACTCAATATAAAACCAATAGTGTTTTCTGGAAAGAATCTTGATTTTGAAACCCCACAAGACAAAATTCAGTGATAAAGTGAATGTTTCTTTGTAAGAAGTATAAAATAACTCAAGATTTTGTATACCTGCAGGTTAAGAAGAAAATTTTCAATGAGGCACATTGAACCTTCATAATATAACATTAAAAAAACCCATTCCTATAAATCTAAGACCATTTTAACCATCTTCCTTAAACACTGTAATTATATCCTCCAAGTTTAAGTACCCAAATATTAATTAAATATGGCCACCTAAATGATTATATGCAAAGATTTTTTTTTTACTTATTAAAGGAATTTAATACTACTCATAGGTGTCTTTGTTAAATGCAGATTGACAATCAAGTTAAACAATAAAACCTCATTTATTTTTATGCTACTTTATAAATTTTCTGAAGCCCAAGTCCTCTCAAAATAGTGCACAATAATTGGATTAAAACTACTTTCAAATATTTTCCACCACATCTTTTACATGAAACACCTTGTAAAGCCCACAATGTCTATATAATAATTTTACAGTGATTATCAAAAAAAATACTAAAGAATTAAAAAAAGTGGATTGACATGGATCCTCCTCCCCAACCAATGAAATCCTAGCACCATACAATATCTCATGATTTAAAACTGAGTGCTGGCTCTCCTTCTCTCTCTCTCATTTTAATAACCAAACAAATTATTTTCCAAAGCATGACTGTTAACACAGATTGGTTTCAAGAGTAGTTTTTAAAAGTAATTTTTTTTCCTGCATTTTGCTTCAAGAAGAAAAATATGAAGCAAAAAAAAAGAAAAAGGAAAAAGATACAGGAAATAAGGTCAATTAACAGTGAGTCCCCACGGAGGCAAAAGTCGACATTTCGCGACGGATAGTACTGAATGGGGAGAGCTCCAGTTCTGTGGTGTACTCGTTGTCATTGTCATCACTCGTCACTGTGGAAGACTTCTGGATGCACTCATCACAGCAGCAACAGCAACACTCCATAAAGGCCCGGCTGAAAGGTTTACAGAGACAGAACAGGAGAACTGGGGTAACACAGGACTTAAAGAACAAAAGGAACTGACTAATGAGATGGAGGAGGTCCATAGTCTGTCGAGAGACCCCTGTGGACATGTAGGCAGTCACAATGTTGCAAATGTTTTCAGGAATGATGCAAAATCCATATAAAATGGTCAAAGCCACCACTGTGCAGTTCATCTGACTTTCCAGCTGAATTTGTCGCTTGTTCCCCCTTGTGCAGGCTTTTTCTGCCCTCCTGATTTTCCTCGCTGTCACCAGGGAGCAGGTAATAGTGAACAGGGTAGGCAAACAAAAATAGCAGCCAAAGTACCACCAGAGCCGTGCCCCATCATAGGTGAGAGCCAGCACGTAGATGGTGTCGGGCAGTGCCGTGGAGATCTTCACCACGCAGCGCTCGCCGGGGGGGCTGCCGCTGTACTCGGGGTCCTCCCTGGCCAGCTGGCGCAGCACCACCTCGGGCAGGGCCAGCAGCAGGGCGCCCACCCAGATGACCGCCAGCTTGGCCGTGGTTGAGGTGCAGTTCTCGATCATCTCGTAGTACATCTGCACGTTGGTGGCGGCACGGAACCGGTCAATGCAGAGAGCACACAGTGTGAATGTGGTGACTCCCAGAGACGCCACCTGAGAAGGAGGAAAGGAAACACAGCTTAATGCAGGTGCTGTCTGGGGGAGGAAAAAAAAAACACAGCAGAGAAAAGGGAAAACAAAATGTGGAGAAAGGGGCAGGGGGGGAAAGAGAAGCTGTTGAGCACCATCAAAAGAAGCATCACAGACAGAACTTAGCTTCCATTGTTTGCTGAGCTATCATCCAGCACGCATTCCAAAAAGAGTACATGCTTCTATTTTTTCGCCTACAAATTCTTATTCCAGCTTGGTGTCAACCTCTCCTGGAGATCCAAGCAAGCATCTGTGCAACACTGAGTGGAAAAAAAAATATAGAGGAATCGACTGAAATTTAAAACTAAACTGCTTCCTCCCCCACTTTTTTTTAAGGCGTGTTTTTGAGAAAGATTGGTTCCACCACAGGGGTTGGAATTTTAAATCAAAAGGGGAGAGATAGGAGAGGCTTCCTTCAGTAGAATTACAAACTTATGACCACATTACAAGTTCATCATGCATGCAGGGGATCAAAACATTAAACCTTCCGTATCTACAAAACTCAGAAACCCTGGGGATTAGGCATCTACTGAATTGAGTAGGATCCAACAACTATTTTTTGTGGACTTAGACTTTTAAGTGAAATTTTGATGGGATATAGGCACATAAAGTCATCCTGTACCATGAGTTCAAAGAAGTTGTATTTGAAATCCTCAGACTTCCAGAGCCTGTGCTAAAGTAACCTTCACTATAGTAGTTAGGCTTTATATAACCTATAGTCAATATTTCATTTAGAAAAAATGTAAGGAAAACCCAGGCTTAATTTCATAGGAAACATTCTGCGGGAGAGTGTACTGTAGGCCAGGAGAAATGGAAGAAGTTTCATTCTTTAAATGATTTAAACATGGATTGGACAGAACTGTCAATTATATACTGTGAGGAACAAGTACAGAGCAATGCTTATGTTCTCTAGCTTTAATAATCATTATTCTATGCATGAACAGAAATGTTGTGCTGTCATGAAACATCATTTCCTATCATGTTATCCTGTTTATAATTTAATTTCCTAAAAGAAATTTGCAAGAAGACTATATATTTTGGCCTAATTCTATTAACAATAAATTCAACTTCAGTTCAAATTTAAAGCAGAATGCCCATTAACTTCAACTGGAGAAAGATTAAGCACCCTGTTGAACTTTAATTCACTTATTTTCTTGGGTTTGCATACTTGTGTTATGCTGAAAATGTGTTGATGCAGAAGAAAAAAAACATAGTTAAATAATATTCCTAATAAAAAAAAAATGCTTACTTTTATCATGAATGAACCATATCTGTGCAATTAACTGGGAAATCTAAAGTAATATTAGGCAGTTCACTATAATTTTGCTTATCAAAATTTGATGTGCAATGCTATATTTAAATTTCATATAGGCAGATTTTAAGAAGCACTTTCTGATTTCCACCACAATATTGAAATAATACTATTTATGCAGCTCTGAAAAAAGTTCTGCAAAGACAGACAGCACAATTATGCACAATTATATAAATGTATGATTAATTTTGGCCTTCAATATTTAATGGCCATATCAGATTGCTAAAATTGACTATCACTGAAAAATATTAGGCAGTTGGGATTAGAACTGTAAGATGTTGCCTTGGTTGGACAATTCTTTGAAGCAGCTTCCTAAAAGATGGAATAAGTAAGATGCAATCTCTTACTAATTAACTTGCAGAAATATTTGATAATGACAAGGCAGTACTGTAAACATTTTTAATAGGCAAACATATTGATTTGGAAGTTAAATTGTCTGAAAAGATTCAAAGAAAGCTTGGTAAATACAGCAAAAAATAAAAACAATTAAAGAAAAAATAAATTTAAAGAAAAATAGTTACAGGGAAATCTTTATGAACAGTGATAAGCTTTGCTAATGAATTATGATTTTCCTGCATCACAGCTGAGAGTCAGACTTTTTAAATTCAAGATTAGCAACTTTGTTTCCAAAACATTTAAATGTGTGTGCAGTCTTCAAATTTCTTAGTGACAGCAAAACCTTTAGCCTTAACATGCAACATGAATAACAAAAGGGTCAAGACTCAGCTTGATAGAATTATAAGAGACAGGGAAATAACTGAGATTTGGAAATTAATAGGGATTGAAATAAAAATCAGCAGAACAGAAGAAAACCTGAGTCTCTGTACATTAAGATTTTCCCTTTCAGCTCTCACGTGAGTCTCCCCCCACCCCAATGCACACACTTGTTTTGCTTCAGCATTTCACTGCAAACAGACTGTTACACAGCACACTAAAACTCTGCAGCTGTTAGGGCTGGACTAATGAAAGAAGACATGTCTGCCATGAACAAACATAACCTACGGGGTTCCTGTCACATTAATTGACCAACAACTTGGAGGCTTAAAACAGGGAAATAGAGCAAGAGGAAACAACTAAGAATACTGGAAAGCAGCTTTGAAAACCCTCCCGTGGATTTACTGATGGAAAGAGCTAAACAAAGCCAGTGTTTCCCTGGAACAGGCAACAGTTTCCTATTTTCTGTAGATTAGCAGTTAGTGATGCCATGGAAAGGCTTGCAAAAACCAAACAAAAACACTCAAGCAGATGATCATGGATTCACTCCAGCTGACTTGCTTAAATGCAGTAGAGCAATTCAAGGGTCAGATTACTTACTCCACACAGCAGACTATGAGTAACAGCCAGCAAAATCAATGGGTGCTGCTCAAAACCTATGTGGGTGAGAACTGGAACATGCATTCTGCATGTTCACACAATTTCAGTTTAGGTGCGTGTAGTGGTTTCAGTTCACCTCTTTATCTTTTGTGAGATAGGAGATTTGGAGGAATGCAAAACAGGCTCAAAACTTAAAGAATATGAAAAGGTTTATTAACAGAATTAAAAGAAGAGAAAAGAAAATAATAAGAAATTAAAGCAAAATCCCTCTTTTTACTTGCACACCCCCTCCTCCTTTTCTCTTCCCCAAACCAGCACAAAGGATAACACCACATAATTCTTGGTCAGTATTCACAGTTCTTAAGAATCTCTCCACTAGTTAAGGGAAAAAAAGAGGTTTCTTTTGCTTTTCATAGTTTCCCAAAACTTCCCACAGCCCAACAGCCCCCGCCCGGGATTAAACTGCCACCGGGAAAAACATCTCTCGCATGGATAGAAAATCAGTTTCTTTACCATGGGCCACACATGGGGTAGTCTTTTTAAGGATGGACAGATTCCAGCCTGAAATAGCAACTCGCTTCTCCACAGAAAATCTTAAAAGTTTCTTACAGCTCCCCACACCTCTGGGCACCTGGCGTGGTCCCCTTTGCACATAGGCTGCATTCAGAATTCTTCATCACCCCCCATGTCTTTAAATGGATTAATGAGAAAAACAGTTTGGAACATTACAGATTCCACCATGGTTTGCAAGAAGCAGTTTTAAGCTCCGCGCGGCAAATGCGGCTCCGCCCTCTTTCTTCCCCGTCGCCATCTTNAAGCAGTTTTAAGCTCCGCGCGGCAAATGCGGCTCCGCCCTCTTTCTTCCCCGTCGCCATCTTGCTCCACTCACTTTCTCTCCAACCTTGAAGACGTTATGGTGAAAATGGTCTC
>VZTH01012918.1:42920-175391 GCA_013397815.1 Aleadryas rufinucha | reverse complement strand
TTTTTTTTTTTTTTTCTCTCCCCGCCCCGTTGCCAAATAAATACATGCATAGCAAAAAATCGATAAGATTTCTGAGAGGAGTCTCTCCCCACTCTCTCCCTGTGTCTCTGCCTCCTTTTTTTTTCTTTTTTTAAAGGCATTTCTCATAAACTGGAGAAACTCCGCGTGTTGCTTTGTATGCAAATGAACGCTGCGCTGTGTTTCTGGCTGCAGAAATGAAATAGGGGATGGAGGGCGGGGAGGGGGGAAACATTCACCTGAAATTATTGATATTCGTGTGCCTGAGGAGGGGAAGATCTGCTGATATTTTGCTGGATTTGAATGTATTCGTTCGAATCCTTGAAGGGAAGCAGCAGCCGGGCTCTGCCTCCTCACCTGCACAGGGAAAAGCTGCATTTTAAACAGTTTCTGTGGCGAATAAACCCCCTTTGCTCCATTCTGTGGGATGGGGGGGAGGAGGGAGGGATTCCCACAGCCCTAAAAACTCAGCCCAAAACTTGATCTCAGCAAAAATCACGGCAAGGGTCAAACCCGATAGCGGGGTTTGGGATAACACCCTCAAAACCCTGCGAGGGGCTGGGGGATGCTCCCGACCAGTGTAAGAGCATCCCCGCCTCTGAGAAAATGGTTCCTTAAAGCCTCTTCGTGGTCAATTTGCTGCGTCTGGATTGTTTTTTTGTTTAGGTGGGTTTTTTTCCTTTTTATTTTTTCCTTTGTGTGCAGGCACTCCTGATGCTAAAATTTCTGGGGACAGGTGCTGGCAGCTCTGTTCTGCCTTGGTTTAAGTTTCTCTGGCTCCCTCTCATCCCTTCTTGGCTCTCACGGCACAGGGACTGTGTTTAATCATTAACCAGGTCTAGCACGGTCCTTTTTTCCAGGAAGCGAGAGCCGCTTCTAAAATGAGGTTGAAAAATAACTTGGTATTCCCCTTTGCCTAAAGGGAAAGGTTCCCACCTGGGGTTTGGAGTGGGGGGGACCCCACGCCGCCCCCTCCCCGCTATAGGTTCATCGTTTTACATGCGGTGTTTCACAAATCCCATCCAAACGCTAATCTCGGCTTCCCTACTCTTCCTCCACCGTGTGTTCTGTGCAATATTTGTCAAGGAATTTCAAGTATCAATTATAACCGCAATTTTTGATATGCCCCCCCAATCTGAAGTGTAGATGGTTTGATAGAAATATACATATATATAATACCGGTTCTCCCTCAGATGAATTTATTGGACCTCGTCCCACCCTTAGCTGAACATTCAATATTCCAGCATTATCTCCACACTTAAACTCGCTTTCTCCATTTCTGTGCCAAGATAAATTTGCATAATATTTGCAGTTGTAATTAGCTGATGAACATCTCCCAGCCTTCCCCTTTGTTTTCCGCGCGTTTGGTCTTCAATTGATGCCACTTTTGATCTTTAATATTACAGGATCCCGATAGAGCATTTTATATCTTATCTGCAGCGCATGAAAGTCGCGCAGAAAGGGAGTGAGAAGGGGAAAAAAATGGGGAGAAAGGAGAGGGAGGAAAAGGCACTGAACGAAGCTGAACTAATCAGAGTTTCGAAAGGTTGTTTCAGATGCCTGAATCCGCAGTTACGGGCCAAATGAGATAAATGGTGAAATTAGAGCCATTTAAAATAATATAGGGCTCGATCAGGTGAGGTACCGCCAGCATCTCCAGCATCTCCGCATCACCCGAGAAGGGCGCCGGGGGCTCCGGCGGCGGAGCCGGGCTGGGCACACGGAGTGCCGGGGTGGGGGTGGCAGCGTGTGTGTGTGTCCCCCTGAGGCTCGGGGACCCCGGGGGGAGGCGCCCCGCGGACTTTTAGGGACGCGAGCACCAAACTTGAGCTCTTTTTTTTTTCTTTTTGGCTTGGTGGGGGTGTTGAGGGGAAGATGCTTTTCCTCACCCAACAATTGGACCGGGAGTAGCCGGTACCCCCCGACCCCCCGCCTCCCGGAGCACCTCGAGTGAGCAGCCCACCCCCAGGGTCACCTCCGCTCGCAGAGCCGGGAGTAAAGGATGTTATCACGTCAGGAGGGTTATTAAACCACTAATGAATGAGTGTCTGTGAGACTCTGGACGGGCTGGAGAGACTGCGGGAGGGGGGTCGGGGGGAGAGGAGGCAGAAAGGCTCGATCTTCATGCCAATCTCTGGAACAAATAGCTAACATTTAACGTTTACACCCTGCTTGGCGACGAACTGGCGCTCCACGGACCCCTGATCCAGGCTAAAATGTCCAGAAAGCCTTTGGAGAGAACAAGTTCCTAGCTATCAGGTTCTTCTGATCTCTCTCCTCCTTTCATAGGGCTTTGGTTTCAGGCTGGACTTGTCCAATGTCTGCTTTACCGCTGCGCACTCCTAAATGAGTGTCAAGGAGGCGAATATCAAATAGCAGAGAGGTCAAGGCGATTTGGTTAACCGTTGGCTGGGCTGATGGCTTTAAACTTGTGTGGGAGGCTGGGGACGTGGCAGGGGGGAGGGAAGGGAAGGGGGAAGGAGTGGGAGCGGAGGGGAAATAAACCCGAGAGAAGGGAAAGCAAGGAGGGGGGAAGGAAGAGGGTGGTGGCTTGGAGAGCCCCAAAAAAAGCCAGGGTCAAGGGTTTCACCATGGTGGAGGGCTGTGGAAACCCTGGGTGGAGGGTTTATTGGTGGCCTGGGGTGGGGTGTCCCTGTCCATCAGAGGGGAGTGTGCGTGTTTGGGAGTATTTGGGAGCATTTGGGCGATGGATGAGTTCTGAGGGCATCCACATTTGGGCTCGTGCAGGCTGGATCCCGGGTGTTTTCTGTGGGAGGCTGCAGGGTGTGGGTGGGTGCACCCCAGATGAGTGGGTGCAGCCATAGGGGGTGGGAAACATGGGGGATTTCGTAGTGTGTGGTTGGGGGGGTCACACTGTGTTCGTGCTGGGGGAAAACCCACAGGTGCATCCGAGAAGGTGCTGTTGTGCAAAGGGTGCCTGAGGGAAGGGCTGAGCCTGGGTGGGGTTTGTGGTCCTGGGGGTGATGCTGGGCACGAGGGCTCTATGGGCAGGTAGGACAACGCCCAGGTAGGACAATGCCCAGGTAGGACAATGCCCAGGTAGGACAGTGCCATCAGGGTGCTGGGAAAAGAGGGATGTGTGGAAGTGTTTGCCTGTGGTGATGGGGGAATGGCAGGGTGGGGCAGGAGAAGAGTCCATGCACGGATGGAACAGAGAGGGGTGGTTGTAAAGCGACTGAGGCTGTAGCTGTAGAGTGTGGGATGAGTTGTGGGTGTGGGATGAGCTGTGCAGGGATGCAGGACCAATGTGAGGGGCCAGGTGTGAGTGGGACATGCTGGGTGATGAGCATAGGGAAAACCTGGGGCTGTGGTGGCCAGGCAATGCTTTCAGGGGGCAAATCCCTTCCCTGAGTGCTCTCACACTGCCCAGCATGAGGCCACAGCAAGCAGTGAAGAAACCAAAGAGAAATTTTACTTTGCCTGTAATAATCATCTGCTCTAAAATAAAAAAAATACGAGAGAGAGAGAGAGAGAGAGAGAGAGAGAGAGAGAGAGAATTTCCTGGAAGAAAAACTTTTCTATTACTGAAGTGGCCAATGAACAGAACAAATACTCAAGGCCTTTTCCAGCCACACTCCTCAGCTCTGAAGCCACACAAGCCCTCCCTTCCCAGCAATCACATTTTGCTCCAGATATTAGCAGAAAACTCACTCTAGTCCCAGGTAATGTAAAGCTCGTCAGCTGAATCAAGGCAAACAATCGCCATAGGAAATGTGTGCACAGCCACACACGGCTGAGCAGCGCCAGCGCTTGCAACCACCACAGAGTTTGCAGTAGCTAAACCCAAGAGGGAGTTAACCGTGGGTTTAGTTCCCATGCCCTTGACCTACAAGTTGCAGAGCTCAGGAGTGCGGCGCTGGCAGAAGAAATTCAGGTGAAGCCACCGAGGCTCTCAGGATAAAGCTGGAGTCTCCATACCGCCCTGGATTTTGCATTTTGAACGTGTTACAGAGGAACTCTTTTCCTTCTGCTCTCTATTTTGGAGGTGCAAGAGGGACTTCAGGGGGTTCAGCCCCTGGGCTGTCCTACAGGAACAAGGGATGCCATCAGGGACACTTCAATGAAGCCTGGTAAGGACAGGAGAGAGGATGAGCAAATTTCGTTATCAAATATGCATTTTGGATTATTTATAAAAATTTTTTTAAATGATTATGGGTTTCATTGACTTGGCTGCTCAGGGCAGCACGGAGCCCAGCAAGTGTGGGCATCACTAAGGTGTGTCCCTAGGGAGAGGTGCCTCATGTGTGTGTTTGGACACGAATGCACAGGCAGTGTGTGTGCAGGGGGTGCTTGTGCATGTGCACACCAGTGATCTCAGAAATCTTGTGTTTTATATACACACATATATATGTATATTTATATATATATATTCCATAGGAGGCTGAGAGCCATAGGTCTCTCCATCATGCCTGCATACATCCACATACATACACCCACCGAGGTTGCGTTTCCGGAGACATTCTCAAATAGAGCAGTGTAATTTCTCCGCTGATTTTGATTGACATGCTGTCCCTGGGATCATGTGTTAATCCCTTCTTCACTCAAGCCTTTTCATAACTCATTTCTCTCTGCTAGATGGAGACTCTGATGGTTACCGAGGCAACGATGATAGCACTAAGCCATTTCCCTCTCTGCACGGAGACCATTATTCCGCATGCATAGGCCATTTGCAACAAAGGTCGCCACAAAGTCATCCACAACACAGCACACGTTTATTAAACTTTTATTCTTTTTTTTTTTTTATTTTTTCCCTCCCCCTGACAGAGAAACTAGCCAGCATGTGTACAATCTCTCTCCCTTTTTTTTTTTTTTGAGATCTTTGTAATATAGGTAATAATAACTGTAGCAGATATTATTGTACCCAAACTATATATCGCACAGATCAGGGGCTTAGAGTTCCTGGTCTAGAAAGATCATGCTTAGATGGTGAGGTTTTGAACCAATTATTCCTATTTGTCTTTTGTTCTCCTATCAAATAGCAACTTTAATAGCAGTTGGAGGAAAAAACAGCTGACAGCAATGATATGAGAGTGGTGTGAGGTGAATATCTGAATGTAAAACCCACACAGAGCTTTGCCCTGCACAACCAAGCACCTCCCAAAACCGAATAACCATCAGCAATGACCACCCCTTTAAATTTAATTTCTACCTGGCTCCTTACCTGGGCTTCCTGGCTCTGGGCATAAGTTGAATGGGGTCTGTCTTGCAGAGCTGGCCCAGGGGTGTTAAAAGCCAGCTCAAGCTCTGTGAGGACAGAGGGTTAAAGTGCTGCTGCAAAGGGCCCCCCCTAACCTGAGGTGCTCCCTCCCCACCAGTGAGGCTTTTCCCATATGGGGCCGCGCTGCTGGATTTTATTTCAGCCCCATCCTTCTCCTCTGGGGACCGAATGCGATGCGACGCTTGGGGACGGCTTTTAGCGAGCAGCCCATTCCCACCGGGAACGGCACGGATGGAGGCACAAATGCCTCTTCATGGATTCACAGATTTAGCACTGGAGTCAGCCTCAGCAATGTTACAGATCTCTGGAGTCTGTGTTTCCACAGCCCCCCACCCTGCTCTGGTGGGTCTTGCAGCCGCGGTGCCGGACGGCAGCGGGGCCGGGCGAGGGCTGGGCGGCTGCTCGGACAGTCCTGTGGCACCAGGGCTGCTGCGGATGTGAAAGAGGAGGAGAAGATGGCCCACGGTGATAAGCTCCCAGGAAATTTCTATGGTGCCTCCTACTCTTCCCTGTCCAGACAGCTCCAGCTCCGCTCTGGGCTCTTATCTCTCTGTATTGCTGCACCTCTCTGGCCTTCCTCCTACAGTGTCCTGCTCAGCTTGGTGCAAACACACTCCTAATTGCACTGGCCTGCCCCAAAGCCCTGATCCCATCTGCCCTCTCTGACTCCCATCACTGGCTTCACTGGTTTTAACGCCTATTTCATTTAAATGCTCAATGCCGCCTCTTCAAAGCCCAGCCCTGGCTACTCCACTGCTCCTCCCTTTATTTTCAGTTTGGAAATTTAAAAAAATTATAAACTGACAACCTTTAAACATTCAGTTTACTCTCTTGGATATGTGGAGACACTTAAATGACTGGGAAGTCCACAAGAGCCCAACTTCTTCAAGTGCATGAAGTAAGTCCTGTGCTTGGAGATCTATCTAAAGGAAAACACCTTCCGTGAGTAACCATCACTTGGAGACAGCCACAGCGGTTTCCAAACCAGCCCCTGTGCTTGTTTACAAAGTTTCTGTTTTGCAAGACATTCACGTAGTCAGAGACAAACAGGAGTTGGGGTTAAACCTCCCAATCTGCCATTTATCTGGAGAATCACTTTCCCACTGCGATACAACCACCGCAGAGGGGGGTTGAACACCAGCAGTCACACAGGAGGGTGGTTTATGGTGTGGGGCTGATGCCTTGAAGTGCAGGGTGAGGTGGCTCCTCTGCTGAGGAGCTGATTTAGCAGAGGTGTTTGGAGAAGGCAGCTGCCCTGGATCCACAGGGGTCAGTGTCCAAGGCCTGTCACTTCCACCTTTTCGAGCTGATGTGGAGCCAGAGTGAGAATTGTTCCACTGGTGCGACATTGCAGTGGGGGGATCCGAGAGGGACTGATCCTGCAGACAAGGTCCTGCTGTCACGAGGATGCACTGTCTCATGGCACTGCTCACTGTATTCCCAAACCACATCCAGCCATTCTGAGTAAAAGCCAGTTACCTGTTAGACCCTTTCCCCATCCCCTGCGCCATCCAGCACCTTGGCTGTTCTTGCATCACTCCTTCCATGGAAAGTCTCCAGCATACATGCCTTGATATCAAAATAAAGGATGGAAAAAGTGTACTTTTCATGATTTCTGCTCATAATGAGCTCTCCTATCTCATTCAGGGGTGCTCGAGACCAGGAATTGCACAGGGATATTTACTTGTGATGCAGCCCTGGGATGGTGCTGGGACTTTTGAGCGAAGCGTGGCAGGTATTTCCAAGCCCCCTGCACTAATTGATGGGCTCTCTATATATCATGCCAGATAAAGGGCTCTTGCACAGTAAATGCTGATGTTTAGAACATCCTGATAGTGTTTTGTTAACAAGAAGATAACAGGAGAGCAAGATACGTTTGTTTAGCTGCCTATAGATAAACCAAATAGGGTCTTTGTTAAGTTTTCATGACTGATGGCAGGTACTAAATGCGATAAATAATACCCCAGGTCCTGATTGGAGCTACTGTAGCACAAATTCTAACCCATGGCACTGACCTGTGAGGAGGGATGGAGGGGTTAAAGGCTACAGGAGTGAAAACCTGTGGTTTTTTTTAGGGTGGCAACCCTTTTTTTCTGAACTGACACTGGTCTGCTATGGCTTTTGCAACATTCCAGTGAAGTGGTACCCACCAGAAAAGCAGGGAATGAAAAAAGTGTTGGTAATAAGGTATTTATGGAAGCAGAAAGGCAGAGACAATAGAAAAATTTACAAGGAGAGGGTGACACTGGATGGCACCAGTCTAAGACCAGTGGTGACCTGTCCTCTGAGGCTCTTCACCGGCTCATCTAGGATGGGATGCCCCAAGAATCTTTGGAAATGGAGGCAAGGCTGTGTCACAAATCCCATTGAGCAGATCCAGAGCATCCTTCTCCCCCCACCCCAGGAGGATGCTGAGTCAAGGCAGCACCCGCCTCCCTCCCAGGTTTGCCTTCCCAGGGTGCTTATTAGCACTTCTCCCCAAACCACCTGCTAATTGCAAGGTGGGTCACTGCCAGCCCTCTTACAAAAGACAGAATTGTTGTTGAGAGGTGATGGGGTGGCCCTGAGTCATGGGAGAAGAGGGGCCACGGGGTCTGCCCACGATACTCCCCAGTGGTGTCCCAAAGGTGTCCCCAAGGTGTCCCCATGGATGCTCCAACCTGCCAAGGCCAGTGACAGATTACCAGCAGGGGGAGAGTTGCTCAGCCAGGCTTCCAAAGCCTACAGCTGCAAAACCTGCCCAGGTTTGGAAGCCAGGCCATGAAACACCCCAATTCCTCTCAGCTGTTGAAAAGGATTATAATTACAGTATCTTCAGCACCATCTCCCCTGAGAAGTCAGTAATTTGCTCTCCTTTTGTTTGTTTTCTTCTTCTTGTCTCATGTTTTGTTTCTCTCTTCTTGTCCTTTTTAGAAGAGGAGGCTGCAGGAGCTGCACTGGGTGATGCTAAAAGCACCCATGACCCTCAGATTGGTGCTTTCCTGGTCCATCCTGCTGAGGAAAGGGATGAGGAAGGCTTCAACCTTGACTCCATGGCTGAAAACCTCTGGGATGCTGGGATTCTCAGCTCCTGTTCTCACAGAGGTGAAACCAGAAAGCAGCTGTGGTATCCCTAAGCTGGTGCTGGTTTTGCACAAGAGCTTTGATACCCAGCCCAGTGTCATATTTTGGCTCCCTAAGAACTGGGAATGAGGAGCTCAGTGTCCTGCTTTTCACTTAAGAATGGGATGAGTCCGTGAGGAGGCTGTGCAGTTTGGGTTTTGTTTTTCTATCCCAGCTGCTCACATGGGTATTTATTTGCCGGGAGTTTTAAAAAGTTTTTAAGGAGATGCGAAGGGCTGGAGAAGAACACACTGAACTGCATTTGTGTGGTGCTCCAAATTAGTTACAAAAATACCTGGACTAGCCCTGCTCCTTGCCCAGGGAGACACCAGAAGCTGCTATTTCTACTCTTGCTTCATGCACTTCTCTCCCACCCAGAACCGGGGCCATGCCAAACCCATTCTAAATCCATAAAAATTTACAGTTCTCCCCAAGCAGAAATACTGAAAGAGGGTGGAAACTTCGCACTCAAGGCTGGACTATACACATTTAAATACTCAAAGCTTGGAAATTGATGGATGGAGTAGAAACTCTGCCCCATAACTCATTGGGAAGATCCTAAATTTGCATTTCACAACAACATGCAGTGCGGGACTCACGCTGTGCTTCCGAGCGAGCGCTCGGCGTCAGAGCCAGCCCAGAGCGATGGAGAGATGCAAATGAAAAGCTAGTGGATCTTCCTGAGACAACTTTGAACAGGCATCCAAAAAATGAATGTGTTTTCTTCTAATTAGGAGTGTTCGTTATATCTCGTGGTGATCTACAAAACAAGCCACATGCCAGTTATTGCTGGTACAAGCACAACAATTCTGACTGTGGGAAAAAAGTATTTCCAGGCATGTAGGACACAAAACGTACTAAAGGCATTTTAATGACACTTTAATTAATCTCTAGGCATAGGTTAAACAGAGAATATCTAAAAAGGTGTGTATGTGTGTGGGGGGTAATAACGAAAGTTAGGACTCAAATCAAAAGATGCTTTAGTACCTGCATATGTTATTAAATATAATTATATTCATTTAAAATATCCCCACGCACAAAAAATGGTAAACTGGAACGAAGGTTGCAAGCAAATCTCAGTAAATCAAGGCTGACAAAAAAAAAGTATCAAAAGAATGTTATGATTATCATACGAACAAAAACAAACCTGAATAAATTTAGAGTTAAGGTGAGACTTAAAAAAAGAAATCCAAAGGGGCTAGGTGTGGAAAATTACCCAGAGAAGGCAGCTAAACCACTTCAACTCAGAGATGGGTTGCAATAACCTAAAGAAAAAGCAAATGTAGATTTAGAAACACATTATCCTGACCCAGGACCACAGAAATGGAAATGCCTTTCTCAGATATCTGTTGGCTGATAGAGTTTATTGCAACCATTTGGGAGACTCTCACTTCCAGTTTGCTCACCAGACCACAGTCCTGTCTGTGTAGACACCCGTGACAAAGCAACTGGGGTCTCTGCAAAGGTGCATCTTTTGGTTCAGGAAGAAATAAACCTGATTTTACCCAAGATCACCACTTCCTGCCCAATTCTTGCAAGGGCTTTGCTGAGCTCTCCTTACATCGCATCCCGGCTGCGGTTAGAGGTGTGTCAGGCAGCCTCGGGGGGAGCCCATGCACAGACATCTCCCCGTGCCTTTGGTTTGGAAGGACCTTGCAGAGGGATCCAGACTTTTGCATGTCTATTATGGGGAGATCTTGGCAGCTGAGTCCCACTTTTGGGATAAAAACTCAACATAAACTCATGCCCCCAGTGACAGGTTCACATAAAGGTGCCTGGAAAAGTACCTGGACAGGTACCCAAGGATGAAGGAGGCTCAAAGGCATATTCTGCAACAAATGCCGCTATTAACGCAAGGATTATCTGCCAGAGGGGACCTCAGGCTTAGACAGCAGAAGAAAGTTTCCCTTCTTGTACCATCAGGTGATCCCTCTGCAGACACTGACCCCCTCGGCCTCAGACAGCTCCGGCACCAGTCGTCTGCTTGGCGTCGATGGGAGCTCAGAGGTGCCTGTTCCCATCCTGGCTGTGCCCCCGACGTGCTCTGTGACCTGGCACAAATCACGTCACCGCCCTGCTTTGGTTTCGCTGCTCGTAACGCCAGCAGAAAACAAATCAGTCCTTGTTCACGGAAAGTGAGTGACGCTCTCCTGGCCCCAGGATTTCTCCAGGCACATCTGATGGGAACTGCCACAGCTTTTGAGTCCCTGAGCCATTAAGCTAATACCAGCGCTGAATAGTTACCTGGTTTTATCACCCTCTCCCAGCAATCACTGGGGACACCCAGCTGCCTTGCCCAAACACATGTACGGGAATGGCAAGGCAGGATGTGCTGCACTGGGATGGGAAATTTGACTGGGTAACTCAGGAGGTCATAGAAGCATAAAATGGTTCGGGTTGGAAGGGACTTTGAAGATCATCCAGTTCCAACCCCCCTGCCATGGGCAAGGACACCTTCCACTTGACCAGGTTGCTCCAAGTCCCATCCAACCTGAGATGGAGCATCAACAACTTCTCTGGGCAGCTTGTGCCAGGGGCTCACCAACCTCACGATCAAGAATAATATCCTAATATCCAATCTAAATCTACCTTCTTTCAGCGTACAAAGTCTGGAAGATCCACCTCCAGAAAATGATAACAGGTACTTGTCTTGCACAGAGGGGAAACGTGGTGTCAGACAAGTAAAAGTGAGGGACCCATTGCAAGCAGCAGGACAATTCTGATTGAGATAAGGATAACTCAAAATGGAAGTAAACAGCTAAATTACCACGTTGCTGCAGAAAATCAGAGTACCTTGGAGGAGGCAATGCCAAGAGCACACTCAGCTCTGAAACTATTTTGCAACGTGTGCATCCGAGGCTGGATTCATACCAGAGGCCTGAGCAATGCGATTTGGCAAGTGTTAACTCCATGACCAGTGCATGCCATCCAGAAGCCAGAAGAAAAACAAAGATGTGATGCAGCTCTGCAGCCATTTAAGCACGGCTTTGGTAAACAGAGCAGGTTTAACACTCACCAGAGCCTCAGGCACGGGCTAAGGCAATGGCTCCTCCCTCCACCCACCTGCACACTCAGTGACTTGTACAAAACTTGGCCTAGTGGGAGTCCTGGAAATTAATCTGGTCCCCCCCGTGTCTCCCCACCGCCCTCCTTCCCTGACACTAAACCAGCATGCTTGGTTCTGCTCGCAAACACCACCAGACCACCAACCAAGACCAACTGAAAATGAGGAGCCAGGCAGGTATCCCAAGATCTGTACCCTGTTAAAATCCCAGGGAATGCTTTCCAGCGAGCTGGTGGAGCACAGCTTTGCCAACATGGGCACCTGGGTGTGGGAAGAATGCTGGCAGGGCAATGAACTCATTAAGGTGGAGCTCTGTCACCACCTCCTGCAGGAATCTGAGATGAGTCCATCGCTGCGCCGGATCCTTGTGCAAGCGGGTGTAGGAAGGATCAGTCACTGGAGCCCCGCGCTCCCCGGCTCTACGCGCCGGAGCCAACGCCACCAGGGGAAATAGGAGCCCTTTCCATGTAAGCAAACTGATCTGGCTGATATCAAGTGACTCATTAAGGGCTTACAAAACTTAAGTAGACCATAGTGTTGCTCTCTAGTAGTGGGAACTTCTTGGCTTGAGAGGAGGATTTGATACCTGCCAAAAGCTCACCTTGGGCCTTGCCGGCGTTAGCAACAGCAGGTCTGCCCTGGGAGGTGCTTGCGAGAAGTTGCAAGCTGCTCCTGGTTTTACTCTAAAGAATGATGTTTTAAAAAGATTATGGGCAGAAGATCTGGCCCTGAACTTGGCAAATGATGAACACCAAAGTCTGAAATGGAGAAGATGAGGGCGGAAGGCAGAATCAAGTGCTTAAGATGGAAAAATATATCTACTCTGTGTTCTCAGTAGTTCAAAACGTTTCACTCTCTGCTCTCCCATTCATCCTTTTCCCATCCAAGCTCTTTGAAACAATGAAAATATCTCATGTTGATTAGATTAATTAGAGGCAAATGTACATGCAGATAGTGATAGGACATGGGGGAAAGGCTTTAAACTAAGAGAGAAGAGACTTAGATTAGTTATTAGGAAGAAAATTCTTTACTATGAGGGTGGTGAGGCCCTGGCACAGGTTGCCCAGAGAAGCTGTGGCTGCCCCATCCCTGGAAGTGTCCAAGGCCAGGTTGGATGGGGCTTGGAGCAACCTGGGATAGTAGAAGGTGTCCCTGCCCATGGGAGGGGGTTGGAATGAGAGGATTTTTGAGGACTCTTCCAACCCAAACCATTCTATGATTCTGTGAGTCTATGATCTTCCAAACAGCCAAATATTCATCTTAAAAATGTCTGAATTGGAATCACTGTGACTTGGATGCACAGGGCAAAAATAGCCTATCCTTATGGCCCCCACAGAAGTGGTTTTGTAGCCAGAATTTGCAGATGAGAGAAACCACAGACAGAGAGTCAAATGGATCCACTTCCAAAGGGGTTGGTAGGCAGGAAATGCTTTTCCCAATTCTAAGGGACACAAGGGTTTTGCAAAATAGATCCTTGTGGTCTGATTAACATAAGTAAATGAAGTCTTAATAAAGGTTAAGTGGGTGCACAGCAATAGCTGCTTGAGCTTTGCCATATTTGCTGTGAAACCTCCAGGTAGACTTGAAAACAATCCCAGACAGGACAGGCGTGTGGCACCTGAAGTTTAGGTTCAGTGAATTTGGAAGACATTTTTCCATTACAAACTGTCCCCCAAATTAAAGCATTTTCATGAGACTCTCTTGCTGGTTCAGCTCAAGATTGCACAGGTCATGGTGTTATTCCCTAAACATGATGTCATGTATTAGAGAGATACAACTCCTTCAGTGGAATCCTCAGCATGAAACTGAGGAACATCCTTGCTTTGGGAATCTCTTTTTTTTTTTTGGTCAGCAATCCTGAAAACAAAAAATGCAGCATCCAGCCAGAGACAACTGCGAGGGCTGGAGGGATGTGGCTCCTCCTGAGCTGTGGCACTGCAAATCCAGCCTTTTAGAGAGTAGGTGGCACAGACAGCCAGTGGTTGGGCTGGGTTATTAGATACCAAGGCGAAGGCCTGGATTTTGGGCTTGACTGAGCATCTGTCTTTGCAGAAAATATAGAGAACAACAGCATCACTTCATCCGCAGCATCTTAATACATGCCAGCTCCAAGCACCTACGCAGACATTTCACAGCCCACAAAGCCCAGAGAAGGCAGCTATTGTACGAATTATGAGAGGCATTTTTCGATGTCCCCCAAGTAATTTTAAGCAAGAAGCTGTTTCTCAGATAAACCCCACCAGATATCCTTGGAAGCAAAGAAGAGCTAGTAGGAAAATAAGGTCTTAATGTGAGCTCAGCCCGGCTCCTTTCACAGAAAGGCTTGAAACCAGTGGAGGAAAAGAGAGTTGGTTTCATATTGGAAAAGTTACTGGAAGAGGGTCAAGTAAAGCCTGCAAGGCCAAAAGATCTCCCTGGTTCTGGAGGGTCGTAGATGGTTTCCAGCTCCCAACCTCAGTGAAAACACATTTTCAGCTGAGGAGCAGGTTCAAGGACAGATCTGTCACTGGGGAAGATCCCAAAGGCTCTGTGGTTTTATCCAGCCCTTGTGAAGAGCTGTTACTGTTATTTAACCTGTGGGAAGGTCTGGGCTTCACAGAGCAGGAAATGCTATCCTCCTCCTGTGCATGGAAACTGGGACAAGCTCTGATCCTGCACCTAAACACACCACAGCAGAACCGAGAACTCTGCCCAGCTTTCTGCATAACAAGACCAAGTTTCTCCCTTTGAATCCATGAAAAGGACCATGAGGACAAGAAAAACTCACAAGCCGATTTGTACCCCTAAAAAGAAAATTCTTATGGCATTTACCAAAAAGTCCTGTAAATTACAACTCAATTAAAAATAAACAACTGCACACTGTCCCCTGTACCTATTTCCTAATTAATTTACGTAAAAGGAAAAAAAAATTCTTTTTCCAAATCTGGATGCCAAATTAAAAAAAAAACCACAGCAAACAGTGCCCAGTCCCACCCCTGGGGAGGGATCAGCTTGAAGGAAGAAGACTGAAGGTCACCTGGACACAGTTAAGCAGCAGTGGCACTGGAGCTCCAGGTGACACCAGGTGTCGGGCTGGTGACACGCCATCACACTTGTCATTAGTCCCACAGTAAGCAAATGGCACAGCAAGATGATGGCTTAGGGAGAAACTGACAGGCAAGACTTTGGAATTTGTAAACCAAATTCCTGCTCATGACAGGAGATGAAACCTAAATTTTTGTATATGTGTTCCAAGTCTCTTTCTCCTTCATCTCCTCATTTAGGCAATAAAATCACCTAATTATTTTCTGTTTGGTTTTGTAAAACTGTTTCAAAGTCATTATGGGAGCATTCACATTGAAATCATAACAGGGAGTTGTGTTCATAGGACATGACTTTCTCGTCTTTTACAAATCGCATGGAAAATCTTCCATCTATCCCGGGTTTACTTGACATTTCGTTTTCTGAAGAAAATTTGCCTTCTTGGTCAAAGCTTGAGGTAGCAATCACTGAATAACAGAAAGGTTTGGGTTGGAAGGCACTTTAAAGATCATCTATTTCCAACCAATACTGCACCAAACCTCAAGTATCAGCATGTTTGGTGTCACCTCGCTGGAATGGAAGTCTCCACTCGCTCAAGGCACCCAGCAGCTGCTGAGCTGTGTTGGCTTTGGCACAGGCCACCAGACACCTGAGTTAAGGGGCCAGGACTTTGGAGCAGACAAGGACTAGAAGGAAAATTTAAGGCGCAACTGCCAAGGGGGAACAGATGGTCTGGAAGCCCTCAGCTCTCCTCCTCTCTCCCTGTGAGGAGTATCACAGGACTTAAAGTCCTGGTGCAAAAGGTCACTCCATAAGCATGTTAGAACCATAGAACCCTAGGATGGTTTAGGTTGGAAGGGACCTTAAACATCATCTCATTCCAATCCCTCTGCCATGTGCAGGGACACCTTCCACTAGACCAGGCTGCTCCAAGCTCCGTCCAACCTGACCTTGAAAGTTTCAAGGGATGGGGCATTCACAGCTTCTCTGGGCAACCCGTTTTAACATTTCCCCACCCTCACCATAAAAAACCTTTTCCTTACACCTACTCTGAATCAACCCCCCTTTTGTTTTGTCCTATCACCACAGGCCCTGCTAAATAAAGTCTGACCCCTCCTTCACACAGTGCAAACCTTGAAGAGGCTGAAGCAGCACTTTTGAGGGAAAGCACCCTTGGCTCGGCTGCCACAGCTCACGAGTAATGGTTTCTGCTCACAAGAGCCAGGTACGAGCTGTTTGCTGGCTGTAAATCTCCCGTTACAGCCTCCTCTGCCACACAGCACACATGGATTAATAGCAGCTTTCTACTTTTGAGGTTACAGCTGATCCAAAAGTCCCCAGAAGAAAGGGCGCGTTTCCTAAGCAGCATGACTGACAAGACGGCGAAGAGGGAGTTTATTCAGAGCATTATCTAATTCATTCCCCAGTGAAGGAAACTCATCTACTTTTGAGACTTAAAACTTCTAAAGAAAACTGCTATGATCTAAAGAGATTGGCCATAAAACTATTTGTATTGAAAACTTAGCCAGCATGCCTTTAGTGAACTTCATTCATTAACATTCTTCCTGGCAAGGTTTCCATATCTCAGCGTTCATTTTATACTTTAATTTGGTTAGTAGGTCTTTGTTTAATCGTCCTATTGAAAGGAGAACAAAGAAGGTTTAGGTGATACAGTGAAGTAATACACTATATTTTATCTCTGTAAAGCCCAGACAAAGTCAGCAGGCTCTGATACCCTCCGATTTGGGCTTTTTTTTAATTCCCTTTCTCTTCCAGGACATTTGGAATCACAAATCAGTTGCAGAGCATAAAGATCCTCACTGTACTTGGCTGCGGACACCTTCAGAAGAGAAACACCTTGTCAAGCAGAGAAATGATGCTCTGAGCACAACATACAGCCCCAAAGGAAGATTATCTTGGGAAAAGTGCATTCCCATTACTTTGGGGATGGATGCTCTGCTTTTATATCTATGTCCTCCAATAAAAATCAGCAGTCAAGACATTTTCTTCCCTTTCTGAGCTTTGTGCTTACTGTCTTGATATCAACTTCATGTTTTCTTCTGGGTGCAAAAGTCATTAACAAGCTGCAATTTTGCCTAAAACCTGCTTTGCAGCCAGCACCCAGCATGGTGACCTGCAGGCACAGGCTGCCCTGGAGGAGGATTTACAGGATAAAAAGGATGAAAAACTCTCCAAACGGAGCTGCTCCCCAGCCCCAACACCGGCCGTGCGAGTGGGCAGCTCCTGGGCTGCTGTAAACTGACACAGCTCCAACTGACTCCCAACTGACTCCAGATAAAAATCTGGCCCCAGAGTAGCGGCAGGATTCAACAAGCTTTTCTCACGGAATAGTTTTTACGCTCTTTTCTTGAATGTTTACGACCCATCCTCACTGTCCTGCTTAAATCCACTCCTCATGGTGCGTCCGTAAAGGGGGAAAATTGTACCTGTCCACTCTTTATAGTGCAGCAGATGGTGAGTTGTCTCCTCACTGAAAACTCTTTAATTCTTTACTTTCTAAACTCTACAGCAGTTCTACTCCAACCACCCATGGAAACAGGTGTTTTCTGGAGGTAGCGCTCCCAACTGATGCTCCTCTTGATGAAGCTGCACTTCAAGGCACGAAAACCATTCAGAGACCTGGAAACTCTCCCATGACATCCAACAAGCAAACCAACCTGCAGCCCACCCACCGTGCTCCCATCTCATGGATGGTGGTGTCTAAAACCCAAAACATAAAAGGATTCAGATGAACACAAATCCCAACACTAAAATCAACCAGCGAATCAAGGGAGCAGCCCTAACTGCTCCCTAGCTTTCCATACACAAAGTTTACAGAGAAGAAGCCCAACCTGTGAAGTTACAACAGCAATTACAAAGCTCTGGGGAAGGAGCTGGGCTTGCTCAGCATTGGGTGGGGCCAGGGGCTGTAAAGAAGGACCAAGCCCCACGGCTGCTCAGGGATAACCATTTCTGGAATGATAATTCATTTATGCCACTGATTCCTGATACACACCAGTGTAAGTGAAAGGGAGGCAGGCTCAGCACCAAGCCTGGCTTCAAACTGATGACCCAGAGGTGAAGGGCTCCTTCTCCCGTTACTAATCCCCTCAGCCACACAAGCCTCCTGAAAATGATGCTTTGGTTTTATTGCCACAAGGGTCATTTATAAAATCATAAAAGCCAGGGTAAGAAACCAAACCAACACAGCAGCAAGGCCAAGCACGCAGAGAAAGAGCAGAACAGCCATTGAAAGGGGCAAGTTCAGCCCTCCCATGGCATCCTGAGTAATTCAGCTGATTAAATGTGAGAAGTTCTGATTCACGGAGAGGAGGAGGAAATGCATAAACAACTTACCAAAAGCTAATTTCTTTATTATTGCAACCAGAAATGACCAAAGACGGTGTATTTTGTATGTCTGCACATTACATGTGGAAAAAACCAAGAATCAGCATTGCAATATCCAACAATTTGAAGTAAAATAAAAAAAAAAAATCAAACCAAATAACTTTCTTGACTGGTAATTAACAGGGACGGAATATAAACGAGATGGCATTGAACAAAGCAGGTAACAGTGCACTTTTAATAAACCAATTTCATCCGTATCTCCACTGATTTGCAATTTAACAGTTCTATCAGCAAAGCCTCATTTCCCTAACTAGACTGGTACTTTTAAAAACATGACTAATTCACTCTCATTAATATCAATTTGGATGCATTTAAAAAATAACTCTTAATATCTGCAAAACAGGCTAAAGGGCCATATTTCTCCAACATCAGACGTTCTCACTGCATTGATTTAAAATACAAATATCCCCAAATTAACCAATGCAATCTAAAATTGATTAGAAAACAAAAGGCATACATTTTTTTCAAGATTTATTCTCATTTAGCTCTGAGACCCATTGCACTATAATATCTAACACTGACTTTTATTTCAGTTTCTCTGCACTTTCCCCTCACATTTTCAACAGGGAACGTGACCGGGATTCACTTTACTGGTCTTTCCAAGGGGATACACAAAGCAGAGGAACACACCTGCATCTCCTCTACCTAAACACGATCCTTTTGGCAAACTCACTAACCACTTGTTAAAAAAAAAAAAAAAGAAGAAAAAAAAAAAGGAGAAAATGTCCATTCCAGCTACAGATTAACACGCTGTAGCTGCCACCAGAAGTGCAGAGCCCCCCTAGCCTAAGCTCCCAATTCAGAAGGCATTTAAGCACATGTATAACCAAGTGTGGGAACAGGCTCCTTGAAGGCAATAGGATTACTCACTTCTTAAGAAGTTACCACATGTTTAAGTATCTGAATCGAGGCCTAATTACGGTGCTGGCCACCTCCTCGTGCACGCACAGCTGGGGCAGAGCTCACCAATCCCTCACAGCCATGAGGACAGGCGTTTGTCACACGGGCTTTTAGTAGCTGCTAGGTTTGTACTCTCGGGCAAACGACAACAAAAATCCTCAAGCCCTAAAAAATAATTAAAAAAAAAATTTACTTTATAAATATCAGGTATTTACACGTGTGAAAATCTTTTAATGGGAAGTGTTTTTACACACCGATGAAATGTACAAGCAATGAAAAGGTACATTGACAAAGACTTAAAAAAAAAAAAAAACAAACCAAAAATCAAAGTATAAAATATATTACAGGTCCACCGAAAGAAATTCACACAGAAGAAAAAAATTGACACAATAGAAACTTTTTTTTAAAAAATAGAAGATATATCACAAAAGCTTGAACATGTTTATTTTATGTTAGTACTAAAAATCAAGGAAAAAAGCTTCATATATTCTCGTCACAAAAATATTTACCAGCCACTTTTTATTTCCACATTATGATTATCTGGCTCAGCAAGAGTCGAGGCTGAACTGTATCCAGACTACAGAAATCATTCCAGAAGGTTGTCTCAGTTTACAACTTACTGCAATTTACATTTTCTCCTCCTCTCAGCACCTTACTGCAAAGGTTCAAGAGGGATTAATAACAAATCGAGAAAGAATAGGACAGATATCTGTATTTACAACATTCATCCGTGTTGCTGCCGAGCCACAGGAGCGGGAGCGGTCCCAGGAACCGCCGAAGTCTTCGCAGCGCTCTGTGCAAATCCCCTCGGCAGGGGAAAGAAACAGCATCAGAATGTACCAAAATCCAATGCCCTGGGCTCGGACGGTCTGTGAAACCCACCAGCCCCTGACCGAGAGCATCTCCTCGCCCCTGATTCACTGCAGAGACACAGCCCCGGCAGCCGCAGGGGGACGCGGGCAGGGTGGATCCCTCCTGCAGCAGAGTCGGGGCAGGAGGTGCCGCAGCGACCACACAACTTCAGTCCCCTGCCAAGTCTTCAGTGTGCCCTGTGCTTCCTCTTCTTGTGTTTTTTATCCTTCCTTTTGTTGGCACACTTGGAGCAGAACCATTGCATCTCTTCCGGGGGTGCAGCCGTAAGCCCAACGCAAGGCCTGCGAAGGACAGGAAAATATCACATCATCTCAGTGGAGTAACATTGCTCCCGTTTCTTACCCCTAAAAATGCTACTTTCCTTTCTCAGTGGGAGACAGGATCTGGGCTTCAAATTAATATAGCAATTATCATTATCTTAATTAATATAATGACTGAAACATACGAAACCTAAAAAAACAATGATTGAAACCTAAAAACTCCTGCTTTGAAACAAAAGGATACTCAGATAAAAAGTGTTATTTTAGTAGAAAATATGAGTGCGCTTTCAGGTGTAATAGACTAGATTTAAAATAATTTCAAATGCTTCTTTGACACATCTGCAAAAACCCTTATGATTTTATGTAGCTTTATAAAAAAATGCCAAAAAAGTGATTAATTCCCCCCAACCTTTTTATAAGAGCTGACATTTATATTACTGTTCATACAATGCTTCATAATTTGAACTGTCTATCTGTATACACTGTGCTCATAATCCTGTAGTTCTCACAAAATTACCGGAATCAGCAATATTTCCCAGCAGTTTCAAAAACAACCGTTATCACCAATGCCCATTAATTAAAAAGTAACTCTCCTTCACAGCTTAAAATCTGCTTTTTCAAATTTCAGAGCAACGGAGATAAAAATATCTTCCAGATTATTAAATTGGACACAGTAAAGCTATTTAAATATTCCCAACGTCACAAACTATTAGAAAAAAAGGTTCTTTAATAATATAGCCCCAATCTGCCAGGCACTGGCAGAGTAGGATGGATGAGAGGAACTTACCAGTGATACCAATCATCGCAGTCATCACAACCTATCATTGGACTGCCATCATCTGGTTTGTTACAGCCAGGACAGATCCAGATCTGGTTACCCCACTCGTCTCGGATCTGGTGCAAAGAAAAGCAAAGTTAGCTGGTTTTCAGGGCTAAGCAGGCAGGAAAATTGACATTAAAAAAAACAACAACAACAAAAAAGGTTTCTTGCTTATCTGGCTAAGCCATTCAGCAGCCCCGTTGTTATGTGTGAATTCTCTGATCATGAGAGCTCAGTGTTACGTCTTAATTGATTTTCCTACACTGCTCATGACGACAAAATCATGTATTTTTCTGCATTGTCCTGTAAACCAGTAAAGCCAGTTACACCACTCGACCTAAGCACGGGCATTCACTCACAGAGCCAGGGCTTAAGGACACAATTCCTTCTCTGTCTATACTTTTAAAATTCGACCCTGTTAATGGCAAGCAGGAGCCACGGCAGCCTCCTGCGTAAGATAACAGTTCTTATGTGCATGTAAAATATACAGCGCCGTGTGTATATATTGCTGCATTACTTATTAGCCAAAGTCTTCAACTCCAACGGGCTGATAAGATCAGGATATAAAAAAAGTTGTTACTGAGTAACTTTCCATTCCCCTTATGACATTTATGCCACAGTACAATTTACTAAAGGGTAAATGAAACAAGAAAGGCAGATCATTTACAGTACTGGGCAGCTGCTCACTGGGTTCATCATATGCATTTTTTTAATGTTTATATCCTGCTTGACCCATTGTTTGTATTTTTAAATTTCCAGTGGTTCTTGAACAGCTCTTTGCTAAAAACATACACGCAAAACGTCACAGAATCCACCTAAAGGAGTGCAATTAACAATACAAAGTACAAAATGTCTGGGGCATTACCCTGACTCCATCACTCCTTTATGAAGATTTGCACATTATCACTGAATCTCAAAAACAGAAACTGTTTTGTTCCCAGCTTTTGTGCATTTACACATATCTCAGGCAATAACTTTTTGCTATCTGTACAGCTTACAAACATGATATTAAAAAGTAGCAGATGAAAATCCCCAAATGTTCTTAGTAAAAAAAAAAAAGCCACTACACGGTGGTCTGTACATCTTACACCACTTCCTGAAAAATCAATAAGAATGTACCAGAGCTGCAACCAACACATCACTCTTCCCTGATTCCTCTTAAAGCCCTGAATGTTTCTGTGGTTTAACACTCGAAAATACAAGGAACACTAACCAGGGAACAATCCCCTTCCCAACAGAGATACGGAGCAGGCACCGTCATAAAATTAACTCGATTTCCAAGCTGATTGATTGCAATAATCATTCCTATCTGCCATCTAATCTCACATCTGCAAAGTCATTTTAAGTTGCTGGAGAAGCATCTGCTGCCCAGGTGAAGTGTCTGGGCTCAGAGTGAAGAGGTCCAGAAGCATTTCGGTGGGATAACTCTGCTGGGGAGGGAGGGGATTCTGTGCCATGGTGCTGCAGAGAAGGGGTGCTGTGGGATGTTGGGCTGAGGGCTACAAAACCTGCCTGAACACCTCACTGCACTTCCATCACCCCCCAGCACGGGCACTCCATTTCTGGTGCTGCCTGTTTTGGGCCCTTCCAGGTGTAGGCAGCACTGCCTGGTGTTGCCCCATCAGAAAACAGACTCCCTAACTTTTCCAAACTTAGTTTTCTGGGTTTTTTTTCTCCCCTGCAGAATGCCTGCCTCAGGCTCTCGGGCTGGAGAGGGGCAGGGTGGTCTATAATCACAAAAACCTCTGCCTGTTTGTTAAACAAGAACTCGGGCTGCTGAATAAGGATATTAAAAATATTGCATAACTTCTCATTCCTTAATGAGCCAAGGGTCGTGGAAAGAGGGACAGAGTGGGATTGTTGACTGCTGTGCTAGCACAAACCACTGAGAGCTAACGAACAGAGCACATGGACTGAGATGCTATCCAACAGGGAGTGTGTATCCTTTTTTTTTTTAACTATAAAATCACCCTCTCTCTTCCCCTGCAGAAGGGAATTGTGTACCTCTGTCCCAGTGGCTCCACTCTTATCTCTAGAACAGCTTTCCCATGTGATCTCAGGAAAATCATGTCATCATTCTGTGTCCTGGATTTCCTTCATACAAGAGGCTAATAGTTATTAATTATTTTCTTCTTCTCCAACCTCTCTCTCAGCATTTTGACCTATAAATGTCTCACATCAGGTGTCTCTCTGGCTGTGCACAGAGTTGGGTCCTAATGCAATAAAGCCTTGGTTTCAGCTATAATATTGTAAACCATCACTTTTCACAAGGGCATGGAGTGATAGGAGAAGGGGGAATGGTCTAAAGTTGAAGGTGAGTAGGTTTAGATTACATATTAGGAAAAAAATATTTACAATAAGGGTGCTGAGGCA
Organism: Aleadryas rufinucha; assembly: GCA_013397815.1. NCBI lineage: Eukaryota > Metazoa > Chordata > Aves > Passeriformes > Aleadryas > Aleadryas rufinucha. The sequence goes on along the minus strand of VZTH01012918.1, from coordinate 152,313 downwards.
CTGTACAGGTTGTCTGGAGAGGTTATGGACTTCCCATTCCTGGAAGTGTTCAGGGCCAGGCTGGATGGGGCTTAGAACAACCTGGTTAAGTGGAAGGTGTCCCTGCCCATGGCAGGGGGTGGAACAAGACGGTCTTTAAGGTTCCTTCCAACCCAAACCATTCTGTGAGCCTATGGCTCTTTGAAAAGCAAAAATAACTGGGAGCCTCCATATCTTCTGAATTCTCCATTAATGTGCTAAGAGTGTTACCACTGGAATTATGTAGGCAAAGTTCTAGGTTTTCCTTCTTAAAACTAACATAATCTCTAAACTATTTATTTCCATAATTACAGAAGAAAATGGGCTGTAGTACAGTATTTAGGAAATGTTTCTCTCTTTAAGTAAATTTTGAAATTTTAGGGCACTACTGTAATAATAATAATAATAATAATAATGATAATAATAATAATAATAATAATAATAATAATAATAATAATAATGGCAAGAATAATAGTGACCAAATACCAAAATATCAAATACCAAAGCTGAGGCTGTGTGTCCTGCACCCTAAGGATATGCAGAGTCTGTGTGACGTTGTCCAGTGCTGTAACTAACTCGGCAGTGAAATGTAGCAGCTGTTTAAATAGAGACCAGTAACATGATACAGAAGTTTAACTCCAGCAGGGAAGCACCTTTCCATTAGAAATGCAGGGTAGATATATATTAGAAATCAATACTAAAACAGAATAATAAAAATAAAAAAAAAAAATCATGCACATGTTGCAATTCAAGCACGGCAAATTCTGTAATAAAAGTAAGTTTTAGGTGTTTTAAATGGTGAGATTTTTAAACTGCAGCTAAGCAAGGTGTCACCAATCAAGCTGGAATTTAGCCAGGACAGGGAGGATAACAACACTGCTACCCTTGTGCTGCTTTTCAAGGATCAGGAATGCTGAGGACTTCATTTCACACAGCATCTAAAGCAGAAATTCTCAGCAGCACAGCAAGCCTTGTCCTACCCAGACATATATCCACATTCTTTTAGGGAATGCAGTTCCTACACCATGTTACACAAGAGACTTTTCCAAAAGAATGAAGCATGCTGCCAGACAGAGGCCAAGTTCAGAGCACGTGTCAAACACACAAATGAAGTGTAGACTAATGAACTATCTACAGACTTCTGAGATGCACAAACATCTGCAATATCTGTATGTCGAAGAAACCAGGAAAGAGATTAGTGGACTCTACACATTTCAAATGAGGGCTAAGTCAAGTTCTTGATGTTGTATGAGGGTTTTGTACTTTACCTGACTGACAGCAAAATCTATGGTGAGTTTGACATTTGAGGTTTCAATTCAGCACTTTTGAAAGCACCTATAAAAAACCTCCACCTCCAAAAGTAAGTGCTCTAGTTCAGCTAGCAGAAAATATCTATTTTCTGCTAGCTGGGATATAGTTGAATTTGTTAGACAGAACCTAAATTTGGAACTGGGAACTGATGAAAAATTCAGTCCCAGTTGTAGCGTTTTAATTAAGTCATTAACCCCTCAAAACACGTGTGTGGAAACATGGGCTGGATAAACAGCAGCTTAACAGAGGGCAACATCAGGAATTCAGGAACCATCAGTTTGAGATGATGAGTCATCCAGGAGCTCACCAATTCCGGAGAGGAATGCCCCTGGCACTGGGACAGAGCATGGCAGTGGCACGTGGTACCACTTACTTACCACGTAAGTACTGACGGTCTCGGTCACCACGCTCCGAACGGGAGCTTTGGAGCCTCCAGCTGCTGACACAGCTGGGGAGGGTGGTGGGATCAGGACTGGTGAGATGGTGGCCTGTGGAGGAGGAGGGGCTGGAGCCGGAGGAGGGGTGACGTGAACAGGAGCTGGCACCGGTGACGGCACAGGAGGAGGTGTTTTGGGCCGCGCCGCGGGAGTGGAAGGTTTGGCCTCTGGAGCTGACACCACTTTGCTGATGACTCTGTAGGACCAACATTGAGAATTGTTAGAGCTGATGGGAGAGAAAGCAACGATTGATCACTGATTGGAGAGAAAGAAAATATAGAGCAGCTAATTCATGGCACCGTGGAGTCACTAAAGAGGCTGTTTCAATCCCACACAAGGACTGTTGTCAGTGCTGCACCCATCCATTTACAGGATAAAGCACAGAGCCATTACAAAGTGAATGCCAGGACAGCCTGAGCCACTCTGTACCTCCCTGTCGTATAAATATTCTCTGTGGCTTTACTAAACCTTGTTTCGTTAAGTTTTATTGCATTAGCTCAATCTGTGGGAAATATTAGAAAGGAAAGTTAATCAGCTGTGAACAGGACTGATTTTAATCTTCATACTGAGAGACTATATTGTCCTGTTGAGGTCCTACATTAGGGGGTTCTGCAAATATTTGCTAGTTTGGTATTTCTTTCCCCAAATGTTTATGAAATCAGCAGTGGATCTAGTCAGGACAAATAAATGACGCACACTATACACTCAGCAGTTAAAATATTGCTACTTACTTGAGTAGCTGAAGTAGACAGGATGTAGCTCTAGTAAATATACTGTATAGAACAATCTTGCCCAGGAAGGGGGATACATGGAGAACCCAACATTTATTAATGACTGTTGATACACAGTGTTATTGATGTGCATGCAATTTAACAGAAAAGCCAGAAAAAGCCCTTACTACACAGCTCTACATAAGAAACATAAAGAGAAGGAAAAGGATGTTTTAAAAAAACAGAACAAAAAATCCCAAAAACCAACCAAAACCTCAAACAAAACACAGGATAGGTCTATTTGTTTTACCACATTTTGATAAATCATTTAACTAATTTATTTATATTTGAATGGTAACTGTGGGAGTGCAACTGATTTGTGACAGGACTGTATGAAGAGGGTGATTTAAAGAAAGGTTAGATGTTCGAGGCAGAAGAATCACTTAAGAAAGCAAAATATGGAGACATCAGTAGAGAAACCATGATGAAAATCAAATTGCATCAAATCCTGAAAACCAGGAATGCCCATCTCCACCGTCAATGGGAATTTTACGTTCAACTTCAGAGGTTATTGCAACTCTTATGCTATTCCAAAGGCAGTATCACTACAATTGGAGACACTGTCTGAATTTCAAGTCAATAATCCAAGCCATCATTCGAGAAAGGCTTGGAATTATACAGTATGTAATGTCTGGCTGAGATAATGGTGTTTTTTCTCACAAGATATGCCACTTGCACTACAAAATCAGAACTATGGCAAGTTAAAGTAAAAACAGACTTAGTAAAAGGAAACAAGAGCAATGAGTTTGGCAATCCTGCATCACACCTACTATGAGTGAACAGGAGAAAATCAAAGAGTGGAGTGGACTCTAAAAGGCAGTAGATGATTTTTTCATCAGCAGTGCTGAAGACATTCCTACCATTTATGTCCCAGTGATTGCTTCAGGTACCTAATGTGGGAGCAAAGGCTTTATATGTGTCAGTAAGGTGCTAGACTGTGAGTCAAAGTGCAGGAGTCCTAATTTATGTTGTCTGTGACTTGCAGAAGGAAGGAAGCCCCACTATCAGGGCACCTTGGGAGCAACCTACGCATGAAAACCAGCCTCCTTCTCCTGTTAGTGGGCAACAGGAGAAGGAGGCCAAAACCCCACTGTTATCTCCCACCAAGGAAGTTTTCTCTTTGGCTCACGTTGTGTTTCTGGTTCAGTGAAAGTCTCAGTGTGTGGCTCCCACGGCTCCAGCCAGACTGGCCACCCCAACTCAGATGCTTCTTCTGTGTCCTTCCACTGCTCCCACAAAGAGCCCTGGCTCCCAATGCTGAATGCCTAAGAACTTGGTTGGTGCCAACACTCCCATGGTTTGTAAAATCACCCTCATGACTTGAGAGCCACCTCTCGATAAAGAAACTCTCAGCAGTAATAAAAGTGAGCAGAGGGACAAACAGCAAAATATTGGCACAGCAGAAGTCATTTGGATGGTTTCAAACATCATTGCCCCTTCTTTCCCTGCCTCTCTCTCCTACCTCCTGCAAGTAAACAAAGTCCTGCTATGAGTTCTTCAGGGAGTCAACCCTCCCCAAGTCTAGACTAGGAAATGTATTAGCTAATAGGACTTTAAACACAACTTTGCACACAGTGTAAACAGTTCTAAAGAAGTCTTAGCTAATACAATTTGAGTAAGAGTGACCATGCCCAGCTAACATATGAAATTAAATTACAGAGTTCCTTGGTCTAAAGCCAGGTTCTCCTCCTGCACAGGGTCTTCGAAGCCACTCTGCTAATAACTGCAGAAGCTGCAAGGAGCACCACATGTGAAATCTTCCAAAACTACTAATATTCATTAGCGAGCGACACACGCTCATCGATTGGCTGGCGTGCCTCAAGTGTGCAATTAGGACATGTTCAGTATATAGGGCAGCTTGTTTATCTTGATTTTAAAGCTCAGTTATCAAAACAGGAGATCGGCATTTCGGAGCACGCTTGGGCCTACCACTCCCTTGGGCTAATGAAGTTCAGAGACTTTAGACTCCAGAGCGGAGAAATGAATGGTTTTGTGCTACACCATTAGAGGTGATGGAGTAATCTCAGCGAGGGTGGTTTAGCCTGTCCTGAAGAAGGGGCTGCACACATGGCAATATGGAGGTGGGGAGAAATCAAAGGGAAATAGCAGTCCCACGACTAATAATTACTGTTACTTCAGACTTGGAGAGAAACCTGATATCAAAACACTATGTAAATGATGGCAAGATTTATGAGCTCTGTTTTATAGACAGGAAAATTGAGGCACAGGGCACACTGCAAGTAGGCGGCTCTCACTGCAGCAGAGCCTCAATCCACCTGGTACCTGAGTCCTGCTGGGATTTAAACTCTTCCTTGGGACATCACCACACATATACTGTTACCTGCTTTCCCAAATGTGTTTCCATGTTTCCAAAATCATCACTTAGTCTGCAAGTACAATACTATATAAAAAAACCTTTCACCTCCTTCTCCACACCAATCCAAGAACTCTAGAACTGAGGTTGAATGAGTATTTTTTGTAGAAATCAAACATAAACGAACATCAACCACCACCCCACAATCAGAATCCTGAGACAAGAACTGCATTTCTCTGCAGGCTGCTTGCCTGGCAATGTACCACAAACAGCTTCTACACTGAAAGATAAAAAGTCAATTCAAAGTTGTTTTTCAATCAAAACAGAATAAAGGGGTGTGAGAAAACCTTTGGAATAGATATGGAAATAAGAGTCTCCATAAATTGTCACTACAGGTTACCACTCCCTTTGAAAAAACACCCAGAATTAATGTAAATACTGTGCATTTGGTTGTGTTCAACCTAAATTCACTTTGGGTTTCTTTCTAATTGCCAGCAGGAGCTGTCCTGCTCACAGAACCTCAGTGTATGTATCACTGAAGTCATGTATTGATTTGTCACAGAGTGCCCAGTAGTAACCAAGAAAACATATCTAAACATAATAAAAAGAGAAAAAACCTAAGATATATGAAATTTAAAGTGGAAGGACAGAAAGACAGAAAAATCCTCAAATACCATGATTACCAATTAAAAATACTATTTTTCCATGTTGTTTTTTTATAAATCCTTTGCTAAAAGAGCAAAGCATAAAGCTTCCCAACAAAGGCATTTTTAAATTATTTTTCTTCCTCACAATCTGTTCCAGTGCGAACACAACTTCAAACCAATATGAGAACTTAATAAGATCTTCCATTGCCATTTCTGCTCAAGTACATCAAGGCTGTGTAGGGCCAAGACAACAGCATGTAATATCCAAATCTCAGCTGAGGAGTCAGATCTCAGGGAATCATAGAATGGATTGGGTTGGAAGGGACCTTAAAGATTTTCCAATTCCAACCCCTCCACCATGGGCAGGGACACCTTCCTCTAGACCAGGCTGTTCAGAGCCCCATCCAACCTGGTCCTGAACATTTCCAGGATGGGAAGTCCATCACCTCTCTGGCCAACCTGTACCAGTGTCTCATCACCCTTATAGTAAAGAATCAATGCTTATCTACTGGTTTAAAACTGTGTCCAACACTGTGCCAAGGGGGAGGCAGAAAAGAAAACTTCAGTGAAGTTTTTCTGTGTCTCAGGAGGGTAGAGTGAATGAAAACCCATTTTAATCATCACTCCAGGGCAATCACCCTGTTCACAGTTATAGTTCCAAACCCAAACAGGATGAAAACCAAGTGTCAGCTTGCAGGCAAAGTGCAAATTCTACCCAGATTTGAAGTGTCGCAACAGGTCAGTTGGTTTCTAATCGGCTCTAAGTGGCATGAGCTGTAACATGCTACATCTGGAGCAAAATGAAGCTCCAAGGTGTGAAATGGCTTCCTATCTTTGGAAGCAATTTATTTGATTTCACTCTGATCCTTACGGCTGAAAGCCCCATTGACTGCTTCACATAAACACAGGGGAAAGACATGGACCAAAAGGAAATGGCTTTTCAAAAATAGGATATGGGCCACAGGGAGGAATGATTGCTATGGGCAATGAGCTCCAAAAAAATGCTGTATCAGTACTTCGAAAGGTCTAGTAAAAAAATCACAGTAATCTTTGTTTCTCAGAGGCAGAGCTCCCAAGAAGCTGTTTCTCTGCCCAGAGGAAAAAAGTAACATTTGAAAAGTCCTAGTTCTTTTCCAAACCCATGACACATTTTTAAGCAAGGAGAAGGAGCTAAATGGGTCTTTGTATATAGGAAAATGACACCATCAACTGCATTGACATAACTGAATCCAACTGCACTTCACTTGGATTATCAATCATCATATTATCTATTAGCTCTGATATTCCCTTATTGATATAAATTCCTTGAAGCTAGAAAGCAATGTAACTATTTTGTTACTGAAAAATCTCACACCTGGAACTGAGATTGTTGCACCAGAAAAAACCTAAACACTCTAAGACCTATGGGTAAGAGTGTCAAAAACACCTAAGGAAATCAGGAAATTTCCATATGGTTTAGATTCTTCAAAGATTAGAGGTGATTCTGAAAATTTTATTCCAGCCCTGGAGGAGAATCAGTGTGATTTAAGCTCTGTAATGTAGGCTAATTCCCATATTACTTTTAGAAAGGGAAATTTATTTGCTGTTTTATACCCTGCTGAATATTTTATTCTGTGCAAACAAGTCATATTGGTAAACAGAAGCTCCACAAGCACACACTGTGACCAACTTGTGAGTTTAGAGAGTGCCAGAATGCACCAAACCTCCAGTGGAGCCTCAAGCAATTTTGCAAGTGAAAAAACTTCAGCACTGGAACATCACCTGCCATGTGATATTCTTCTTTATTAAGGAAAATGAACTTTCAGCACTTATTGCAAATTAACATCCACTTTCGTGGGTGCCTGCCTCTTCCAGGTAAAGTGTGTTGACCTTCACTGGTGTACATGGAGATCAACAACCCATTCTCCACTTCAACAGAGCTGGGGAAGGATCCTCACCATCACCCTGTTCCAGGAGCTCACTGCCCTGGTGTCACAGAAATCTCTTCTAATTTCCAGCCTACATTCATAGTCAACTAAGTCCCATTTGCTTTTGTGCCAGCATTGTTCTTGAGCTTAAATTGCTTTCTCCCTCCAAAATATTTACTTGTCTGAGGTACTTCTAGCCAGCAATCATAACCTCTCTTCATAAGCCAGACTAAACACACCGAGTTTCTCTCCTCTCCCAACACTGACCCCTAACAGTGCTCCAAGCCCTCCTCTGCACCTGCTCTTCCCAATTCACACAATCCCAGAATGGGTCAGGCTGGAAGGGACCACAGGGGGTCATCTGGTCCAACCTCCCTGCTCAAGCAGGGCCATGCCAGAGCACAAGGCACAGGATTGAGTCCAGCCGGTTTTTGAGTATCTCCAGTGGAGGCTCCACACTCTCTCTGGACAATCTGCTCCCGTGCTCAGTCACAGCACAGGACAGAAGATCTTCCTCATGTTCAGGTGGAACTTCCTGTGCATCAGTTTCTGCCTGCTGCTTCTTGTCCTATTGCTGGCATTGGTGATGGAAACAGATACCTGAGATCCACATCAGGAAAACAGAAGGAAAGCCCCATCTCTTGCAGGGACTGCCAACTGGACTAGACTAACCTAGAGAATCATTTGCTTTATCAAAGATTGATATAAAACCTACTCATATGGCTCACTTCTGTTTTGAGTTTGATTCCTTTACTTCTGAGCCTTTAGCTGGGTCCTCATCCAAAATTTGCTTTATATTTATGTAGAATGCTGTCACCAGCTTCCTTCCCTTCTTCAGCACTTCTATTTTTAACTACTGTTTATTAAAATGGATTTAACAAATGTTGCATTTCAAAATAAAAATAAATGTGCTAAAAATTTCTTGTCACTGAGTCTGCAAATTTACCACCCAGTTCTTCTAGAACTCAGGAGAAAGTGTGTTTCAGTGTATAAAGGTCCCTGTATTTTCCTTCTCAATTTACTATGGCAATTTCCACAACTGTCAACCTGCTGCTGTTATCCATCTTGTCCTAGTCCTCAGTAAAGGACCAAATGCACATGTAACCAGAAGGAATGTATTCTTTCTGGTCTTGGCTCATACCTGTATTATTCTTCATCATCTCCCTGTCTTCATTTCCATGGTCCTTCTTCTCTTTTCCTATTTGCTCAATATCCTCTAAAACATTTAATTCATTTGGATTTCACCTCCGCAGTCTTCAGCCCTGGACACGTTAACTTCCTTTTTTCCTGGAGATATGATGCTGACTCCTGACATTCTTTCAGAAGGAGTTATTAGTACAATTCACTGTAGTCACTTTGGTACAAGCGCACTATTCCTACTGGCAGAAAACACCATTTTTGAATCCATTAGGTCTTCAGTCCAGCTGACATTTCCAGCTAACTCCTTTGGTTTATGGACATTTGCACTGTTGAAATTGAATTACAGGTTTTCTACTGTTTATTTTCCCATTACTTTAAGTGAAACAGAGTTCTGCCCTTGGCCTTCACCCTCCGTATCTGTTACACCCAGAGTATTGCTCCCAACAACCACAAGCACCTTTCTGTCGATGACTCCTAAATCTCCCAGCCATTTTCTCACCATTCTGACTTACACCTCTGGATGGTTCACTGCCAGTCTGACAAAACAAAACTGAGCTGGTAGCGTGGCGTCTTGGTATCTTTCATCTTTTTTTTCCCCTCTCTTATCATCAATAACAAACATCTTCGATGTTAAAACCACCTGGCACCAACTCCTTCTGCTGAGTTCTCAAGAGCAAAACCAGAAGCTGGTAAAACATGTTTATGTCAATGAGCTCTTTGCAAACTTTCTCTTCTATGTTCCCTGCAAACTGCCTTTTACTGTCATTTGTTTTGGGAAATGTTATGGGATGCACAATCTAGAAGACTGCCCATAAACCAGTCCTATATCCACCCTTTTTGGTGGGAACTGGTATAGAACATGAATTGTACTAACTACTAGAAAGTTGTACCAGTATGGGTTAACAAAATCTTTAAAGCTGTAATTTTCAGCTTGTTACCAAGCTTGTTTTTGAAAGAAACAAATAAGACAGCCAGTCCTGGACTTGGAGACTCTGTACAGCTAAAGATCAATTGCTAACAAGACAACTTCACTAAATTCAGGTAGGATGATCTGTTCTTTTGTGGCTGTTTCTTTATGGTCTTCTTGTCCAAATCCAGCTCCCAGGAACCATCCCACAAATCCTTGGGTCTATGGAGTTTCCTCACTTTTGTTTAAAAACCTCAATAAAAGAGTGAATAAAAAGAAGCACCTCTGTCAAAGACAAGAACAGATCAGTACCTTTCTCTTGCAGTCATCCTCTATGGAAAGTCTATTTTTGAAACAAATGCCCATCTGCCTTTCTAATCTTTCACACATATTTGATCAGTTTCTGTTGTGCTTCATAAGGGCAGCTGCTCATGGCCATTTACACAAGCAATTCCCTCATGTGTCTAAACCTGCCTGAAGTTGTTTTTTTTTTTAATTGTGGTATACAGTATACAATTTATTTTTTTTTACTCTTGAGCAATAAGCAGCAAAATCAAAGAATCTCACAGTAAGTTGTTTTGTTTTCTAATGACTCAAGCCTTTTTATGGATTCACTTTTGGAGTCATCACCCAATGTGGCCAGCAGCAAAATTAAAATAATTCGCCACAGACTACTACCTACCATAAACAGGATGAATAATTAGTCGGGGTGGCTTCAGTAATTAAAAAAAAAAAAAAAAGAAGAAAAAAGCTAAAGACTACATCTGAAAGTTGTAAATTTAATTCACGTTTAAGGAAGAAAAAGCTGTGCTAAATCACCTCCAGAAATATAAACAAAAATGATAATTTACTTGGTTTGGTAAAAGGGATATGGTATTCTTCACTTTTTTTCATGTAAAAGCTGCAATCCTGCAACAAGGGAGAGGCTGAGGAACCTCCACCAAAGTGAAAGAGCCTTTTGGATGGATACAGGACCACACATGGGGATTTTACTGCAGGATTTGGGCCAATATGTTACACTAAAAAAGAACAATTGGGAAAGGGATATGAATCATAGCTGAGACAGTATCATTAAAATACATTCAGCATTTAAAAAGGCACCAAAAATCAGTCCTCCAGCTCTTATAATTTAAAAGACCACAGAACAGAGAAATGTGGGTATGTCAGTAAATACGTTCACAAAGATTGATGAAAGCTGTAAAGATCACTGGAATTCCTTCAGCACACCTTGGAGAGGAGCAAGATCATTTTTCATTACTCTGCCTCCTCACTTAGGTGGTCTATTGATCATATCAAAAATGATTTCACCATTACATGCTCGTTTACAGCAGAAGTTGGATCGACACCCAGAGCAGTAGTTCTGTCAATGCACGGTTAACACGGCCTTTCCCTGCTAAAATAATTGGGATGCCCATTAGCACAGCAATAAACACAGACTTTTACTGCCTGCACTCTATTGTTTCATCTTCCCAAACAGTGGTTCGCCCTTCTCCATTCTTCTCCCTGAAGTATCACTTTTTTCCCCTCCTCTTTAATTCTTCAACGAGTTCTCCTCTGGAGCTTTCCCCTGAATAAGCAGCGTCTCGCAGGGTAACCAACACCGCCCACAGCTGTGTCCCACAATAGCCCCATGCTGCTGCCACTCCGTCTGTCCAAGGGCTTGGTCACGGTGCCTTAACTGCTCCAAACACTGCCCTTATTCATCGAAACGTGCTGGAGGAGGGGCTTCCAGCAGGATTCCTTTACCTGTTTCCCCACCACAAAACAGTGCACTAAATGGAATGGGTCATGAGCTACTTGGCTGGTAATGCAAACCTAAGGCTTGACAAGTCAATAAAAAGGCAATCCTTCCCTCCCCAGCCACACGTAGAGAGCCAAGGCTGGAGGCAAACAATTTGTATATGCTTGTACAGGGAGCTTAATGAACCCCATTATTCAGCTTTTGTGGGCAAACACTATGAAGACAGTAATGTAAATTATCAAAGTCTGAGTAGCGCTCCACTAAATAGCGCCCAAAGTTCAAAAGTTTCTTTGTACCCCCTGATTTATCTGTATGAGAACAACCCTATTAAAAATTGAAGCTCCTGAATATACATCAAAGATGATTCTGTAACAATCAGATGCATTCTTGGAAACTGCATAGGGCAGGATTCTAGTTTAACTCAAACTAGCGGAAAAGTCTTGGATATCTGGCTTTTCTTCTACAACCCACATAGAGCTTGAACAGTTTTAAAAGAACACATATTCATGTTACAGCAGCAGCTCAAATCCCCAGTGAGCACTGGGGAGCACCAACACAGTCCTTGCCTAATTTCTTGTCTTCAGCCAGGTCAATAAGAAGCAGACGGATGTATTTGTTAAAACCTTCTTCTTCTCTCCTCCCTTGGTGCCATGACCTTTTAAAGTCTGATTGTGCATGTGTGTGTGCAGTTTTCCCAAGAAAATTCAATCTCTGGAGAGTTTTCAACTCAACTTTTCTGCAAATTAAGCTTGTTGCAGGTAGAAGATCCATCATTAAGGCATCTCTTTTTTTTGGTGAACATACATTTGATGCACTCTGCATGCTACAGGTGAGATTATATAGTTCTGCAGGATTTCAAAAAGTATGAGTGAAGAACTGCTTTACTGCAATTTTGTGTTGCACTTTTAAAATAACAAATTCTTGAGCAAATAGCACTGAAAGAGGGCAGGGTTAGATTGGATATTGGGAAACAATTCTTCCCTGTGAGGGTGGTAGAAGTAGGATAATCAAGAAACTTGGTGTAATAAACCAGGTTCTCCTGTCCTCTTAGTCCCAAAAATATTCTTCTGGGTCACTGATATTACACAGAGAGGTCATATCTATGATCAAAGGATGATTTCTCTACCTTGACCCTTGGTTTTGAGATCCCCTACACAGGATGTCAGCTGGTTGTGCTGGTGGCTTTTGTCAAGGGGATATCGTGCAGCCGAATGAGCCTCCACAGGAAAATAACTTGGCCTTGGACTGACAATATCCTACCAAGCAATAAAGAGTTTTAGTGGGGCCAATTAAGTATCTGGGAAACAAAATTTTTTTTATCCCTTAGTCCTTTTAGGATTTTATCTCACAATCCACAGGTTATTTAATATATATTTTTATAGGCACACACACATATATATCTGAGCATGCGTGTGATTCGTTTTTGGAGAAAGTCACGTATCTACTCACTTAAAAAATATAGAAGACAAGGGGCAATTTCATTAGAGCAGCAGGTCAGGTTTACCAGTTAAACATTGTTAAAATGCCTGTCTTTCCCCTTCTCCTGTCTGCTTTCCAGGTTCCTTGCTGATAGCACAGTTATGATACGAGTCTGGAGCAAAAGTCTGAAATTTTAAGGTAAATTTGGAGACCTGATTTCACAAAAAACATATATCCTGCTTCCAGGGCACAGAAACACTGAAGCAACACCCAGTGAGTAGTACTGTGCTTTGTGATCTGGCATTAGTGTCAGCAGCCATGTGTTTTTTCTTAAAAGCTATATTTAAATGTAGAATAAATTTATCAGAAGTATCAAACATTACAGCATGTACTTTTGCTGTAGTTTATGTCAGCTGTAGTAGCAGCTGGAATGTCAACACCTTATCACTAGGTATGATTTAAAAAAACTTATGTGTATGAAAAATGATAGTGCTTAGGAAAAATAACAAGACAAAAAGAAGCCATGATGTAATTGAATAAAAGTATTAAACCCTACCCATCATTTGCAGTTCATTTAAAATTTAAAAGTCTATACTAGCTGTGGTTTTTATTTTGCTTGTTTTGTTTTGAAAAAAGATAGCATCTCTAGTTCCTTCCTATACTAACTCAGTTAGCAATCTACCTTGATAACACTGGAATGGAAAAAAAAAAGTGAAAAACCCTTCCAACATATCATTCAAATAATATCTAAAAAGGTGGTCATAAATATTTTAGAACCCAAGCAAACCAATAAGAGCAAGGCCCATTAAGGATAAGATCTTTTACAACAAATTAAATAAAACAATTTATTGAAGCCTGGACTTGAGATAAACTAGATTTACTAGCTGACCTTTTATTCATTTAAAGAACAAAATTAGCTCTAATTGCATTAGAATGGAATCCAGTAAATTTCTTCTAATGTGGCATCCATGCAAGTATTGCTGTAATTGTTTACAACTAAGATGGAAATGCTTTGATAATAATCTACTTTCTTCTTGTTTTACTGTGCAGTTAAAACACTTGCAAAAAATGTAGAACCGTTTTTCCAATACTGGTTTGTCCATCCTCCAGCAATAGTACGTTTTCATGTCTATTAACCCAATGTTATTAACAGCCATTTCTTTTGAACTAATGCGTGTTGTAAGAACATTTGCACTCCAGACAAGCCTGAATGCAGGTATTACTTTGAATCTGGGAGAAATATGTACTTTTATTCACAAACCCAAGAGAGAAGACTTTCCTGCTGCTGATGTCACTGCTTGGTATACTGGTTCAAGCAGAGGAGCCAAGAAGTGAAATTATAAAATCATAGAATGATTTGGGTTAGAAGGGACCCTAAAGACCATCCAGTTCTAACCCCCTGTCATGTGCAGAAGCACCTTCCACTATCCCAGGTTGCTTCAAGCCCCATCCAACCTGGCCTTGGACACTTCCAGGGATGTGGCAGACACAGCTTCTCTGGGCACCCTGTGCCAGGGCCTCCCCCCCCTCACAGGGAAGAATTTCTTCCTCCTACCCAATCTAACCCTGCCCTCTGTCAGTTTGAAGCCATTCCCCCCTATCCTGTCATTCCATGCCCTAGCAGAAAGTTCCTCTCCAGCTCTCCTGGAGCCCCTTTGGCACTGGAAGGGGCTCCAAGGTCTCTCCAGAGCCTTCACTTCTCCAGGCTGAAGAGCCCCAACTGCTCACTGCACTGCAAAGGCATTTACCTCACCACTGCTGTGTTACTCAGCCAGCTTGTGCTGGGGTTGTGCTGAGTTTACGGTGTGATGTGAATCTCCATTCCATGCACCATCAATCTGACACTTTTGCTTCAGACACCTGAAAGCCCCGTGGCCTCATGAACATCTGTAAGTGCTTCCATTAATGAAGTTCCCCCAAACAAATGAAATTCCAACTGAACAGGTACTTGAGTACTTCCAAAAGCCTCCAAACAGCTCTTCTCTCTAACAGTGAAATTGAAATAACCAATTTCTCAATCTAGTTTCTACTCATCAAATTCTATGAATCCCTAAAAATTTTCCTTGTACCTTTCCACGAAGATTCACGGTATCCTTAAACAATCCCATGCCAGTAAACTCCAGAGACAGGCTAATTGAAACACATCATTTCTATATGATAATTGCCAGATACTCAGAACCTCATTACCAACACAGATGAAACACAAGTTTAACTTCCCCTTACCATAACACATCAAAAAGCTTTCCTTTCTGCCTGCTATGAGGTCCTCAGATGAGGGGCCAAGGTGCCACTAAAGATGCAAAAATAAATCTACAATAGGAGTGAGCTTCCCAAAAGGCCATGAAAAAAGATGTCAGTATCTCAGACCCACTAATGGCTGGCAGGGATGACAATGATGCCCCCACATGATTTGCAACAAACAGATGGAGCCTGAAGTCCCCTCTCAAAACATGTGTGGGTATGAGAAAGGCTGGGGTGAGATAAGATTGTAAGCAAAGTCAACTCTTTGGTGCTAAAATATGGCTTCAGAACTTTAATTGAGAAGTTCTGCCTTGAAAATCTGAGTTAATTTTCCCCATATAAACACTCTACAGTCCTTGAAAAAGCAGAATTTAAAAGTATCCATGGCTCCTCAAGGAGGAAAATGGATTTGTGGGCTTTCAAGGGACAGCATGTCCAGCCATGCACATTCAAATCATGCTCAGCAGGACAGACAAGTATTCTGAGAAAGCTGGAACTTTGTACAGCAATCTGAGGCATAGAAATTTTAGATCACGCTCAAATACTGTGAAAAGAAGAAAGCAGAAATGGTTAATAATTGAGGTGGAACTGTTCCTTAGAATCCAAAGAATGACTGAAGTTCCCTTAGCAGCTTCAAACCAGTAAAAGCCATAGTTACCTACTGGGGAGGAGAAGGACAGCAGAGAAAAAGAGAATAATCATCAAAATCCCATTTAACTTCTAAAGCAGAAAAATTAGTGATTAGGGAGTTTAATTCATAATGGCTTTATAAAAGAAACAACTGCATTAGCAATATTTAATGTGAGGAATGAAAATGAGAGATCTGTGTGGTGCTCATGTTTACCATCAGACGTGAAAGTGTCCTTTGTGCCATGAAATCAACATGAAAAACCTGATTAAAAGAAACCCTTCACATACAACACAGGACCAGCCTAAGAAGCCCGGTGATGCATGGTTTCCCCAGCCTCTCCAGCCTCCTGTTTATGCTGGATGATCTCAGGATAGGGATCATCCTATTTATGCTCATCCAGTACAAAGTAACTATTATTTGTACAACAGCACCCAGTAATTAGGGAGCTAATGAACCAGCACTTGAAATGCGCTAGGTACACTCATGAATAATCATCAACACTTATAATAAAACAGATGTGTATAAAGGAATTCCAACTGTTATGTTTTAAAGTATAAAACAACTGTTAGCTGGGGAGTGTTGTGAAACTTAGCTGTAGGTTACACTCAAGATAACCATCCATTACAGAAACCTCACTAAATGTCACTGGAGGCATTATACCAGTCTAGATGGAGTCTTGTAATCCATGCCCTAGAAAGATATGGAATAGGACACACAGTAGGATGGATGGAAGGTGATGGGTCCCACTTGGAGAATACACGTTGCTGTAAAAATATAATTTGCTAATTTTTAAGTGTTTCCCACTGAAAAGAAGAGCTCCCACAAGTGCCAGAGGATGGACTGTGGTGAGCATACACCTCACAGATGGATTTATTCGTACTTACATCTTGTCCTGGCCTGCGCCCACTCTTAAAGTCAGCCGAGGAATAACCGGTGATGGAGCCGGAACAACTGGTTCCACCTTTATCTGTACAGGGGAACACAATCATCAATCAAAGACGGCAAGCAGACTCCCAAAATACATTAATTACATGAAAGCACTGATGGAGTTAACCAGAGTATATCAACTCAATGAGACAAAACTACAACAGACTAATCACTGCTCTCTCACACTTCATCCCATGGCGTGGATGGTCTCAGTCTGCTGGGAGTCCCAGCCATGGCAATTCACAAATACAAACTCTAAGCTAAAAAAATCAACTCGAAATTTTGCTGCATTTGTACCTGCTCATACAATTTGTTAGCTAATCTTCCTGACTGAGTATTGTTCTAGAGACTCAAAACTCCCCAGTTTGCTACTAAACAATGACATGAAATGCTTTGACCTTAGTACTCAAACTTGTCAGGCACCCATTGGTGTCTGCACTTTTTTCTAAGATTTAAATTCAATTATTTTCCAGGTTCATTGCATAAATGTACCATGACTCTCTTGAATCAAAAGGAGCCTTCACTTAAGCAAATAAACTCCAAGCTGAATTCACCAACACTGAATACTTTATGAAAGTGCTTATCCACATAGGCATAACAGCCACTGCATTTTACTGCAATTAGGCTGAGGTTTTTAATGACTATTTTTCAAGTGGCCTGGGATTCCAATCTTGGTATCTGGTGGAGTTCAGACCACCTGAATATGTCCTTGAACTTATGGAACCAGTATGTGCCAAAATTACCAACTCCCATTGAGGTACTGGTTTGCAAAACCTGTACAGAATGACCACAGATGATACAGCTGACACTGTAATGCTTCTCCAGGCATACATTACTCAACTTATGTCCAAATATGACAAGTGTATATACATTATATATAGAGAGAGAGATATATATGAAGAGAGATGGAGACTGATCTCATTTTGAGCATGTGTGTCATCACACTCAATAAAATAACCACTTGGCTGAATCTGCTCCAGGAACTTAGAGACAAAACTAATATGCATACACTAAATGGAAACCTGATCAAATCTCCAGTTCATAATGCTTTCACAGAAAAAAAGAAGGGCAAACAATCAATGCAAAGCACAGAAAGCAGTGTGGGAGAGAGCAGGCCAGAGTGGGAGGGCTCAAGTGGAGCTTATATTGAGAAAGGCAATAGCAAAATCTTGTGCCATACATTTTGGCCAAAGAATTGGACCTGCTCTCCAGGTGACGTCTAGGCCAGAGAGAGAAGGAGTGCAGCATGAGAGGTGTTCCTGCTCTGACACAGTGAACTGTGCTTTGCAATACAGCTTTCCATGGATATGGATTAGCTGATTTCACAGGCCTCTCTCCACTCTTTTGTTTATGTAGCACCATTTTTTTTGTTACGTCATTCCCCTGGAGTCTTGCAAGAGCTTTTTTCCTCTGAAGCTTTTAATCCCTGCAACAATTTCACTGCTACCTTCCATAGATGAGTCTCTTCTCATTTTCCCAGCATCTTAACCTGTAACATCACCCACGAGACATGGAACTGAACCCTGGGTACTAGAGGCTCAGGAACATGGCTTTGCACAGGCTATCTTGCCTCTTTTCCTGCAGGTTTCTCCTCCTTCTGCAGTACCTGGTTTGAATACAAAGCACCTTAGGACAGGCACTGCTGCTGTAGCTTTCAGCACACAGCACACAGAGATGCCCACATCATTTACAAAGGTCCTTAGTACTATTCTAAACAATGGTGGAGTGGGCTCATGTGGCAGAAGAAAAGCACATAAACCACTTCTTTATGCTCAAATACCACCATCACAGTCTGCTGGGAGAGGAAAACAGGGCTCCACCACAATCCTAAATCTTATCCTTTAATACAAGAGGAAAGGAAGCATCTTTCTACAACGTGGGTTTGTGTGTAGGGTTTGCATGATTAGAGCAGGGAGAAAACTAAGGAGCATTCACAGCTATATCCTGCAGAGCATGGTCTTCCTCCACATTGATGACAGGATTTTGATACAGGAGCAAAGGTAGCTTACTTTGGGGCAGCTCTGGCAAGCTCTGCTCTGATGCAAGGATGGCTCCATTTCTCATGAAGCAGCTCCGCAACTACTTTAGCTTCCAGCTCAGCGTATTAAGGTTAGCTGAAACTGGGTCAGCACTGCTCCCTGAGCTGCTCAGTCACTCCTACAGCATGCCCGGTAATCTCTGGAGTACAAGTGGGGTGTACCTGCTCCAAGTGTTTGTTTTTCATTTGGTGGAGCTTGCAAGGCAGTGCCCCGGATCTCCTTTTCTGGCTCTGAGGGCAGCACCCAACACCACTGCAGGGCATGGAGCTGCAGGCAAGCCCTGAGACAAAGCTTCTCCTCCTTGATGCCACCCCCAAACACTCCCAGCACGAAGTCTTCAGCTTCTGTTTTCTGCCACTTACGCAGTGTTCTGTTTGTTGCTCTGTATCTTTCAGCAGCCTGAGGCAAAATTCCAGGAAAAACTTAATAAAAAGCATCAATCACCCAACAGGACGGGATGTGCATTTAGGTAATAACTACAAGGCTCAAAAATGGGAACATTACAGCTGAGTCACTCTTTTGTTTAACTATAGCAATATCAGAAATAGGAATCTGATATTTTCTCCTGGCCATCGGGAGCTGAAACTGCAGCGAGCCCACGAACTCATCTCCCAGGTTGTGCTTACACCTCCGAGGCAGACGCGCCGTGGCAGATTAAACGCCCAAGCTGTAACTCGATCATTTGCTCTTGCAGCACAACTGCTGGCTAAATAAGTCATTGTGTGATCTAAAAGCTAAATTAAGGAAACATGTACTTTTAGGGGTTAAAACGAAAGAGCAGCATTCGGGAGTAATACTGGGAATTGGGGCCAGCAGAAGAGCATTTACAGTGGATTACTAAGCTTCCCAAATCACCAAAGAGGTAAAGTCCAGCAATATAAGACTCCTTTGTAGCTAACTAAAAATACATTGTCAGTGGATTTGTCCAGTTTTATGTATAAGCAATACTTCTTTCACCTGAACTAATACTAGTAGTCATATAAGCCCCTTATTGCCATGTGCTGCATTTTTTTTGCTAATCTTCAAGGATTTAGCTTCTTTGCCACATACCTCAGGGCACCAACTGATAAAGCTCTAACTCTCCATTTTTCCAGGACACCAGCAGTGCGGCCTTGCAAAAAATGAAAATCGCTCAAGAGATTTAAAGGGGAAATTTATTTTTAAAATCCTGACTTGCAGCAAAGAGGTGGATTTAAAAAAAGCTTATCTCTCAAGAATCAGTTTAAATTTTAATTCTATCTGGGGACTCTTTCATGCATTCTAGCTTTAAAGTTTATCTTTTGACAGGGACTCTTTGCCAAGGTAATGGGCAGCTTTGTCAATTTAATTTGTCCAAGTTTTTATTAGTGTTGAACTCCTTTTCCTAATATATATATATATATATATGGTCAGTCTATATTGAAGCTTTACCAGTTTGGATTTGTTTATGTGTCTGTTACATCACTCTAAAGCAAACTTGACACAGACAACTGCACAAGAAATGCAAAACTGAATGTATGAAAAACAAGCAATTCATTGCCTCTGTTTTACAAACACCCATATCTAACTTAAAAAGAAATCTCTGCATAAATTCTCAATGAAATACTGCCAAAACAGCCCAGGCACAAGGGGCAGAAAGATAAAACAGGGAATCTGTGGAAGTGTTGCTGCAGTCTAAAACCAGACATGAAACTATCATGGACAACTGGGCCACCACCCTGTCGATCACCAACTCATCCGCAGCAGACAAATGTTAGTTCTCCACAGCACACAGATTCTGCATGGAAAAACCACTTGTAAACTTAAAAAAATATATCAGGTTTTCAAATCAGCACTTTGTTGCAAGTCCAGCAGGAAACATAAGAGTGGCAAGAAAAGGAGAGTGAGGAATGTCCCAAATGTGAGCTTGTACAAATCAACTATTGCACTCAAAGCAGGATGTAAAGAGCATCTCGGTAAAACTGGAACTCCCACAGTGCTTCCTAAGGCTAAGGATAGAGATTTAGGAACTCTTGTATCCAAGGTTATCACATAGTAAGACAATCTCTTTCTTTTCTTCTTTCTTTTCAATAATAACAATTTAATGCGTATTATAAGGTGAAGTGACAAAAAAATTAGAGCAAATCCTGAATTAGGGGAGCTGCTTCTAATGGGATTTCAAATCTGATAACATGCAAATATGCTGGTTTCATTTTTTAAATATTAAATATATTCTCAAGATTAGGTGATATTGGAAAGAAGAAATTATCTTTGGCTGATGTAAATCAGTAAGAGTTACAGGAATGGAAGGAGCTCAAACCCCTTGAAAATTAGCTCTCCTCTTCTGTCTCTCAAGCATAAGACTCGAAACGAAAGGTGACATTTGAACACTTAGACCATAATTTGAAAATAATTTTCTTACTTCAAACAAATTGGAGCAACAAGGGGGCAGACATGCTAAGAGAAGACTCAGCAGCTCTTCTGAGCATCTGAGATAACATTTATTTGAAGGCAGTCTGCTCCTCATTTCTGTCCACCTGGGAATTTCCAGGCTTATACTAACTTTGAAACAGCAGACTTTTAGAAACTAAATTTTAAGTTTATATGAAAGGTATAGGGTTGCTGCTCTTCTAGTGGAAACCTACAGAACAAACTTTCTGCATCACAACACTGCATCCCTTTGCTGTGTGTGTGCTGTTGTTGAGTCTGAGCCTCAGCTTCTCCAAGCGAAAAGTGAATTAAGAAAAGCCAGGACAATCTCAAATTTCAAATTCATGGAATTGAAATTCCATTGCTTTGTTTTCCAAAGAGGTGGGACAATCTCTGAAGCTCTTGGTGGACATCTTCCTTGGAGCTGTTATTATTAAGAAACACCAAACCTGTAACCACACTTCTCCTCAAAGCTCTCAGACAATGCTCAGCAGCAAACACAGGAATCCACGTGGATTTTTCAAGCAAGTGTGCCATCTCAACTCATCTAACCAGCTTACCTTTTCATGTTTGTGTTTCTCCTTTTCTTTCTCTTTCTTTTCTCTTTCTTTCCTCTCCTTTTCCTTCTCCTTCTTTTCCTTTTCTTTGTCCTTCTCCCTTTCTTTCTTTTTCTTCTTCTCTTTTTTGTCTTTCTTCTTCTCTTTTGGTTTCTCTTTGTCCTCAAACAGTTTTTCAGGTAGCATGGGAGACAAGGAAGGTAACATGCTGGGAAGCCTCATGGCAGATGGTGTGCTGAACAAGGGCATAGACATTTCTTTGGGAGGTAACACAAGAGGTGCTGATGGCACCTTTATCTTATCTTCCTTACCCTTATCTTTGAGTTTCTCTTTGTCTTTTTTATCCTTGTCTTTTTTGCCTTTCTCTTTCTCTTTCTTTTTATCTTTATGTTTTTCTCTCTCTTTTTTGGTATTGCCATCTTTCAACTTTACTTTTGTGTCAGCATCCTCAAAATCCTTTAGTTTGAATTTATAGGGATCAAGATCCTCCTCTTTGAGTAGTTCCTTCCACTGAAACTTTGCTTCTTTGTTTCCTTCCTTGTCTTTATCTTTCTCCTTGTTCTTTTCCTTCTCCTTATTTTTCTCCTTGTTCTTCTCTTTATCTTTTTCTTTTTGTTTTTCTTTCTTCTTCATTTTAGTTTTCAGCTCTTTTTTCAACTTCTTTTTCACTTCTGTTGATGAAGCCAACTTGGTTTTCTCCTCATAGACTTTGAGAAGAGGCTCAGGAGTTGGCGGTGAAGCAGAAGGAGAGGAGAAATAAGTGAAATTGGTAGGTGGATTAGAAGGTGTCCCCATGTTTGCCTTCCGAATGACCTCATCAATTGAGTCATCCATTGTCCATGAAATGTCTGAACTTGAAGTCCCACCTGAGGCAGGTATTGGAGTTGCTCCTGCCTTATTTGCATTATTGGCGGGAACAGAAGGTTTAGGAGTTGTAGACTCTGAAATAGAAAGTCTTTTAGGACTGGTAAAAATTTCCCCTTCTGATTCAGACCCAGAGGAAAACTCGAAGGGATCCGGCTCTCGTTCTGCACACGCACGAGCAATCACAGCATCGATTGAATCATCAATGGTCTTGTCCATGACCGGGGCTTTCTTTACCTGGTTGTCCATATTTGGCTTGGGGGCAGGCTCAGGTGGTGTCTGTCCCTGTTTCACTTGAATATTTTCCTTTCCTATCTTGTCACTCAATGCAGCCAGAGGGGGTCTACTCGGTGTTTCAGGCTTCACAGGTGGTTGCGGAACATGAGCAGGAACCTTTGGACTTTTAGGACTTTTTGGGCTCTTGGCGCGACCCGGTGACTTTTTTTCTTTGGATCCAGGTTTTGGTGAACGAATGGGACTCCCAGCTACCACTGGCGAGGGTGTAGTTTTCGGTGATTTTGTCTTCTGTCCTGGGGAACTTGTTTTGGACTTTGTTTTGGGTACAAACGGCTTTGCCTCTAAAGGTTTGGGGGTGGGCACTTGGGATTTTGTAATGGGAGCCAACATCGGGGGTTCTGGTGAAGGGGGGGCTAAGTCTGTACTGTCCTGAACGTGAACTGGAGAAAGCATGGGTGGTACTTTTTGTGTATTTATTGAGCTAAGAGGCTCACGTGGTTCCACAGTTCCATCCAAGGCGTCCCCTTTGGAAACAGACAGTTTTGGCCGTTTCACAGGTGGGAATTCCTCAGCATCAGGACTTTCTAACGGTCTCTTGCTCAAGTAGTTCTCATCATTAATTGCCTCATCCTCTTCCATATCTCCTTCTTCTTCCAGTGGGACCTGCATGGCCTCTGCAGATGTACCTCCATCGGTAGGAACCTGCTCCTCTTCCTCTTCTGTAACAAAGAACATTTAGAAAAGCATTAGGATAATTGAAATGAGTTTTAGAGAAACAAACGAGCACCAGAGCAAATATTCATGTGTGTCTCAGCCCAGAATAGACAACTGGCCTCCTAAGAGCTTCTTACTGCTCTGCTTGGAAGGAAGATGTGGCACCTCCTGTCTCACATCAGCCACCGCTGCAACTGACAGGTGCCCTCACTGCAGTGTAACACTGAATCCATGAGCAAAGGAGAGAAGGGTAGAGCTCACCAATGGCAGAGCTTGCAGAGCAGGTCCAAAGTGTCAGTTCTACCCAAAGCCACCATAATAACTTCTTCATCCATTTTTAAATGAAGCAAAAGAGGTTGAAGTATTTTTTAATGCAGTGTCAAAGCAAAGTGTCAAAGCAAAATTAACCAGAACTATCTTTCTTGCCTATATATCACACAATTTCGATTGTGTGAAATATAGGCCTACAGATTAACTACCAGGAAAATATGTTCCTATACCTAGCTTATTCTTCCTGAAGCAGCACAGTCTGAAGGTTAAAGCAGAGGACTAAGCCCCATTCAACCTGCCAGGATCTGTCTCTGATACCATCTTAAGAGCTGCTGCAGGTGGACATTATCTGTTATGACTGTATGGGAATGCCCCAGCATCGTGTGTGTGTGTTGGTTCGCATCAGGAACATGCCTTTGAAATGCATTTCCCCATCATCTCCCTTACTGTTGTTTTGTTTGCATCATGGGACAATCCTGGAGTGCATGTGCTGGCTTCCTGCAGCAGTAAAACAAAAAAGAAGGAGGAATCCACCTAACACACTTCAGAGCAAGTGGGTATTTGGGCTGTGAGACCAAAAACCAGCTTTTGAAAACAAGATAAACCTGAAACCTGCACAGTGTAGACATCAGACACCGACTGTTCCAAACCAGTGTGGATACCACCTGTGTGATTGCTCTGGTTTTTTGTTTAATAACAATTTTTTTTCCCCACATACAACACCATCTTCAGACCCACATATGACATTATGGTGCAGAGGAAGGAGAAAATTCACTTCAGATCTCCCAACAAATCCACAGTAGGTTTAAAAAGAGAACCTCTGATCTCCACAACCACAGCCAAGCACTTTATCCTCTTGGATACACTTCCTCACTTTCAAAATGGAATTATTCGAGCAGGAAAAAGGATTCTTAGTCCTGAATAAGAATATCTACACAGTCATTAACCTGACACGTTTATATTTGCAGTAATTACATCATTGCACCTATGCTGGTTAACATTCCTGCAAAGACAACCTCATTTCACTTTACCCCAAGTCTCTGTTTACCCACCTGCAAAAACTCAAGACATTTTGTCTAGCAGGGTTTCTGAGGAAAGATATCCGGTGCCCCAAGATTCTCACATGAAATATGGAGAAAAAAAACATTTATGAGGACAGTGGCTAAAACCCAACTCTACATGAGCAAGTGGTTTTAAAGAAGAAAACACCAAGAAATTTGAAACATTCCACTAAACACTATTTAAAACTCAGTAAGACAGCATCTTTCTGAAATATCTCTTTTCAAGGAGTTTATTTTCAGGTTTTCTGCGCTGGTGTTTCTCTACTGTAATGTGTCAATGCTCTGATTTAGGAGAGTTGAGTCAAGAGCCCTGGGCTGCAGCACAAATCTTGCCAGCATCACAAATTAAGTAAAATGAGCTAGCAAGTCTGGCTTTCGCCAGGGCCCAGAGGATTTACAGCAGCCAGCCCAGAGAGGAGACTTTGCCTGAGGATAAAGTCTTAGCCTTCCGTGAAAAACAGAAATGTTAGGGAGTTAGGTTTTGCCTGGCTGGGCACTGACATTAAATTTTTTAAACTGCAAAGTTAGAGTATAACTGAGAAATCACTGTGGACTGAGCCTGCACCTGCTATGGGGGAAAAAAATCTGCTTCCCCATCATGGAAGTCATTTCAATCTCTGTTTAAGCTGCTGCAGAAATCAGCTGCCTTCACCTGCTCAGAAGGGTTTTGGGGATGAAGAATCAGCATTCATCAGATGTCACACAGCACCAGTTGCTACTGAGCAATTCCCTCCCGACCCCATTCCACCTCCTTCACCACTTAGAGTCTGTTTTCATTTAAAAGTAGGAGATAAAATTTAAAACAAACATCATACTTTAAAATCAGGATTTAGAGAAATCTTCTGCCTCAGCCACAAGATGAAAAGTGTAGCCAAATTAAAATATTAGGAAAGATAGGGTTTGATGATGCAGACTTTAGAAACAGGAACATAAACCATTTTAATACTAGAAACACAAGGATAAAAAGAGTCAATAAAGTGGAAAATAAATTACTGCAA
The DNA here is from genome assembly GCA_013397815.1 of Aleadryas rufinucha. Lineage (NCBI taxonomy): Eukaryota > Metazoa > Chordata > Aves > Passeriformes > Aleadryas > Aleadryas rufinucha. Next base: position 126,775 of record VZTH01012918.1, on the reverse strand, counting down.
CAGTAAAAAAATTTACATTTACTAGAAAAATCAGAACATTTATTTGCTAAAGATTTCTGCCCGGTGTCCACCTAAACAGCCCCTCTCTTACACTGTGTCTCACAGAAGGGCACTGCAATATTTCAGATTTTTATAACTCCTTCCCATCCCAAGGTGCTTCTCATGTTTTACCTACTCAGGATTGCAGAATACCAGCAGCTGCCGGATCAAAGGCAAAAAAACAATTTCAGAGGAGCTTTGGAGAACAGGGACTGGAGTTCTGTACAATAAAAAAAGAGCAATGCTTATTTTTTTTTTAATAAGGCCAAGTAAAGTTTGCAGCGGGCCCACGAAGTTTCTGTGATCTTGTGTGGAGGTGCCAGGGAAGGGCAGAAAGGTTAAAGTGCAGTTTGTAGAGGTGAGACAAGAAATTGGGGTGTCTTGGCTCCAGCTTTCATGCACATTCCTGCAAGCCACAAAGACAACTTAGTAAGGAAGCAGAAGCATTACCATCCCTTTTATATGGACTTGGATTCCCCAAAACATCTGGAAAAAATTGCCTGGGTCAGTCCTGAACAATCCAGGGACTAAGGAAGTTCACGAGCACTTAACTACTGACACACATTCACCACTTTTCAGACATGCTCAGATGACAATCTGGAATCCTATAGTGGTCAAATGAAATCCAAATTTCTCTTGGAACAAGGCCACAGTCTGATCCTTAGCAAGGACTGGTTTTCTGCCAGGCAGCAGCTTTCAAACCTGAGCCACCACAGCTGTGGCAGAAAACAATGGAGCACTTTTTTTTTTTTTTTGGCGGGGGGGGTGGGGGTGGGAGTTAATTAGAGAAAGTGAAAGTTCTATCTTGAGTTCAAGACCTACAGCTCTTTTTCCTCCCAAAGGATTCACACCAGAGCAGGAACTAAACACGGGAAAACATCAGCTTTTAAGTGTTTGCTGCCTGACTTGGTGATGAGCATTTACAACCACGTGGCCACTTCCTCACCTTTGTCCACCTCATTCGCCACCCGGCACTTCTGGACTCGCCATCCTTTGTGCACAGGATTGCTTTCTAACTCTCTTTACTGCCATTTCTCCCTATCTCTGGCCACCTTATTAATGATCCAGCCTGAGTTAGCATCTATAGGTCAAATGGATATCACCTCAGCCATCTGCCCTCATAACTCTCCCCTGTAATGAAAGGAGACTAGAGCTGTTTGGGAGGTTTCTCAAGATAACAGATACATTTTTTTTTGGTCGTTAGAGAAGTCAGTGATGGATCAATATTAATGCTCACATTACTAAAGCTATAGAGAGCAATTGTTTATTATATCAGTGGGCCCCCTGTGCAGAGCCTGGGTTACAGGAGGGATGAGTTCAGCCATTGCAGCACTGAATTTGTCCATCACTGAAATAAAACAAGCTGAGAGCTGTCAGCATGCTGCCTAGGTAGGAGAAATCTGGTTAGTAAGCCAGCATTTCTTACTTGAGAACATCAGGCTGTGCCAGGGAAGTGGTGGAATCATCATCCCTCGAAGTGTTCAAACGTGTGGATGTGTCACTCGGGGACACGGATTTAGTGGTGACTTGGCAGTGTTGGGTTAATGGTTGGACTCAATGATCTGAGAGGGCTTTTCCAATCTAAATGATTCAATGGGTGACAACATCACCTGTGTCTATGTCAGAAGGCAAATTCACTTTCATGAAAGGATGATTTTGAAGTTAGGGGAGGGAGGAATCCACTACTCTCTTGACACAGGTCTGCAGAGTGATTTGGGGCAGGTCTCTCCACATCCTGCTGCCTTCCCATCTGACAAACGATGATAATTCCATCTCACAGAGGTGCTGTAAAAGCTGAACTTGATAAATACACAGCACCTCAGGATTTCTGGACAGAAAGTATGAGAATCCCAAATGCAAACCACGGGGATCTGTCACCACTTCAAATGCTGGAAAATTTCTTAAGCTGAACAGTTCAGGCAAGAAACTGAAACTCCTGCACCTTTTTTTAAGGAAAAACCACTAAAGAAGCTCAAACTCTATTTCTTGGTACATCATGTTCCTGTAGCACAGCAGGGACTCCAAACCAAAGGGTTATTGAATACATACCGTCTTAATTTGGCCACAGCTCAGTTTCAGGACAGCAATACTCAACACTCCAGTAATGAATTTCCAGGTTCATGAAAATTGAGGGACTGTTTGTCCCTAAAACTGACACAAGGGTACAAAGGAACAGAAATTCTGCCTTTATTGAAGGAAAATAAGTGCAATCATCTGTACCACATTATCATGCTCACCTGACTGCCTCGTCAGAGGAGGCAACACAACAGGTCAGATAAAAGTGAAGGCAGGAAAGACAGATGCAAAATGCATCTGATTGATTAGAAAGGCTTGCAGAATGCCCCTATGTATGGGCATTCTTCAAGCAAGAAAACCTATCATACATAAATACATTTATAAAATTAAAATTGTCATCGTCTTGGTCATCACCAGATCTCTTACTTGGTAGCTTCAGTGAGAAAACCACAAGCACTGACAGCTAGATGGTGTCCTGGAGAACACGGCACAGATTGGGACAGACAAAATCTCTGCTCAGCTCCTGGCCCTGCCAAAAACTTAGCCTGTCTGTTGGCTGGTATTTAATTTAAGCAAAGTTCCAGTCTCTCTTCTGAAAACTGGATTAATATTTCACTCTGTCACAGGGTGGTGACAGGATAAAACCATCTAGCTAAGACACGCAGATTTAAGAATAAACCAATATTTCTTATGTACAAGATGAAGCAGAGTCAGACATGCTGGCCTAAAACTGGACACCACTTTCTGAAGAAAGAGTAACTTGATTTTAGTAACAGCAGCTCTTACCTCCAATGCTACATCTAATGAATTAATTGCACAAAGCTCTGGGAGGTAACAGTTCCTGTGGAAGCCAACTCTTGTTATTATAATAATGCAAGATTTTGGCATCTGGCATTTGGTATTAACTGTAGTATAGCAGATAAACAGTATCAGCTATCAGAGTAAACCCACTAAGGATACAATTCTCAAACAGCAGATGTTTCCATGCAACTCATACATGACTATTTTCAACTATTAAATGTCTTCCATAATCTTTTTAAACAGAACTTAAACGTTTTCTTCTCTAACAGAATGCAAAATGCCCAAGTAAGATCTGTCAGTAGATCACGGAATTCTTTCACACATAGTTCTGCTCAGATCAGTCTCTCTGCTCCTTTGCACTGAATGGTACCAAGTACCTAAGAATGGGAGTTGGAAGTATCAGGGTTTTTAAGGAAAATTAAGATTTGGGAAAGGAAGTGATGTGGCAGTGCATGCCCTGAAAACTTCAATCCATCTTTGTTTCCAAGCATATCCTCCTTAGGACACATGGATATCAAGGCTGATGGTTTTACACAGCCAGATGTGTATAAAGGAAGGAAGGGATCATTCCCACCCAACATACGAAACATTTTAGTGAGAAAAAAAAATAGAAAAAAACTTCCTGCAGACTTCCAGAATAATTTTCCTATTGTCTAGTTAAAGCATGAGATGAGGCCAAAGATAAGTTTTTGGAAATTTTAAGTCATTGAGTCAAGAGCTTACATCCCTATCATATCCCAATAAGCAGGAGCTTTTGATTTCTGTTAAAATTGAAGTCTTTTTCTTGTGCCGTGATACATTTTATCTCTTTAACTTGTAATAACAATGGCCTTTTCCCAAAACAAACAGAAAGTGTGCTTGTAGTCCATAAAGGAAATTAATGGAAGAGGGACAAAATTCAATCCTGATATCCTACAGGCCAATATCCTGATACCTTAATGCAAAATGAACACACTAAGATACCTGTGACACATCTGGAGCTTAGAATACTGGATTTTATATAGACAATTGTGCATATGTTACAAATATATATATATCTATAATTGTATATACAATTTCTCTGCTGTATGAGCACAACTGATCACTGATGTGACCTGTTTACCAAACAGGCAATAGAACAACAGATTTCTCCTTCACTGCATAAAGATCAACCAATCTATTACCAAACCCTGACATTTTCCAGTTGATACTTTCTATGGGAAGAGAGCTGGGAAGAGAGCACCACCAAGGAGCTCATCTTCCATGTGTCTCAAATTTTTCCACTGACATTGCCAGCAAGTTCATTGTAGTGCCTTCTCAGTGTATTATCAAATGCAGAAAGCACAAATACATTAAAAAAAAAAAGAAGAGCTTTCAGGTATGGCAAGTGATTTTGCATACGTAACTAAAACACTGTAAGGAAGATGCGAAAGGTGCTTGAAATTAAACATCTCAACTTGTCAATCACACTGGAAAATGTTGCCCCAAATGGCTGGGTGGTGCCTTCAGACCTTACTACTAGCCAGGACTGAACTTGGAGGCAGGTGTTCAGCAGGACTGAGACTTGGTGTATACATTTATCAGTCACTCCAGAAGCCCTTATTAACCTGTCCAAGCAGCTACAAGCAGTCCACAAAACACCCCTCCGTCCCTAATGATATAATACATCCAACCATCTGGAAATGTGGATGATAGCAATAATCTGGTTCCAGACTCAAAAATTTCCAGATTGATTCAGTTACCTCTCCAGCCTGTTGAACAACTGCTTCAGCTCCTGATTTGGCATTTCTTGGTATGAAGTCATTGGAGATGAACTACTGAGCACCAGTAGGAGAAGACAGTATTGACAGTTTGCCAGGAGCAAACCATACCTCCTAAACCTGTAGCTCTACATTTAAAAGGAAACTGTCCCATCCTTTCTTTTGTCTTGTTTCAAGCATTTGTGCAGGAGAATGAGGAACTAATCAAGGCTAAAACAAGAAAGATTATCTGCTATTTTGGGCCAGAACAAGCCAGAATAAAGTCCTGCAGCTCCCTTCTTATATCGCCATCCTGCCCCCTCTCCATGCTGAAGTGACTTAATGGGATAACTCAAATGGAAATATATCTGAGGGTGGAAGGAAAAAAAAACAAAGAGAAAGTATTTTTATGTCCAGTTGGCACAGTAAAAATCCCACCTCAGGATCACACAAGCCTAAGGGAGTGGGAAAGAAGAGGAGAGTTGTGAGGAGCATCTCTGGGCATCAGATCTTGGCTTAGGGTATAATGTGAGATTTTGGCTTCCAGTGCTGCTTTAGGATACCAGATGGAATGAGACTAACACTTCTATGCAGTTACTAGTGGCTGTCCTCATTCCAACATTTTTTAAAAATAAGGAATTTTGCAAAGCCAAATTACACAGGATTCTTAAAATGACACAGCCAGCTCCTGTTGAAGACAGAAAAAGAGTTGGCAGATTGTTATCTGCTAGACCCACAATCTCTCTCTGACCTGACAAAATATTAGTCCAGAATTTGTGCTGCTACAGCAAGCAAAAACATGTTTCTATCTAAATACAACAAGGCAGACTTTATTTTTGCTTTGACTTTTAAGCAGTGGCTCAACAGTTTTTGTAGCTCACACACACAAACACACAGCAGTGCTGGACTAATGGGTCTGGAGAGCAGAAACAACCCCAGAAGCATCTTTAGGAAGTGATGGAATGAGAAATGTGTGAGATCCAGCCAGCTCCCTGTCAACACGGCAGCCTTGGCTCAGTCACTTTGGTGTTGCTCTGAATTACTTGTGATCGAGTCTCTCCCCTGAATTCTGCAGAGTGTAACATGAAAACCACTGCAGTTAGATCAAAACATAGAGCCAGGGATAGAAAACCTCTACAAAAAAAATTTGGCCTCATCTCCATGCTTTTAATTTCACTTTTTGCTCCCTCTGGGGTGTATGATCCTTAACAGAACTGAGAACTTGTCCCAAAGTATGTGTGCAGGCGCAGAGGTTTTCTCTTTAAAGGAACATTTTGACTTCCAAAAAATAAAATTATTAGCAAAGACAAGGTAATTAGGCAATGACAATTCATAGAGTACAACCAATCAATAACAGAGTACATTAGCAAGACTGACAGAGGTGTGAAGCCGATACATTATAAATGGCTCTATACTGACCTGTAAAAATGCAGCATTTCCCTAACATTCGGCACAATAAAAAACTAAAATGCTATATAAGCAAGCCAACCTGAAATGACACCTAGTATTATAAATGGCCTAATCTATATGTTAATACTGTTGTATCACATAACTGCAGCAAGACTAAGATAACAATATGACTTTGGGGTTTCTATGGCTACATCCTGGGCTAACGTGCCTGAAAGGGCTTGCTGCTGACACCACACAAGCTTTCTGAGTGCTTCTCTTTGGTTATTTATGATATGATTTATGATAACGACAACATCTCCTATTTTCTCCCCTCGTCAGATACAATAAATTGCCATCGTTAATCACCGTTCTTGCTTCAGCTATGATTACAATAGTATAATAGGGCCTAGCCATGGTAATACTGTGTATTAAGGTGTTTTTTCCCCCCTTTAAAGAAATATGCACAAGTAGATCTTTGTAGCCGATGTCAGTACCTGTAGTATTTTAATAATCTTCCCAGGAGTATTCCTGGATAAAAATTTCTGTTACAACTGAGATTCGGCTTCACTCCTCTTGCAAAGATCAAATTTACCATCTAAAGACTCAAAATCCACAATATATTATCTGTATCTAATAATTCTCAAATCTAATATGAGGGGTTTATATGTATTTTTCTTGAGAAAAGGAAAGCAGACCATCAGTCTTTTCACTTCGCACCTCTGTATCTAATCTTCCTGGCTGAGCTTTCCAAACCAGCTTTTCAAGTATCACAAATCTTACTAAAAACAAAAACACAGAACCTATATAAACATCTGGAAGGATTTTTACAGTGCTTTTCCTTTTCTATACTATGGTCTTGTATAAGAAAATATACTGTTCTACCTTCAATAAAATCTTAGCTTGAAAACCCCCAGGCTTTTACAAATATTTTAGGAAGCAACTATTTGTACCTCCTGGCAAAGGAACAGACTAGGTATTTATTGCACTGAGGTACCTGTACTTCTTCCATACTAGTAATTTTTACCTGGCATTGCAGAACTTTAGTCCTCCACAGATTTGCAATCTACATGTGCATTTGGGTACTTGGATTCGGCAGTGAGAAAATACTGTGATTATTTAATGTCTTATTTTGCAGTTGAGCTAAAGAACTCCAGAAATAGGAAGGCATAACTGTCCCATAGACATCATGTATTTCTTTCACTATAGACATCACATATTTCTTTCACTATATTACTTCAGACCCCACTCTTTCTTCCCAGAAGTTCAAAACTTAACCCCAAAAAGCTTTAGGTTTTTTGTGTAATGCACCTGTGAAAGCAGAAATGTGCTTTAAGGCTCAGGTGTTAGAATTTAAGAGTCACATTTCTCATCATCAGGAGTCCCAGATACGGCAAGTAAGAGACAGACACGATGGCATGATGGGCTATTTTAGATTGTAGCAATAAGCATATCTGTATTTATATTGCTGCTATAAATAGCTAAGGTGTCCTTCAGCCCAGAGTGACCCAACTCATTACTGGTTTTGTGGCAAAGGTAGAGGAGATGGGAGGGGAGATCGTGGCTATTCTGATCAGCACAGGGAAGAGGCTTGGCATGGAAGAATGGCAACATGAAGACAGTGGTCTCCTATTAAATGATGAGCTCATCTCCAAGTTCACAGGATAAACACAGACACTGCCAGGTGTGGCACAAAATCCACATGGAGAGAGAATTCCTCTGGCAGACAAGGTCTGTGATCAGCTACAATTACCTGTGTCTGCCTTGACTCGCTTTACTCCCTCAAAAGTAGACCTGGGCTATTTTGGGTCTTAATCTCTTACATTCTTGTTCACGTGAGGGAGCTTCTGCACAAATGCATTCCCAGAAGGAAGTTTTGGCTCAACACAGCTTAAAGACCATCATCACTCTGGCTATGCAGGACAAAGATGCAATTTTGCTGTCGCAAAAAAAGGCTCTGAGTGTTTAAATCTCCTTCAAATAACTTTTTAGTTCAACAACTCATTTGGCCATTAATTGCCTTCCCTCTCCTCCTCCTCTTGTGCATCACTTGCAATTGCAAGGGCATGTTTGAATCCCAGTGATAAGCTGCTCAGGGCAAGAACCGTATCTGTGTTTTCCAAAGTGCTTTGGTTACTTCTGGCACTGTAAGAAAAACAAACAGAGCACGTATTTAAAGACTCTTCCATCCACCTTTTTGTCTTCATTGGGTAAGGAAGGGAAATTCAGTATTTTCTCAACAACTGAAAAAATATTTTCTAAAAATGAGAAAGACTGGGATAGGGAGAAGTTTATTTTGAATAAATTAATAGAGAGGTATAAAAAAAGCTAACCAGATCCTGTGCTCTAGAATAAATTGGAAAAACTCTTGTCTATCCTGTTAGGGGAAATCCTGATCTGTGGTATTGATCCATAGTGGCACAAATTAAGAGAAGTCACTGAAATTAGATTAAAAAAAAAAAAATGTTCTGCCATTGAATGGAAACTCTCACTAATGCAAATGGAATTACAAAAAAGTAAAAACAAAAAAGGCATGTGTTCACCTTCTCCTTAATAAATGCATACACACCACACAGAGAAGTGTTTACCAAATATTCCAGCTGTTGAAAATGGGTTGGGAATATTCCAGATGTTGGGAATCCACTCATTTCTTTAATGATACCAGCAGCAATTAGGAACGTTTTTACCGTGCAGAGCAATGAGTTTATCCTCACTGCTGCTAACTCAGAAACACAACTGCAGTTACAGCTTCCAAGTCTGTCTAAACAGCACCCAAAGCCTTCAGGAAGATGTGATGACCATGCACATCCTGGGACTTCAGTGCTCTGAACTGGCACTGGTGTGTCTTGGTACATCTATGAACCCCCCCCGCCCCTCCTTTGCTGGGATGAATTCTGAGCCACAATACGAATCCCATAACAAATACAATCTTCTTGATCTAGCAGAGAAGGAAATCACTGATGATAAGATTTTAATAAAGCTTGACAAGCCTCAAAATTAAATTTGCTGGGAAGGGTTCACCCCCGAAACAGATACTTTCAAGCGGTCTTCACGAAAGAAGCCATGGAAAGACTAAAAGAGAGGAAAATGTTTACTTTAAGAGTTTTTTTTCTTACAGCTACAAATCCAATTAGTGACTCTCTTTGTTTTCCAGCCTCTCTGCTTTATTCCGTACAGGAGCACATGTGTGTCCAGGCTCTCCCTGTAACCCTGCCCTGCCAAAGGTGCCCATAGGCAGAGAGAAAGCGAATCAGGGCAGTGTGATCACCTATCCAGCAGCACTTCCCCGGCGACACTCCACAGCCATTTGAAACCAGATCGGGCAGCCCGATGCCACAGAGGGTTCAAAATGCTGCTGTCAGCACCGCTGGGAAAAAAGTGCTCCGAGAGCATGGGGTGACTGTGCTGAGCAATAATTCTGTGGGCAGCTTCCCACTCCGGCAAGGAGCCCGATTCAGGAGGCCGTAGGAAAATTTAAACCACATCCAATTTAAAACCTCTGCTTTTTTTCCGGTGACCTTATAATTTTTCAGGGACAGCTGCTAAAATCTATTGCTTCTTTCAGCAGGACCTCATGGATCACAACAACATCTTCAAATAAATCTCACTTCCAAGGGAGTTCAGAGGCTGAAAACAGAGCACAGGAGTCTGTTAGATGGTCTCACTGTATAAGAGCTTTTTTGGGGAGACAACCGGAAAGACCTCCTGGGCATTTACAAGGCCACAGCCACAAAACAATGCTGCACTTCTGAGGTTGCTGCAAGACTTTGTAGGAAAATTAAGCTAAGGAAAAAGCGGTGAAAAACATCAGAGTAAAAAATAAAAGGGAAATTCAGAGATATCAGAGTCCTGCATTTGCAGAAGTAGAGCTGGGCATGGAGGTGAAATGATTGTGATACACTTCTCGTGGTGTCACTTGCAAAGGACACACAGTAAGAGAGGATACCCTTTTACAAGACTATGTAGTGATGGATCAAGGGGGAAGGGCTTCAAACTGACAGAGAGTAGGTTTAGATTGGATATTGGGTAGAAAGTGCTTACTGGGAGAGTGGAGTGGCCCTGGCACAGGTTGCCCAGAGAAGTTAATGCCCCATCCCTGGAAGTGTCCAAGGCCAGGGTGGATGGGGCTTGAAGCAACCTGGTCTAGTGGAAGGTGTCATTGCCCATGGCAGGGGAGTCGCACGAGATGAGCTTTAGGGTCCCTTCCAACCCAAACCACTCTCTGATTCTTTGACTTTTCTGGAAGCATTAAGCAAGTTTTAGGATATTGTCTCTGTTTGGAAACATTCCAAACCATTTTTTAAAATAAAAACTCACAGCTCTGACGAGGACCTCAAGGCCCACATTGTGTGATGCTGCACTTTAGACTCAACTCCCTCTTTATGCTGCAGCCTTCATTTGGATGCAAGGGCTGCCCCTGTGCTCCCAATGACCTTGGCAAAATTCTTAAAACAAAACAAAAACAAACCAGAAAAAAACACACTAAAAAACCTTCAGGACCTCAGGCTCTAAAGCTATTTTAGAATTAGCTTTGAATAATTGTCCCACAATAGGAGTTTTCTTGATTAATTGCTTAAGATAAGGCCTCCTTTTCCTTGCTGGCCTCCAGTGACTCCCTCCACTTCCCATAATCACTTTTGTCTCAGTCTCCTGTTCACTGGGAACAGCTAAGAGAAAAATCAGAGATACACCAACTCCATTACCTGAGGATTAGCCAGGAGATAACCCTATGTATTCCATTACTGACCATTATTTGAGTAATTATTCAATCAAGTGTAGACCATGTGAAAGATGCACTAATTGTTTTGCAGAGCTTGCCCAAGCTGTTTATCTAAGGGATGCAACTTGTGTCCTTTAACAAAACAAAAATGATGTGCTGACTGCAAAGGAAAATGAGAAGTGGCTTTGTATTGAACTCTGTATCCTAATTAGGCTTAACCAGGAGTTAAGGATCTATTTTGATCAAGTTTCTGCACGAGCTGGATTGGGTACATACTTGATTACAGAAATTCTGCAGGATATTGCTTTTCCATCTGAATTATTTAAAAAAATGGTACACGGTCATTATTTTTCTAGCAGTTTATGAGATAAGCATCCTGAATACAAGGAAAGCAGGGACAGTGGAGAAACAAACAAGCCAGTAACCAGCAGGCTTAATTTAAACAAGAGACTTGTGCACACATCAGTACTAGAGTCAGAGGGCTTGATACTCTGATTTAAACTGAATTAATGCCTTTTAGCTAAGTAATATTTTTCTTGGACGCACAGGAGGAATGAAAAAAACCCAATGAAAACAAATTTAGTGAAGGAATTGGCTTCAGTAGGCAGTTTTACGTAACATTAACTTTCCACTCAGACATAAAAAAATATAAACCCCCTTCATTTCAGAGTTGTCAGATTCCCACGTAACCTTTCCATTTCATGGACCTCAGGCTGGTTCACTACCAGGTGACTCCCTGCTGAGAGGGAACTGCAATTCCCAGGGACACTTTGATGATCCACAAAGACCCCAAAGAAGGCACAGACTGAAGACAACTTCTTCATCCTGAGATACAAAACTTCCCTTACTCACAAAACGTTGCAAAAGCATTTGCAGCTGACGCAGTTCATCTCTAACTATTTATTTGTTCTGCTGCTTGTTGCCACTCTTTCTAACCCCCTGTTCTGTAAACTGAGGCCTTTACCATCTCTGTCTTTGTGAGTTTTGGAGGGTGGAGGGAGATTTATCTTCGGGAGCAAGCACAAACTGTTGGTATTCTCGGGATTCAGGCAGAACGAAGCGCGCTCAGCCGTGGCGATGGAGCTCCTTCCAAGCCAGGATTAAAGCCAGTGGTGGGGAAGCTCGAGTTTTAATGGATAAATTGTTGCAGAATACGCTCAGCCAAACATCTTTGCTGATGAAGGGGACTCGGAATTGGGTGGGGAGAGGATTATGGTCCTGCTGTGCCATGTCATTTTTGAGAACACCCCCCTATTAATTTAGTTAGGTGCCAAACAGTGAGCAGCAGTTTGACCCAAATCCTATTAGCAACAACAATCTGTTGTTCCCTCCTCTCCCCAAAATGGAATATGCTCTGGGATGCGTTACAGAGAAATAAATTCAAATGAGGGAGGTTTTCCCCATTAATTTCTCCCACTTCCCAATTCAAACTGTAAATTCATGGGACAGGGACCTGAATTAGGTTTGTAAAGCAGGGACTTCACCCACACTGCTGCCTGGATAAACTGGGAACAAAAAAACACTGAAGTTTTTCTTTCACATTTCTTTGTTTTTTTTCTTTTTGTTCTGATTTTCTGTTTTCTTTCATTCTTGTATTTTTCTCTTTTCCACCTCTTTATTGTAGGTGTCCCTGCCCATGGCAGGGGGTTGGAACTAGACAATCTTTAAGAACCCTTCCAACCCAAACCATTCCAGGATTCTGTGATTTTACAATTCATTAACTGCCCCTTCCAAAACCCAGAAAATAATAGTTTTTCTGTATCACAGATTTTTCCTGCTTTTTCCTGTCCCTCACTCTGAGCTTTCCTGCGCTTTCTCTTTGTCTGGCATTTAGCAGGAAGATAAAAATTAGAACAGGGAAGAACATATTTGCTTTCTGTGTCACTCAGGATATTTTCATGAAGGAGACTGATGGCCAAAGGGCAGACTGAAGCAAAAGGTAAAGGACAAAACACCCAGAAAGGCCATGAAATATGGAACTATAAGAAGCAGTAAGAAGAGGAAGAGGAGGTAAAGAGGAGTTACACTAAATAAGCATTTCCAGGCCAAAATAAGGAAGAAGGCATGAGTAGGTATGGTGTGGACACATGGACAAAGTGGCTGTGGGACAAGCCAGAATGTAAATGGGTGGCAACTGTTTCCTGGTTTGGTTTTTTTCCATCACATGATGCTAAATACTGCAAGTTTTGGTCCTCAGGATCTTGTTTAGGCAGAGTCTCTTCACTCCTGAGTTCTTCCATCTCACACCTGTCACTGTAGCTACCGGGGCTTCATTTCTTGTGCACATCCATAAAAATAAAAAATGCCTGAGGATACCCCTAGATAAAAAGCTGCTCAGATGTGATGTAGCCCAGCAATTATTAAAAAGTAGAAGACTTATTCAGATCTCTGACTTTGCAGTATGGCAGAGGATTCTTCTTCCAGCTGGGGTAGGAGATACATGTATTTCTCCTGAATGGCATCTCTGACTCAACAAAGATCACTCCTCAGTTCACCTTCTAAATTTTTTCTTTCCCTCTCTTCAGGAACTGGACTTTGATGATGATTATGGGTCCCTTCCAACTCAGAATATGCTATGATACAATGATTATTTTTATACCATATTATTCCCTAATGAAGTGGGAAATGGCAAACCCTTTCCTCTCTCCCTCCCACCACTGTCACTGCTCCCAGTGGCAAGAAAGACAGCAGAACTTCAGATAATGCCTAGAAATCTCTCTCAAAAATGAAATACCACTGAAATATAGAAAAAAGACCTGCCACCACTTCTACTGCAGGGAGGTAAAGAGCCTTTAATAAGGCATTTCAAATCTAGGAACAGATCAGAATTTGTTTCAAGGTCTAAATAAGACTCTGTCAGACATCAGATTCTCATTGTATTTTGGAGCTTGTCCCCCTCTTCCACCATTTCTGGGCTAGAGAAACAAACCCAAAAGGTTGGTGTGCTCTGTGTACACCCAGGAACTCATTAAATTCAACCAAAAATGACCTCCAGAACTGTGGGATGAAGTAACAAGAAAAATGAAGCATTAGAGATTTCAACACGGTAACAACTTGCTTCCTTTTGCCACAAATTCTTTATGAGTCTCTAAGTTACATCTGCTACCACAGGATAAATATCTTGTACTCTGGCTACTAAAGATTTCCTACAAAAATTTAAGATTTTCTAAGATTTCCTACTTAAATCTAAGATTTTACGTAGCTGCACAGAAAGCTGTTTAAAAAGCCTAGGTGCCTTACAGGGAGAAAGGAATCTAACCATAAAAAGCAAGAACAAGGACACTGTCTTAATCCTCTAAGTAAGAAGGGTGTGTTGTCACGACTTGCATCTGTGCCTTCTGCAAATTAAAAAGGAAAAAAAATGTCAGTGATGGTCAAAAGCATAGGGATCTGGGAGGAGAAAAGACAAGTTACAATTTTAGTCAGGATACCTGAGAAACTGTAAAGATATTACTTCCATTTTCAATATGCTACAGCACCACGAGAGAATATTACCTTTGACATACACCAGACATGCTGAATGACAGAGTGGCCAAAAATATAATTTATCATAAGCAATATGATTAACAAGCTCTCTGACTGCTCAAGAATAGCATGTATTTAGGGACACAAGATATCCAATTCAGAATAAAAGTCTAAATTCATTCTTACTCAGGAGTAAGATTTTTGCCAAGCCACTGTTCAGGGAATTTTCTTTTATCAAGACCAGATACTTCAGGACAACCTGCTCAGACCATGGCCACATATTTTTACAGGCTCTTCATCCACAGATGGGAAAGAATTTGCACAGACAACCAAAACCATTGAATCATAGAATGCTTTGGGTTAGAAGGGACCTTAAAGATTATCTTGTTCCAAACCCCCTGCCATGGACAAGGACACCTCCAACTAGACCAGGGGTCTCATCTACAGAGGAAAAAACAAGCAGGGCTCAGCAATGACAAATTATTGATGCATGGTGATTGTCACACAAAATACTGACACCAGGGATGAAAATTCAAAGCCTAGGATGAGTTTGGAAACCTAATACTGAACCTACCAGCTCACCTTTTGCTTTAGAGAAGGTGTAATCTGGCTAATCAGATATTTTAAATATGGTCAGAAGAGGAAAGAGTCCATGTCTCTCACTCCTCCTATGAGGGGAGACACCTTTTTCATCTGCATTATGATCCTGCATCTCTCCTTAGGACAGGGAAGCTCCTCCTGCCACTGAAACTGTTGGTTTCTCCTGGCAGAAAGAGTAGTTCAGTTCCTTGTAATGCACTTATGACTGATTTGGGAATGACCATCACTTTATGACTGATGCCCATCCAGAAAAGGTATAATTTTTAATTTCAAAATAAATCACAAAAGGACTGAGAGATTTTAACCTTCGGTTTTTGCACCACATCTTTTTCCTTGCCTCCATCCCTGCTCAGTGAGGATTAGGATGGGGAGAGGGATGAATTATCTCTGGAGAACTATAAAAGATAGAATTGATTTTTGGTAAGAACTCCAAGGAAGTTCTTAATACCTCCTTATCTTTGTGAGTAATACAGCAATGTTCCTCCACTGAGTGAGCGCCTATCTTCAGAGCTATCCTTGCCAATGTTATCTCTACAGAAAAGCAGCTTTGAAGGACAGAAAATAATATATGTTCCCCATTGGTTGCAAAGGAGTTGTGTCAAAACTTGTAATACAGAGTTTAGGTTCTACACCAGGTATTTCCATAACTTAGGGGAATTCAACAAGTTCGCTGCTGTGACGCCAGCATGAGGCAGAGAAAAGATTTGCCCATCTCACATTGTGAAATTTAATAACTGGGAAGCACTTCAGAGCACCTGCACAAACCTAATGTTGTGACACTGCCCAAACTCACTGTCTTAGATGTTAATATTTTTATTAAAGTGTGAATTTGTGAAGCTTCTTTAAATAAATTTTAAAAATCCATCATATTTAAGTATTTCTTGAAGAAAGGCAGCAAATTCTAGGTTTATAAGAGGAAGCAATTTCCTCTTAGACTAGTAAGGATGGATGGAAAAACCAAACAGTTTTGGATGCACAAGCTATTTGCCAGGACAGAGGCTCATATACTACTGCTTTTTTCCTGACCACAATATTTTGTCTAAGAGGAGATCCTACCTCCTCTTACAAATTGTCTGATCCTGGCTGCAACATTAACAACACAAGTATTGGACCGTTCCACCCCTGATAATTTTGGATAGCCCCCTACAACTTCTGAGCTTTTAGGTCAAATGGTTGATTTTCTGAGAAAGTGAAACCTTTGATTCAAAAAGTTCCTATTTCTAAGAGAGACTCATTTAAATGTGCATGCATCTCTGCATGCCACCTCCTTGTTAGTCCAGGGTTACACTTATGTATAATAATTTTCTCTTTATTTTCAGCCCTTGACACATAGCAAGGAGAACACATGCAGAAAGTGTCTTGCAGCTCCTCTAAAAACAATCCTGTGCTGCAGCTGAACAGCCTCTCCCGAGAGAAAGAAGAACTTTTTGGTCATCTACCGAAGCCAGTAATTCTGTTCTTCAGACTCCCAGGATTTCTGCTATCTGATGGAATATTTAAGCGGAGACTTCATTCCCCCGGTGGAGCGCCGACAGCTCAGCCACTCCACTCCGGTGTTCAATGAGCTCTTGTGTTCTATTACAGAATAAATGCGATTTTCTGCCCAGCTGGAAAATGATACTTCTTCCTAGTGCAGAGATTTGTACCCCACTCTAACCCGTCTAAATAGGTCACAGTCACATTTTCACAATACTACCAATATATCCCTTCAGAAAATGCAAAAGCTTTGTGCACCCAGGGCAAAGACTATCTAATGTTGAGTACTGCAGACCCTCTCCTTAGCAAAGGAAAATAAATCAAACTAAGGAATATGTTACATCTCTCTATAAACCCTCTCCTCGACTCGGGGGGTTGGAGGAGCCCTCCCATATCTCTCTGTCTCATCAGCTTTCCTATTTCAAGCAGATTTGAAGGCCCTGCTCTGCCAGTGACCAGCTTGGCACTGCTTGACAAGACACAGCTCCATGCCTGACTCCCACCCTCTATCAAGTGGGGATTATTGATATTTTTCCCCAAGTGCCTTGAGCTCTCTGAGTGTACCAAGAAGCCTTATTTATTCATTTGCCTGCTCCAAATAAAACAAGCTCTGTCAATCCTACCAGCACTACTCCACATGGTGCAAGTCTCCCAAAAATATGGAGTCTGAGGTCTAGTGAGATGACTTGAGAAAGCAAAAAGTGTGATTTGCTGCTTAATTTCTTCTTCAGCTGCTTCCTATGCATGCTTTTCTTAGGCTGTTTCACCAGTCAAATGACAGTTGGGTGTGATGATCTTAAAGGTCTTTTCCAACCTTAACAACTATATGATTCTATAAAGTCATTAAGCACTAGATAATGTGCCCTTCAAAATCACATGTTGTTTTCAGCCACCGTGGTGGCCACTGTGGTGTAACTCTGGAGTAAGCTCAAAAAAAGCCAGGAGAGTTAAACCCTCAATGTGGACAGACTTTTCAGTGTCAAAATACATGTGAGGTAAAATGAATCAAAATGTGGAGAAAGGAGATGCTCAGAATTGATTTTTCCAATAAGGCATTTACAGGCTCTCCAAACACAATCTCCACTTCAAACATAAAATAGTCATTGTGCTGATTTGTTACTGTACGACTTGCTAACATATTTGATTCCACATTAACCGAAACTCCAAGTTATCCGAGGTCTCATCTTCTTAATGGAAGGGAATGTACAAAAGCAGAGCACTCACTTGAACACACAATATATTATCTATACAAATTGGGACTCATTCAACAGACAAACTTAAAAACCAAATTATGGTTGACTATCAATTTGATACTCTGCAGCAGAAAGCAACACTTAAAGCCTGATGCTTTATAAAGCCTTTTTAACAACACATCTTGGCATTATAAAACATCAGATCCTGACTCTGTGCTAGGATTTGCTAGAAAGCTCCCATGAGAAGAAAATTTTTGCTAGTTCATTGTTGCAGCTGAGACCTTACCAAATATTAAACAAATGCAGTGCTGTGGGCTAAGATATGAATATTCCAAAAATGCTTCTTGGCACAATACCCCACTGCTGTGTCAAAAGCAGATTCCTGCTGAAGCAACAAGCTGGGTATCCCAAAGGAAACTTTGGAAGCAAGAAACACAGGAACCCTGCCTGAGACACTGATCCAGGAGACAGTGAATTTCAACATCTATCTTTGCTTCACCACTGCTACCTCTAAACGAAGTCATCTGCAAAATAAATTCAGAGCCTTGCCTCAGTTTCCCCACTTTTAGAGGATGGAGAAGCTGCTTGAGAATGGTGAATTCAAAGTCAAACACAGAAACATCACACATGCAGAAATGCAAATTGCTTTTCCATTCAAAGTCAGATGCTAGAGATGTCACTTTTTTATTGTTTCCATGTGGTAATAAATAATATTTTCTAAAGCATATGGATTTTTTGCCTTCAGCGCAGATATTTTTGAACTCATATTTTCATCAGCACTTCATAGGGTCTTTAAAGTGACCTTAAAGATCATCCAGTTCCAATCCTCCTGCCATGGCCAGGGACACCTTTCACTAGACCAGACTGCTCAAAGCCCCATCCAGTCTGGCCTCGAACACTTCCAGGGATGATGAGTCCACAACCTCTCTGGGCAACCTGTGCCAGGGCCTGACCACCCTCACAGTAAAGAATTTCTTCCTCATATCTAATCTAAATCTACCCTCCTTCAGCTTAAGGTCATTCCCCCATGTCCTATCATTCCACACCCCTGTGAAAAGTCCCCCTCCAGCCTTCTTGTAAGCCCCCTTTATGTACATTTTGTGGTATTTTAGAGAAAAGACCAACACATATCAGTAAATTAAGAGTAAGTATCCCAACAACTTTCAGCAGAAATATTATTTTTTTATTTCTTACTCACTCAGGAAAAAACCCCTTAATTTGCCAACTCCTTTAATTAAAAATTATTAAAAGCTCTAACTTGCAATCAGAATTCTGTAACAAAAACAGTAACCCCCACATCTCATTCTGCAGCTTTTCATCACGGTATGAGCCAGACTTTAGCCATATAGCACCAGACACACTACGAACAACACAGCACAGTACAGTTCACCAAATAAAAATTCAAGTCCATAGTGCAGTGACAGATACTTGGATGCTACTGGGCAGTTCATGTTATAAACAGAGGCATTTCTCTTGAAAGTTCAATAAGGTTGAAAGCCAAAACAGTGATACGGCATCAGGGATTTATCATCTAATAATAAAAGAGTGTTTGTTCCTCCGGATCTGCTTCAAACAAGTGGAGTCTCATGCTGAAAGAGCAGGTTCAGTAGGCATGCAGCTCTTCAATTGCACTCCTCTTTGTATGCTTTATATTAAAGAAAGCAATTTAACTTTTGAGGACAAGAAAATTATCTTGAAACTGAAGTCCTGCCTAAGCTCAAGGCCAAGCTAGTAAAGAACATATAAAATTATTAAAAGGTCTTCAATTATTAAGATAGCTGGAACACTCACAACAGCTGTAATTCAGGGTGCCTACACATTTTAATTATATCCCCCAGTGTCAGCAGGTTATAGCTTTCCCTCTCCATCATGCTAAAATTTATCAGGCCTGGCCTGTCATAGCCTTTAGGGAAAAAAAAAGTTTAGGCCACATTGCTCATTCCTGCTCAAATCAGAGGAAAGCAGAACAAAAGTGGAAGTAACTGCAGTTTTCCTGCACCATTGGTGATGAAGCAGAGGTGGAAACACTTGAACACCCTCTCTTAATGATGCTTTGGAGATTTTTGGTGAAAACTAGGTATGGTATTACTGAATCCACTCATGTTATTCAATAAAGTACAAAAAAATAACGTAAGCGAGAATTTACAAGACTCTCAAAGCAATATAAAACAGAGGGGCACCATCGTCCAAGAATCCTAGAATGGTTTGGGTTGGAAGGGACATTAAAGATAATCTCATTCCAACTCCTGCCATGGGCAGGGACACCTCACAATAGACCAGGCTGCTCAGAGCCCCATCCAGCCTGGCCTTGGCTGAAGCTGTGCTGTACCAGGTATATACATAAATTAACTGGCCCCACTTGTACAAACAAACAAGGTTTCCTACTTAAAGATGTCAAGGCTTTTGGATCTTTGCCTCGCTCCTTATCAAGCACAAGTGAACACAACTGAACTCTGCAGAAATGATCTAGAGCAGCATTTTCTGGACCTCAAATTCCTACTCATGGACTTTGCTACAGCAGTAAACCCCTTCCCCACCCATGCAAGCTTTGATGCAAGGCACAACTCTGGCCATGTACAGAACAGACAATCTGCGGGTGTGCAGCTAAAATTAATTCTCTCTATATATATATTTCTTTTAAATATTCAACAAATTTAAAGCAAAACCATCCCAAGACAGTGACAGGGATGTTTGCTAACTCTTGAAAGACTGGAGGAGCTTTGACAGTGGATGGGCCCAACTGCTGATCTGCTGGTTCTGTATGTCCTGCCAGAACAGAAAAACCAATCATAGTTCCTTCACATGATGTACACTGATTAAATTTTACTGTTCTACTAAAATGCTCCTCTGGACTGTAAAGTATAATGTAAATGTACATTTAAAGTATAATATTACAAGTGAGTAAAATTCAAGGAGACAAAAATCTCATATATGCACAAGTACCCACAAAACTACACCAAGGACTAAATTAGATATTGGGATGTAAATACCAAGCAAAACTAACATACTGTAGTTTTGTAGATCCAGATTTGCCAAATCAAGCTCCAGCAAAACAGTGCTCTAAGTGCAGAACCTCATGCACCATCATTTCCTGTTTGCAGAGTTAGGATAAATCAAATGTTAATGATACGGTGCACTTGAAAAAATAAATCGTGATGGTAACACCGTCATGCAATGACATGTGAGGATTCTATGTCCAACCTCACCTGAACATTTTTGAGCTTAACAAGTGCAACCTCATATGTGTCAATGTTTAAAAGAAGGATGTAACATAGTAGTAGCACTGAATTTATGACTGCTTTTATTAAAGAGGCATCTTGGAAACCCCAGCTAACAACGGAACTCCGTTGTGGTAGATGCTGTCCAGACTTAACCTGAAAAGCCCTCAGTCAGAACAGTTTACAAATCAAATATGGAAGACATACCTAAGTTGAAGGACAGGAAATATTACTGTAATAATACTGATTTATGGAGGAACTGACCTACCTAAGGTCACAAAGCAAGTGTGACCCTCATCTCCCCAATCCCAGTCCATTAACTGCAAACTGTTCTTTGTCTTCCTCCTGAGGTGAGGAGTTGGCACAGCAAGGAAAGCACAGCTCCAACATTCTGTGTAGGATCTCAAAGGGCTTTTTAAATGTCTTTATCCTTCTTGGTGGACTAAAAAGGTTTATTCTCACACAATACTTAAGAACACAACTTACTGTCCCTTCTACACCATCTGTGTTCAGAAAATTTAGCACATACCATTGTCCTACCACCTAACAGCAAGTTCTCTCAACATAATATTCTGTTTATTTGCAGGATATACTGGTGTACTAAGTGCATTTTTAAAGTATTACATCACACTAAGCTGTTGAAAACACCCATTTCACAGGTGAACAAACTGAGATTAAATGATACAAGAAGCCTCTTTGCTGGATCAGCGGAAGGCTTGACACAAATTCAAGGAGCTCTTGAACTAAGATTCTATTCACAATAATAAACTTGCAAGATGTGCAGAGAAACCTGTTTAAAATTCATTTAACAGGTTCCACACAACAGAAAACAGTCACTGCAAAGCTAAGTGTTCCAAGACCTTCAACTTACACTGGCTGAAGCTGATGAAGAACAGCAAAAGAGGTCATTTCCAGGCTAGTGCAGAAGCAGCTACCCTTTCAGTGGCTCTAAGCTCTCCTGAATGCTGAGGAGAGTTTTTTAATGTTTTAAATACAACATTTGTATTTAAAATACACAATTCCAAGATACTCTAGGTCAGCCCTAAGGAATTTAAGTATAGGTTTAGTTATGGTTTCACTGGGAAGTTCTATGTATTTAAGCTGCTAGTGTAAATCATCATTATGGATGGTTAAACCATAAGCATCACAATGCCCCTTCAGCAGACACAGTCAGAAAACACCCGGAGCCTGGAAGCTGACAGGTGTCCTTGTTTGCTTATTTTTGTCTCAATCTCCCTGAAAGAAAGCAAAAAGCTCCCATTCCGGGTTAGCACAGGACCAATTAAGAACCTATTTTAATTGAGTGGAAGCCAAGCTTTCCTCCAGAGCTCTATGGGTGTTGTATTCACTGACCAGAGGAATTTCTCCCTTGTGTGACTCTTCAGGAAAGTTTCCTTGTGTGTACACAGGAGCTGGAGAGGCTCAGATGTCAAACCTTAATTGTTAGGCCACGTTTTTCTTTAAGATGATTTTTAGGTACCTTTAAACTTTTAATTTAAAGCACTAAAACCAAATAAGAGGTCAACTCTTCAAACACGGCCCATGTTAAACAAGAGCATTTATAGGGTTACAACTAAGGAAACAAGTGCATTTATAGGGCTGCAAGAGAAAAGCAACTTGAGCTTCTGCTAGAGGTGAAAGAGGTGGGAGGGAAGGGAATATAAAGAAAGTTTCAGGCAGTTTTTGCCTGACCTGCGTATTTTGACTTCTGATTTTTCTGCCTATCAAACAGCAACACACACAGACTCAACAAGTAACGCTCATCAGGGATTGAAATCTCTGCAGGAAAAAAGTCCTCAAAGGACAGGCTGTGTCAGAGCAGCTTGACTAGGAGATGCTGACATGAGGGAGAAGGACGGACCACCAGGGTTAGGAACCCACAGCAAGTAATGCCTCAACCTCTACTTCAGCTGCAGCTGGTCTGCAAGCCCTGCACCTCCCTAAGCCAGGAAAGCACCAGGATATCCTTCCTGTTACCTGGAATAAACCCCATTTCATCCACGGCTATTACAGAACAAAACAAGATGAAAAATACAAAAGCAAATGCACTGCTCCTGTAAAATCCAGGAGAAGGAGTTTTGCTTTTCCCTCCTGTGCCTGCAGCCTGGCGCCAGGGAACAAAACCCAGGTTCCAAGGACGGATGCTGTCAGAGACGATCCCATTGACGACACACAGCCATGAATGCCTTCTCCTCTTACTGTAAGGAATGAGGGGCGGGTGGGTGGTGTTATTGTTCTCCCCCAATTCCATCCTCAAGCCTGTCGTCGGGTACAGAAGCAGCCTTTATGCTGCAGTTGTACCGTCCCGTTTCCTGGCTTCTGTCAAGCTTAACAAAACCCAAGTACTAAACACATTTTATGCCTTGGAGTATCAAATGTTCTTTGCTATCAGTCGAAATGGAGCTCTGTTAATTTTCATTATTGCTTCATATGAAAATGTTAGCTCTATTCATATTCCATATTCAAGATGTTTAACCTGGGTTCACTGTATGAAAAGTCAATCATGTGTGCATAAATTCAATATATTTTCCCCATTTACTGCAGTACAATGAATATCTTACAGAGAGTGATGTTTGTGTCCTGATTCAAAAATATTATCTCTTTCTTTTGCCCAATTTATTTTGTATTTATTTGAGGTGAGGCAGGTATACTTGGGTTAAATAAGCTTTATCATAGCTCAGGGTTTATTATGTTTAGCACAAGAAAGAAATGCAGTGTAAGAGAAGGAAATAAAAAATCCATCTTCGAAATCATGCCAGCAAGTGGGAAGAAACACTTTTGCTGATAAACAGGAAATCTTTTATTTCTAAAGTTAACATTCTTAAGTAAAAAAACAAACACTTCAGCTAAATTTGTGGGTTTTAAAACAAACTGTGGCAAACATTAAGGGAACTAAATAGAAACCATCTTTCAAGATGGTAAAACTAGGACAACTGCAAACAGGAGGTATTAAACAAGCCACGACAACCAACACACACAACAGCCAATTTTAACACCAATTAAACATATCTGTGATCAAAACCTGGAAAAAACAAACTAGAGAAATCCCAGTCAAATTATTATGTAATAATATAAAGCCTTTACTATTATTTCTATTTCAGGAAGTTGCACATGCTCCAACCAGTGTCCAGTGTGCTCAATGTACTCTACAACCTCGAAAAAGGCAAATGAAGAGAATCCTTGCTCCAGAAAAAGCAGGGCACAGTCCATGACTACAGAAAGTGGGGGTAGAAGGGTGAAAGAATTACTTAATGCAGCTCAGCTTCGAAAACATTTTGGCAGGGTTCTACTCTACCTCTGCAAAAGCACCAGTTTTGTGCTGTTCATGGGAACTTTTACATGCTTCTCTAAATTCAAATAAAAAAGTAAAAGCAGAGGACATCAGTCCTTGACTTTCTCCCTCTTCCCCTTTCCTTTCTGCAAGTTTTCTCAATAATTTAAATGAGAGATCTAAAGGGAATTTTGCATCTCTGTGCCCTGTGCTGAAAGTGAAAGCTGGATTTCACTTTAATAGCAGAACTGAGAAGTTTCCTTCCAAAATGAAAAAGCAACATTGATATATTTTTTCCTTAAACAAAAATAAAAATCAACTACACACAAGAGTTTCCTTTCATCAGTCTCTGTATTCTCTCAAGTTTTTTCACCTATTGGGAAAACAGACTGAGCCCAATCAGCAGATTAACACGCAACATGCGGTGACAGCAGGGACTGCCCATATCAGGCACAGGTTTCTTACGGGCAAACATACTTTTTCCTGCAGGTAAAACTAAGATTTTTATAGTTAGTGAAATATAACGTGCTAGGGGATAATAAGCACTGGTGACCGATGTCCATCAGGCTGCTACCCACCAGTGCACCTACTCTGGGCATGCTGCTGTACAGCAGTGAGTACTGGGCAGACTGGGACACTGGGGAGGGAGATCAGTTAATGCGTGAAAAGTGCTTTGAAGCTGAAAAGCAAGAAGTGCCAAGTATTATATCTTATTTCAGCAGCTGATCAAGCTTATGATAAATGCAATGTATCTTTAAAATCAAACACACAGGTAAGGAAAAGGCAGAAATTCAGCTGCAATATTTCTACCTGCAAAATACTCCATATGATGACACAGATGTTGTAACCAATTCTTACTGTACAGAAGGAATGCAAGCACCCAAACAAGAACAAAACTTTTCTTCAAAATACTGGGGTTGAGACAGCAGCCGTGTGTTTCACTTAGTGTGGAGCATTAAAAGGAACTTAATATTCCTGCAAAGAGGCGATTTGGAGGAAGCCCTGCTCTAATTTCTCTCTCCTCTTTAGATTCATAAACCAACGCCAAAACACCGACAACTAAATCGATGCCAATATTGGGCTATCAAATTATTTACCTTTGGTGGGGGGAGATAAAGAGTTTTAACGGAGTGAAAGCAAGGAAGAAAAACTCGACTTCAAAGCAAAAACTAATTATGTGTTTTACTAATTACATTTTAGAAAGATACACAGGGCATTACCAACGAACCCTGCAAAACTGAAAACACAACTGTGTCTCGGGCTGCCTTGGCCTGGAAAAGAGCTCCTGAGAATTACCAAGGGATTCCTGCTTCCCGCAAACACAGCGCCACTAATATTCTCCAGATTTGCTGGCCCTGCTACGAACCATCTCAAGAAAATGTTTACATTAAAGTCGGGTTCAGCGAGGAGGTCAGCTAACTTTAAGGCTTTAAGAAATCAGCAGCCGTCTTGTCTCCTGAGCAGTGCAGGGGGATGGGGAAACTTTTTTTTTTTTAAAGAAAATCATTAACTTGCTACATGGACAAAACCTCAGTTTTTCAGTCTCTTTCATTTGCTGTCAGTGATGTGAAAGTTTTGGGTTTTTGTTTGGTTTTTTTCCCCCTCAATCTTTAGGTGTCCATCAATAAACTGTCAGACACACGGTGTGATTGTTGGGGCTGTCCTGTGCAGGGCCAGGAGTTGAACTCTATGTTTCTTGTGGGTCCCTTCCAACTCAGGACTATGATTCTATGATTCCCAAAGTTTCTGCGTGCTCTGAAGCTGCTTTTAGCCTGAGCCACACCTCACATTTTAAACCTATAATGAGAATAACCGGCACTATCTCACGCAATTAGCTGCAATTTTTATCAGGTTTCTGACTTTCAAACTGCATGTGTACGTCACATAAACAAGATAAGGAATTTATATTGTATGTATTCAGCTTTTATTAGTTAAAAATTGCTTTGATGAGCACTGATTGGCTGTCAGATGATTTTACATTACATTCTGTACTACACAAGAATCAATACAATCTGGTTTTATTTGAGCCAGGCTCCTAAGCTTACTTCTTATTTGCATCTCGCTACTGATAAATGATAGCAATAAAAGTGTGGCATTCCACAGGAAGAAGGTGAGATTTCACTCCATCTAATTGTTTAAAGTAGGAGAAACAGTATTCCCACTAGGAAATAAATGCCTTAAAGGCTTCCACTGGTGTAATTGTATTGCAAAGGTCTAACAGCTCTATGCTGAGCGAGAATAGCTACAAATACAACAATAAAAAGTCAGTTTTTCCTGTTCTTTAATTTTTTATAGCTATGTATACATGTAAACACATCAGAAAAGCACAGCCTTGGTTAGAGGTTCTTATAAATAATCAAAACCCCGAGACCTTGTGTGCGCTGTTAAATGAAATCAGCTGCGCCTCGGCAAAGAGCATGAAGGCAACTGGTGATATTTGCTTCTCCCACAAAACATGTTTAGCAGATCGGGGTTATACAGACTACAAAAATCCCAGAACCAGTTCCTAACAGCACACAAACACAGGGAAGGTAAATACCTGTGCTGTGTTCTGGTTCTGTCTCATTAACTTTAATTTATCTCTGTACTAAGTGCAACTACTTTACCAAGTTAAAAAGCATGAACGTGCATGTGAGAGCTACACAGGGAAAAAGAGAGGTAGAAAGAGACAAATAAGACCCCAATTAGAAATAACTGGTGTACAGAAATTATTTGATTAAGTTAAAAGCCTGAGTTAGCACAGGGAATGGATGCAGAAAACTTTCAGAAGGAAACTGCTACTGTCCATTTTTAACTTGGGAAGTCAGCTTTTCTGCAGGGTCTGACTCTTTTGAGCAACTCCTTTTCCTGCTCAGTGAATCCCAAAATGATTTCCAAAGCCTTCACTCATTTTGACACAAAGGATACAGGAGACTGTTTAGACTCCTAATAAGCCCGGAGCCGTTAAAGCCGCACAGTCCTGTTAAACACGGGATGGCGGCAGCCAAGAAAACAATTCCTTGGAGAGGAAAACAGCCAGCATGTGCCCTCATGTAAAAATCACATTCCAGAAGAAAAGAACTTCTTTGGGCTGGCGTGTGATGTGACTGTAAGATGCTTATTGTGCACGGAGGGGCTCCCTTTCCCTAGAAAAGGGACATTTAGTTCACCCACCCAACGTGGCCATCACCACCTGCTGAAAAGCTCAGTGCTTGGCAAGTGCTGGTACTGCTGTCATCTGGCAATTGGTAATAAATATTAGGGATATATTAACATGGAATCTTCTGGAAGTTAGGCAGGAAATTTTTAAAATTCTACAAGAAACGTTCCTTTTCTTTTTTTTTTTTTTCTCCTACCAGGAAAAGCTGAACACCCCTTACGAGCTCCTCAGAGGTAAATATAAAAAATATAAAATTACATGCATGTAAAGTCCAGTAATCTCAAACTATACCATAACAAGGGAAAGAGCACAACTCAGTAATTAACACATCACCACGTATTTCTTCCAATTCAGCAAATTTACAGCTGAAAACAATTCCGCAGAACCCAATTTAATTACATTAAAAATTATGCAACTTATTTTATTAAAAGGGGATTGATTGCTCTACAAAGAATTTAGATCCAACAATGACCTTCTATGCTACTGTAAAAGGTGTTCAGAACCCAATGAACATACAATAAGGCTCTAAACCAGAAACTAATTAGCTCACACACAAAGTATTAAATCTGTTTCACAAATTATGTAAATCATATAAAAAATGAGGTATAATACCAATGGCAAACTTTATAGTGCCAAAATGGAATAAGCTGTATGTATACCTGCCTTCAAATTAACTAAAGCAATTATACTGTAAAATCATTAGCCCAAGACATAGTTTAAAGTCAAGCTTTAATAACTTAATGCTACATGTATTTTCTAACCACAGAAAAAGCATTACATACATTTACACTTCCCACTAAATTTAGAGGAGGTTATGCTGCATTAAACCAAGCAGGAAAAATAAAGTATTAAAAAAAGACACGGAAAGAAAAAAAGAATGCCAATAATGTTTACTGCAGAAAATATGCACAAAATCAAACCATCATTTCCTCTGGAGCTCTGTTTCCCCATAAAAACAATATATTATTATGCTTTTTGTAACACTAGCACATTTATTCTAACTGTTCCCACCAAAAAAATTAAATAAATAACTCTTCTGAACGATGAGAACATAAAGCACCATTTTACATGATCCTGGCAATACTTTCAAATGGCACTTATCTGGTCTCATGGTTCTGCATCTCCTATGGCCAAAAAAATCTCTTACTACTTCACTTCGGAGCAGGTGGAGCAGCCGCTCACGGTCCGAGTGTCTCTCTCCACGAGGAGCGGTGCTGCCTCCACAATCCCAAGGGATGGGCTGAAATGTTTAATTTTTTTTGCAGCTGGGGAGTGCTCAGAGACCCTCATGTGGAATCCTAATGGGATTTCCAACCTGCTTTTCCTCCTTTTTAATATAACTGCCCTAGGGCTTGATGCATCTATGTAGGAGTGAAGGAACTGCAAATAAGGCATAAATAAACAAGTTTTCTTACTCTGCTCAAAAGTTACATTTGTTATTGCCATTTTCACAGCACTGGGGTGTATGAGAGAAAATTCTTCGTGCCATCATGCAGGAGGACAAAGTTTAGGCAGAGGGCTGTGAATCATCTACCTGTTACTTTTCACAGGGGTGGCTCTACTGTTTCTTCATGTAGCCCCCTCAGGTGTGACTTTTCAGATGCTTTGGGATTCCCTCAGTGTAAAACCAAGATACTGTGTGCATGATTTATGTCTGCAAACGTGCACATAAAAAACACCTGTGTAACAGTTCTCCTGGCCTCATGTGAGATGAATGCATTTTTTTGGGGTAAAACTAAAAGATGGAGCACAACCGTGATGCTGTATGTGTGTTTAGAAATAAAGATTATACTTCAGCTTTAACAAATAAAGATTCAGACCATTTCAAATCTCTCCTAGCTGTTCACAGCCAAGTGTCACCGTCAAACTTTTAGCAGACAGAAACATTTTTTGCATTGCTACAATTTATTTTTTTAATTTTCATTTAAAGGAAAACAGCTTTTTTTGTACATCAGTGTTGTTTGATAATCATGAACTACACAAGCTCAAATTTGGTGCTTCATACCCCTTCCAGCTAATGTCCTGTCAGAATACATGGAGCCTAAACACTGCTCTAGGAATGGACATGACTTTGTTGTGCCAGAGAGGAGGAACTGCAGATCTTTCAAAAATTAAGGGAGAAAGGTAAGAAATTTTCTTGTTTCCAGAAAAAATGAGTAATTAAACTTCAAATTTCTGAATTTGTTACAGAAGTTTTAAATACTACAAATCCAATGGGAGACTGATCAGCAGCGAGGTCAAGTGGCCAGAGGTGTACAACAACTATTTTAATGTGTCTGCATATCTGCAATCACTAATCCCATGTAATCAATACACACAGATTCCACATTTACTAGGGGCTGCTATAATATTGTTTTAATATCACCTTCCTACAAACAGTACAAAAATGACGGGTGTATGCAGGGAAGAATTACTTGGGATGAAGGAGGGAATGGAAAGAATCACAGAGGGTAGAAACTGGGAAAATCTGGGCCATATCTGTGCTAACCTGTGGTGAAAACCAGTGACATCAAAGCAGCCAAGTGAGAAAGGAAGACTGCAAGGCAGGATCAAGGATTGAATCTTCTAATAAAATGCATCTGACTGGAAAAAGAATTTCCTTGCCTCAGAGTAGTATTCCCACGGTGACCACGCTATGATAGAAATTGTCCCCTAAATATCAGCTGCCTCTTCATGTTGCATGATCACCTCCCTCCCCTCTCCCAAACAGAATGTAACCACTGTGGCAATTACAGTGACTGATGACATGTAAATATTTAATACAGTTTAGGTTTTGTCTTTAAAATGCGTTTGTGGAAGCAAAGTCAATCAGTCTCCAGATCCAACTCTGGAACTCAGTTATGGAGAATAAGTATTGAAAAGGAGACAGTCAAGGCAAGTCAATTTGTCTGCCTGGAGCTCTAAGGGAAAAAAATATTTGCTGCTATAAACTGCATTTCTAATTTGTCAAAATAATTCAAAATTAGATCTCTGTCATCAAAACAGATGCAACAAAGCTGGTTCCCTGACAGTGTTTAATCTGTTCCTTTCTGACTTACTGCTCGAATCCTCACACGTGCCAAATGCACAGCACTTGTGAATCACTTAATCTGCTTCCTTTGAAACCCATCATCAAATGCTCATTTCTGCACAGTTAACGGCAGAGTCTTTGTAATGTGTTTTCTTTTTTAAATGTAAATCCAGTGTCTTGGGAAGGTTGGGGTTTTTTGGTTAGGTTTGGTTTTGGTTTTTTTTGAACACAAACCTATGAAGCCTTGTTCCATGCTTTTAAACAGCAATGCTAAGTATAACACGTTAAAGTGAAAAGATGTCATGGATTTGAAAATTCCTTACACTGTCATATTTCCTCCTCTACACACCTGTAATATATTTAAAAATATTTTTAAAAGAACAAAATTATACTTCTGATATTTCTATCTGTTGTTTCAAGAGCACTAAACCCCTTTTTATCATCAGCTTTGAGATATTTATATTTTTAAGGGAAAACAGAGACAGAAAATGAATGAATGAAAAGGTCACGAAATACCCTAAAAACAAACAGCAAGAAAAACATAATTTCAACTGCATTACAGCTCCAATTACTACTTACACCCGACTTTCCTGGGTTAGACTGTATCTCGATCAATGATATCCCAGCTGGTTTTAGTTGAAAAAGTTTCCATTTCTATCTCTACTAATGGTGCCACTGATAAAGAGGGAGAAATCCATCGCGTCTGCCGCAGAACTGAAACTCCATCGAGGGATATATATTCATTAACACATGCAGGAACTGAAACCGTCAGGGAACATATATATTTATGAACCCTTGCCCATACACATAATATTTTGCAAGTATAGAAATCCAAACGGGGAAGTAGAGTGCAAGAAGCATACCGGTATTAAAAATACGCCAGGGAAAGGACAGCAGATCTTCCATCTCTAAACACTGAATAAAAGATCAGAGGGAAGCAGAGTTGCATGAGAAACTCTCAGCTTTGCCCTATCACCCTGTACTACCATATTTAATTCCCACTTTTAATTTCATTAAGAGCACACTGTCTGCAGCTACAGATACACCAGTTAGACCAAAAGAAAATAACATATACAAGGTTAAGCGCTCTCAGAAGTTGCTGCCGTAGCTCAGCTGAACCTTGCACTGCTCCTTCCTCTTGTTTTATTGCTCTTCTGATTTACACTGACGTGCAGGTTTAAAAATGCCCTCAGAAAGGTGGCAGGAGGGTATTCTCACTCCCTGCTTCTGTACAACTTTGGCAGAGAACAAAGGCACGGCAAAATCATGGCAGTCTGTTTTAAACAACCAGTTCCCCCTTCTACACAAGCTGAGAGCACAAATGAGCCGATTTCTGCTGTGCCCGGGACCAAAAGCCCAGCCAGAGACCTGCAGCCCAACCCCCTGAGTCCCAGCATCCCATCCCCATCCCCATCCATGAGCCCACAGGGAGCTCAGCACAATTCCCTGCAGGCTACTCTAGCTGGATATTAGCTACAACATTGTCACAGGAAAAAAACCCTTAAACTGTAACGAAAACTCATCTGAATTTTGCTCATTTTGCTTCCCTCTGCTTGTATGGAGGGTTTTGTTCCCTTGTTTTGGGGAGGGAGTGCAGGGGAAGGCTTGGAAACGGTACATAAACCACGAAAATATCCCAACACATGCACCAAGGCTGCAAACTTTATGTTTTCTCACATACTGCTCCTTCATGCTTAAAAGACAAAACAGAGGAGCGTGAAGCAAAGCTTTGGCTAAAAGGAGTAACTGTAAAGCCCAACTCCTTTGACAGGGTCCTTTTCAAATTCCCATTCATCTTCCAAGGAAAGCCAGTCTGGCATCAAGGATTCAACAAGTTATATCGTAACAGAGTCCTTGTGTGTTCTTAAAATAAACATTTCATCTCTTTGCGTGGAAATGGCATCTCTTTCAATTTACATCTCTGGAAACAAAAGGCCCTGAAAAAGTATACAGAAAAAGCTGGAAAAACCCCATTCTAGTTTGCAAAACCAAAGTAAGATATACAAAGGAAATGAACCTGTGATACTATTGCTGTAACACAAACATTCACTGGCCACCACCACCATTTAATTCACATTACGTGCTTTTTTTTAATCCTGGGTTCTTCAATTTAGCAATGATGAGCCACATTAAAAACAAAAACTTAAATAATTGCATTTTTGTAGATTGTGCTGTGTTTAAGGCCAAAACCATCTGCAAAACTAAGCAGGAAAAAGTCCTTTTTTTTTCACTAATGGATTAGTATAAATGTCTGTTGGAAAAACAGGTTGGAGAGGAAAAGAAGGGCAAATCCAAGATATTTATATAATTTTCTTTAGGCATCCAGTTTAGATATCCAGCATTTTGAATCATCTTCCTTGAGGTGTCTGTCTGTCTGTTCAATGGATTTCTAGGGAACTTTGATTCCTATTTGTAACTACTTGCCAAACAACTTCAGTGTCTGTGTTAACCAGTGTAAATATTTCCATACGTGTTTCAAGTGGGTCCTGAACCAAATCCCTCAATTTTGATTTGATTTTCTTTTAATATTTAGACATGAAAGTCAGAGCTTAAGTCTGCCTCCATTTTAAATTTTAAAAGTTAATGAGATTATAGCCAAGCAACCATACAAAGGCCTGAAAACACACTTTGTAGCAGAAATTACTTTGTTCTGGGACAGTTTTTGAATACAACTGCAACATGAACTCTCCTGTACTGGCAGCACATCCCCATCTATCCATCCCCAATGTTTTGTGTTCTGTGCACGGCTCTTCCACAGCCAAAACCAGACTTCCAGAGTCCGGTGCACCAAAATCCATACTCATGCTACAACCAAAGCACACAATTTAATTTGTGGACATTTTATGAACTATGGAGCCAAATTAAAAGAGCTACCAAGAACCCAAGCCCAATTTCCTGCCTTTTCTGTCTCTGTATTTCGACTGCACCATGTTAATAATCAACTTTCCCACTGGATTTCCTCCTGTGTAAGGAAGGGACTGACCTCCGACTCATCAGCTCTTTAGAAATGATTTATTTAAATGGCCAACATGAAATTGGAATGGAGGCACAGGCTACATCTGAATGTCCTCACACACTGAAATAAACACAGATGGGGAAAATTTTGGTGTGCTGAGCACTCCAAAACCATGCTCCCATTACACTGGAGGGGAAGATCGGGAAGCCTACATGAAAAGCCATCACTTGGTGAGGTGGGAAATATGCACCACAAGCAGCCTGTAAATACACAGTTTAGAATTAGTGAAAAAATGGCAAAACCTGGGAAAAGCCACTCTTTAGAGCCAGAAATAAGAAACCACCCTGTGCCATCAAAATGCCCATAGAGAGGAGACTTTGAGGTTAGTAATAAGGAAGTGGATTCCAAGCGTTCTCCTTCTGCCCTTCATATAAAGTTTCTGCTGTGTTAAAAATACATTGCTTAACAGGGTTCCTCCACCACGGTGACACAGCTACATTGCTTTGGCACAAGCCAGACAAGCACAGGGATAATGTAACAAAAAAATACTTCACTTGAGTTATCCCCAACTCCAAACTTCTGGCAATTGATTGACACTTTGTACTGCTACAGAAAAAAAACCCCAAACACACAAACATATACTTCTTACCATTCCAAGTACCATGAAAACCCAATTTTATGGTTGTATATGTAGCTAAGGTATTTTTCCCATCACCATTCTCAGGCAGCATGCAGCTCCAACCTGGCTGATATGGAGAACAGCCACACACCAGAGCCATTGGAGGGAAATCTGTGGCAGCCCATTGCTATAGTAACTTCCAATCTCACAGAACATCAACAAAGTTGATTCGTCTGTTATAACTTGGATTTTGCTTGTTTGGGCTGAAGGCTCTGGCCAGATGACTGTTCAAATGAAAAACAGTTTTTTGGTTTGTGATGGGTTTTGGGGTTTTTTTTGTTTGGTTTTTTTGTTGTTTTGTTTTTTTTTTTTTAATTAAAACCCCTAAGAAAACACCAATTATTGTGCTCTTTAAGGTCGGGTGAGAGGAAAGGAATGAGGTCCATGCAGAGAACCCAGGTGAGGAAGAGAAGGCACAGGAGTTGACCCAGCAACATCACAGCAGTATTTCCAAATGGAAACTAGTTTCTCCTGTGAAAAGCTTTTGCTGTAGAAATGTTTGGCAAAACTCACAATTTCCTGGAAAAAGCCAATATAATTTCCTCCTGCTTCCCCTCCTCTCACCCCACGTTTTTAAATGTTTTAGGTTGCTGCTGCAAGTGGTACCAACAAGCACAGCTTCAGAGAGAAGGCAGGAAAGCACTGAAGCAGCTAAAGCTCTCAATAACAACTCTGGAGGCAAAAATACCCTGGGATATATATTTTATTTCATTTTCTTCCTCTTCTGGGGTATGGGGAAAGGATAAAACAGCAAGGACCTTTTCTAGCTTTCAATAAACCTCACATAATGGTGATAGTTTAGCATTTAGTTTCCTTAGGAGTGATGAGAAAAAACTCTAAGTGGTCTTTGCTATCTCTGCATTTTAAAGCTGGTCAGAAAATGGTTTTATGCAAAAACTCTTCCCTAGAAGGGAAAAAAAAGTTTTCTGGTCTACCACAAAAAGGCAGTTTTCTACAGAATGCAAAAGCTGTTTCAAGGAAAGTATTAGTGCAATTGAGAACTTCATTTTCTGTTCAAGACCAGATTGCAAAATTTTTTAACCAGCTGTTACAGTTAAAACTGTTCAGAATTGGTCATTGTTTACTGCTTCCTGCATTATCAAATCCAACATCTGATGCCCCAAGACTGAGGCTTTCAGGGCAGAAACTGCCCCTTTCTGTGCACAAAGCACCCAGCAAACGCTGCTGGAGCATGCTAGGGAACTAATGAAGTAATGGAAATACGGAGATAATGAACTCTTTCAAGTGCTATTTTAATTTTTTCTGTCATACAAAACATCTATTTATGTTCTAAAACTCTACCACCTATAACTCTACACCAAAATATTAAACTGTTAACATTTTGTCTACAACAAAGTCAGCTGCCTGTAATGAAAAATACACAGAACGGTCACATTTACAGTAACAGTCCTTAAATCCTCACCGAAAGCTTCACCCTCTGAAGAAACACCTTCTGAAATGCCAGTACAGAATATTAGTTTCTATTTTACTGACATGCCACAAAAAATACCCACACAGTGTAATCTGATGCATTATCATCTCAGAAGCTAAATGTGATATCAAATTTACTGAGCCAATTTCAATCTGCAGGAAACCAGAACTTTATTATTATTATTATTATTATTATTATTATTATTATTATTATTACTGCTTCATTTTGGTGCAAGTTTCGAGCTCTGTGGTGTATTTAAGGTCCCTCCACACAGGTCAACAGCAAGTGCTTTGGAAAGGAGTCAATGGCAGAGAGAAGGTGGCATTTCGGTGGTTTCAACGCCCAGGATAAGCAAAGAGAAATGGTTTAAACCCAATGGAGCGCTGATTTCTTTGCTGAAACACCTTTGCTTCTCTCTTCCCACAGCTCCTCTGAGACACATGGCTCCATTTGGCTACCAGTGCTGTTGTCTGAGCAATTCAAGGGACATGCCAACATGGAGAGAAAGGTAATTTCATTAGTGGCAGCATTAACTTTACACCTGAATCTTCACACATGGATGAAGGAGGTGCATCAATTTACTGTACAACCTTTTCTCCCACTGGCAAAGCTTCCCTGTGCCTTTGAATGGAGCAGAGCAGAGGACTCCATGTCCACGCTTAGGTCACTCCTTCAAAAAAAGCTTCTTCTGTAAAATAAACAGTTATCAAATGCAACTCCAACACATCTCAAGCTGAGAAAATAATTAGTTCATGCTACAATTGCTACAAAAATGAAGAGGGAATAAATGACCAAACACAGCTCTGCACATGCACTGCTCCAACAACTGCAATCATGAAAAATATTCCTCACACTCCCTAGCCCAGCATTAACCACCAGCAGAAGAGGTAAAATGACAAATATTTCAAGAAAATATATACACTGAGGAAATAGGCTTCACTTACAGTGCTGAGGTGTTCTTATATGAATTTGATGATGTCTCTTTTTATTTGGAGTACAGAACTCTGGTCTCACTGCCAGAGGATCATTTAAATGTCAAAGGGAAACAAAACAGTCATAAGATTGTCTCATCTTGGTAACACAGGGATGTTACATGTAGTTATATATATATGCGTGTGTCTATTTCTGTGTGCATGTTTTATTTTACCATAAAAGACTGGTTACACCGTAAGCCCATCAGGGGAAAATCCAGTTCGAATCACTCAAACTTCACATTTGGTATCTCAGGTCCCCTGCAAACACAGCAGGGCACAGTGAGGCCTCAGTGCTGCCTGCAGCCCTGGGCACTGCTCTGCTGTTGTTTTTTAGGAAAGTAAAACAACTGGAAAGTTGTTAATTCTCTTACAATTCCTTTTTAAACA
Source organism: Aleadryas rufinucha (assembly GCA_013397815.1). Classification (NCBI taxonomy): domain Eukaryota; kingdom Metazoa; phylum Chordata; class Aves; order Passeriformes; genus Aleadryas; species Aleadryas rufinucha. The sequence continues at coordinate 90,295 of VZTH01012918.1, read as the reverse complement.
CCCATGAGGCCAAAGGCCTCTAAACACTAACGCAAAATGCAAAACATATGAAAGCAAAACCAAGGGGAGTTTGACTCAGACTCTTCTGCAGACTTGCACATCAAGGAAACATCCAAGGAGCAGTTTAGTCCTCGAGGTGAGACGCCCGTGACACCACACAGGGGTGGTTTTAGCAGCTCGGGATCAGAGACTGCTTGGACACTCAGCTGGAAAATGAGATACAGAGCGGAATCCCAACTGCAGATCCGAACAGCAGAGCTGTGGCAGAGCAGGGAGCAGCTCCCACCCACACGGCTGTTTCACCTGGCTGAGGAGGGAACGTGGTGCTGCATTACGTCCATCAGCTTTCTGGAGCTAAAAGGCCAAATCTTGACCCAAAACACAATTATCAAGGAGCAGGGGAATGAAGAATGCTGTGTATGGGTAAGGGGGAGGCCCAGGACTTGGTGTATTTGGGCAAACGTGTGGACCCAAGGGATGGTGCTGACGAACTCTGCTCTCTGAAGCAGCCTGGTGTTGCTTTCGGGCTCAGAGCAGGGGCACAACACAAAGGTGGAAAGGACCAGGAGGGGGAGAGAAGCCTTGAAGTCAGAGGAAATGAGCAAAAAATGAGAAAAAGCCAAAACACGTAGGAGTAAACGACGGAGTCACTGAAGTGGCTTGAGTGGAAGGTGATCACCACCTTCTCCCAGCAGCACCTTTAATCATCCCTGATGCAATTTCACTAAAGCAAATTCTATTTAATTTCATTGTGCCTGACCAAGCAGTGCAATTCCTACTAGCTGGACACTTTCTAGCCTTCATCAGGCTTTTGCAATAGCACTCATTCCCTCGAATTTATCAGTGCATTTATCACAGCGGTTCCAAAAGCGCCAGCTCCATGAGGCAGAACCTGGTGCTCAATACTTTATTTGTATTCAGCAGATCGACCTTTGCATTCTGTCCTGGTACGCTGATAATTTCCCCTGTTTCCAAGAGAACTCCTACTGCCCTGCCACACAATCACTGCCTCGTCTGACGAGCAGAGCACTTTCCTTCACATCAGCTTTGGCCCCTGCATATTTATACAGCATTTAGCAGCTCAACCAACTAAGTTTAACCCATAGATATTTAATTTGTTTTTGCTACGAGAACAACAAAACTCAGCTATTTAGTTTAACCCCAAATTTCACAATGTTAGTGATCCTTTTGCGAAAAAAAATAAATTCAAGAACAACAATCAAAGATCAATTTCAGAATCTTTACATACAGGATGCACTTGAAAAAAATTAATATGTATATATATCTTGTAGCAGTGTGATTTTTACTGCCAATCTAAAAGACATCACACACACAATAAAAATCCCAGAGAATCTTTTCCTTCCAATTGTTTTAGCACATAATCACTTGCTAGTAAAGCAGCAGGAGATTAATGATGAAAGGAGATTATAAATTATATCAACATACACAGAAATAGGTAAAAGTTCTACAAAAATACAGTTATTCAAGTTCTTCTCATGCATTATTCTTAAAATATATCCATCATCATGTCAGCTCTTCCCTTGCAAGTCAACATTTCTTGAAGTTTGGGGTTTACACTTGCACTGCTGGATATTTTAACAGTAGAAAATGTGATCTATGTGGCATAATTCATCTTTTGCTTGGACTGGATCCAGGTCAAAGAGCTCCATATTTTCAGCCCATTAGTCATGGGAATTACAAGTATTATACAGTTGCTTTTAATTGGTAGTTCATGCTCAACCACTGCAAACCAGCCTATGATTGCAAAACTAGCTAAATTATATTCTCAATAAAACATCATCCAGCCTGCAAAGAAAAAAACCAAACCAACCCTGTCCCAAAGCAAATTACATCTCACATGCATAAGTAAAATATAACTAGCTCCACACTCAACGATCATGGGAAAAATGTTGATGACCAGCCCCGACTGGCCAGCGGAGCAGAGCTCCAGCCCAATGCCACGTTCCACCCCAGCTCCCTCTCAAAGGAAAGTCGTTCTCAATGCTCGAGTGGTCAAACACAACATAAAGTAGCAAGCACTAAAAAGTTAATTGAATGTTTGCCAGGAGACGTATGTCCCATTTTTATACTGGATAATTAATTTCTTTGTTTTTATAAGAATTTTAAAGAGTGACCAACATGCACCCTGAGGGTAATGATCTTCATTCAAGGGAGACTTCTGACTTTTTGTGGCACAGGACTTATTTGTAACTGAAAACGCTCCAAGATTGTTCTCCTGTAGGTGCACACTTTTAACATTACACAAACTCTTGCATCTATTTAATCTTAAGCAGCTGGTATCTTTGCACACCTCTCCTAAGAGATGATCACTTTCATTCAAGGATCTCAAAAATAAATTTTTTCTTAACATTGTTTAGAAGCAAGGTGAGAGAGACACAGGTGAAGCACCTTGGGATGGAGGCACAGTGGAAGGGACTGCCTCTACTTCTAGTCATGTATTTTCAAATTACAAGAACTGTCCTTTTTCATCATGATAGTCTCTAAACCCTATTACACACAGTAACAGGGCTTTGCTGTTGACAGTGTGAGCTACTCATTAAGATAAACTGCAGTTTTGGGGTTTAAAAATGTTTTTCTTAAGTTACTATCAACCCTGTCAGGATTAATCGCTTTACAGTATACTTAAACTGTCAAAACAGTTCCATATTTAGAGCCAGAAAGGAAATATGGACTATTAGCATCTCACAACACAGGCAAAAGCTTCAACTTACCCACAGACTTCTGCTCTACTACTGTTTTGGAATAAAAATCCAGAATTATCTTTACCATAATTATGCTTTTGCTGTTTACAATGAATGCTGCTGTAAGTTAAAATTTTAATCTTTCCCATGCTGTTGCCATCTGTGAGTAACTTTTATTGCCTCTGCAAACAAGGTCTTTAAACAGTCAGCCCCCTATACTAAAGAAAATATTGACAAGTAAACAAGCAGCATTGTGCCTCTCTTGTCAAACCCTCCGTGTGACAACTGCAGGAACTGCTGCTGATTATAGCTGTCAGAAAATGTACTGGCTACGTATGTGGCATTTAAGTTCCTTGGGCCTTGCCATTAAACATGACAAACTATCAGAATGACCACAGAAACACCAAACTCCTGAACAAGTGAACTCTAAGATTTAGTAAAGCTTTCATCTGTTTGTGCAGTTTTTGGACTGTGATTTTTGACTGTCATTCCAACTGCTGAGTCATCTAAAATTATCTCAGTTAACATAAAGAGATGTTTCTTATCAGCAGTAAAAACAGAACTAGGACAGGAGTCTGAAAGAGTGACAGGGCGATTACATGGTTTAGCTGCTCACCTGGGCTGGCTCATGCAGGTCTGAGCACGTTTCCACTCCAAAGGAATCAACAGGCATTCACTCTGCACAGCCACCTCCAAGCTCCTCACTGCTATCACTACTATAAGATCTTTAAAGAAGTTATTTTCACTGCATAAATATCTGTATAAGAGCAAATTTTAACCTATTTGCATCATAAAAGACAACCTGGTGCAAAGGTGAAGCATCTTTCTACTGCCAGCTTGACCTTCTTCCAACTCTCATCTGAATTGCTGGCAGCAGTAGAGTGCCAGGAAAACAAATTCTGCCATCCACCTCCCTTCAGTCTGCTCACTGTGCAGGTTACCTGCATGCTGGTTTGGGGTACAAACACTCACACTGTCAGGTCACCTTTCAATTTCACTCCTGGATTGCAGTTTTCCTACTTGAATGAAACTCAGAGAATTGCAAAATAGTTTGGATTGGAAGGGACCTTAAAAATCATCCAGTTCCAGCCCTGTTCCATGGGCATGAACACCTTCCACTAGACCAGGTTGTTCAGCGCCCCATCCAACCAGGCCTTGAACACTTTGAGGGATGGGGCAGCCACAGCTTCTCTGGACAACCTGTGCCAGGGCCTTGCCACTCTCATAGTAAAAAATTTCTCCCTTGTATCTAATTACCCTCAACCTGGACACTGCAGTTCCAATTAAGCTCCACCAGTGAGACTCAGGTGATGGGCACAAAGGCTGGTGTGGATATTCCTATAAGGAAGACTTGTCTTTGCATCCTCCTTTGCATCTGGAAATGCATGTATGCATTTATGTATGCTGAAAATTTAGGGCTCCTGCCCAGTCAGCAAACTCAGCTGAGGGGAACTTGTTTGTCCTCCAGGGAGAGCAGTGGGGACGCACTGGGGCATCACCAGCACATGGATTGCTGCCTGCAGCTCATGGACATGTCCACACATCCCAGCTGGAGTGAAGGCAGCACCAGCCCCTCAGCAGAGCAGCCCAGTCCAGGGCAAAAGCACCTACAGATCAGACCTGCAGGTCTTCTGCAGGTGAATGGAAGAGATTTCACTTCCAATCCAAGTAAGGCAAACTAGAAGGGAAATCTCCTCTCTTCACACTACCAAAATGACAGAGAAGATGTAAAATGAGTGCTCCTTTTGCAGAGCAAGAAAAACCTGTACTCTGCCCTCTCCCAGATCTTTGTTGACATGATGACAAATAAAAAAAGAAAACCTACTGTTTCTTGTGGAAGTGAAAATATGTTTAACAGCTTGTGCACACAGATATTTAGCAGACAAAGCTGCGGTGATGATGAGGGGCTTCCTGTGTCCCACCAGCAGCCCACAGCAATAATTCACTCTACTGTAACAGATCAACTGGAAAGGGCGGAGAAGCTCTCAGGACTTGAGAGAATGGCATGAAGATGTGTCAGGGGAGATTTAGGTTGGCTATTATGAAAAAGATTCTTCCCCCAGAGGGTGATGGGGCACTGGAACAGGTTCCCTAGAGAAGTGGTCAGAGCACCAAGCCTGACAGAGCTCAAGAAGTGTTTGGACAATGCTCTCAGGCACAGGGATTCCTGGGGCTGTCCTGTGCAGGGCCAGGAGCTGGATTCAATGATCCATGGACTCCATGATCCCTTCCAACTCAGGATATTCTGTGATTTTAAGCTACTGGGCTGGTGACATCTTCTGCCTCAGGTTGTAATAAGCTCCGGTTTATACGCTCTCTTCTGTTCTAAAATAAAGCACACACATTTATTGATCAAATATGAATTAAATGCAAATGATTTCACAGTTGTAGCCTTTCCAGACCATGTACCACCAGGCTACAACACTGCCATAGTCAAGTTAAAGCCAATATTCCACTCACACTGGCAATTTTCCACTAACAACAAACCCAAGTCTAGTAGATGCAACATTTCAAAATGCATGTAAACTATTTAGATGAATTCTTTTTATTGGCAATCCCAGGGGAATGGAGAGAAAATGATTTGTTTTACCCTCAGAGCTCAAAGCTCTCTTGGGAGGTAATTCAATTGAAATTTCACATTCAGTCTAGCCAGGCCGTGATAAACAGATGCTTAAATTAGCTGCATTACACCATAATCAAATATCTTAAGACGGGGGAAAAGTTTCCAATAAACAATGGGGGTGGAGGGAGCTTCCCAGTATTTTTAGAAGGAATGTTTTTCATACCTCTCTGAAGCTCCTGCAGCAGCCCCACTCCTACAGCCACAGAGGCATCTGACAATGCAGGGAATAAACACACAAACACAAACCCAAACACAACTGGTATTTCCCTGAGATCTCTGGCAGATTAGGCAGCCTGCACCCCCAGCACTTCCTTTACCTACTACACGTAGAGATTTCTAGTCTGATGTCCTGCTACACAGCACTACCCCTTCTCCAAAAAGGCTTTACAAAAATGCTGCCCTTGTTTTCATTTAAACAAACTGTTGCATAAAACACCCTCACACAAGGGAGGCAGAAGAAGTAACCAGACCGGTGCTGCCGTTCAGCGTTTGCTGCTCAGACCCAAACCCTCCCTATGGTCCGAACAACACCAGCTGTCTCCATCCCCTGCTCCCAACACCTGAGCCACTTCCTCTCCCTTTCCTTCTTGGTCCTTCCCTACCCTATTAAGCAAAAAGGCAGCAAGAAGCGGAAAATCTGTGTTTTGTTCCTGCTCCAACTATTGGGAAGGAAAAATTTCTCCAAAAACAACTGAATGCTTTGTCCATGCAGGAGGGATAGCCTTGTTATTCCTGAGAAATCCCTGGAAGGGCATGAATGGTGGTGGAGTCACCATCCCTGGAGGTGTTTAAGGAAAGACTGGACATGGCACTCAGTGCCAGGGTCAATTTGACAAGGTGGTGATCGATCATGGGTTGGACTCGATGATCTCAGAGGTCTTTTCCAACCTAATTCATTCTCTGATTCTGTAAATGGTCTGTTAGAATATTATAAATACAAATCATATATAGTTCTCCCAACCAAATTTCCTAATTCAAGAAGCTAAGGGAGATAACAGAGGGAAAGAAAAAAAAGCATATAAGGAATTTGCTACATTTTCCCACTTCTTTTTTCTAAAAAGAGGTATTTTGTATTTCTCTCTAGACTTTCTGTGCAGGTCCGTGACACTGCATGAGTGATGCTGGCTGTCACTGCACTTCCCAGTTCTCATAGTTATCAATGTAATGTGCTTTTAGCACATCCAGAAGTTTCAAAAATCAAGATGAACAAAAGAAGATATTCCAATAATCAAGATTTAATCCCTGAGGAGTTTTCATTTATGAGGTTTGGTGCTCGCTCAGTGTTGCTGCAGACCCACAGCCACCCCTTGGCATCCAAAACAAACAAAATGCCCTGAAACAGAGGGTCAGGTTAGCAGAGGTCAGGGTTCCAAACACTGTGTGTTTTAGGGGTTGTTGTTTGGTTCCTTTTGAACTTCACTACCACTTTTCCTCATCAGTAAGTGCTCCTCAGCCTGCTCTGCCAGGGAAAGCACTTGCCTGCTGCAAGAGGTTCAAACAGGCAATAATTAGAAGGGAAAATAAGATTTAAAATTCGAAACATCCTGGACACCATACAAAGCAAGCTGATGAGAAAACTGCAGCCTGTTATACTGAAGGATGAAATAAATGCCATAAGGATTCCTCTGGCTTAAAAAACCAACCCCATGATACCTGTTGCAGGTTCAGTCTGATTGAATCACCCTGCGCATTATCACAGCTGTAAAATCTAAAGTGTAAATGGCTCCTTGGGTTTGTAACGCTCAGAAACCAAAGCTCCCATTTCACAAAATTCAGATTTTTTTAATTGGTCTTCTTGTCTAATTTAAGTTTTTAGTCAACCCAAATTGCAACACTGGGAGGACATTCTTAAAAAGACAATTTATCTGTCCTCCAGGTCAGCCACCACCCAAGTTTTTCAAGTACCTTTTTGAACCAAGGATGTGTTTAGTAAAGGGAGCCTGTAAAAGAGCCATTCCTACAAAGACTAGATTGTATTTTAAAGCAGTATGGAGCACTACACTCCGAAAAATGAGGCTAAGAGCTGGCAGTTACTTAGAGAAAGCTGATTTGAACACTAAGTGAGCACCAAAAATGTGTTTGCTGGATCAAATAAAATGTGAAATGTTGCATCAAGTTTTTTGGTCTGTGATAAAAACAGGCTACATGTTAGACACTAGCAACTCCTATTGTAAGATAAACCTAGCATGCCTAAACATCTCTCTCTTTAAATGGCATTACTTCCATCACAACAGCTCAGGAGAAGTTGTCGGCGGTGTGAAACGGGAAGGTAAAAGCTCCTTTTGCCTGGAGAAGGCAAATCCAGTGGGTGACGAGTATTCCTCTTCTCTTCCGTGCCAAACGCACCAGGAAGGAGCTGCTTGGAAAACTCAGCAGCAGCAGCAGCATGGGAGCCCCAGGCAGCAGCATGGGGAGCACCAGCTCACAGGAAAAGCTTGATAGGCTTCACAACAGCCCTAATGCTGCAGTTCAAGTCCGCCTGACCCCCAGGTTACCACCACACTGCAGGTGATGCCGGGGGCGTCTCTCGCTGAAACCCAATGCAGCAAAGTTGTTGGGGCTTTTTTTCTTTTTAGGCGATAGCTGAGTTTCCAACTTGTTTTTACTTACAGGGTTAAGAATGTACAGTACATGCAGCAGATTAAAAAGCAGCAAGGAAAGGGTCTTGAATCTGTCCTTCATGTCTTACATCTTTGCTTTCATAAACTAGGCAGACTCATCTCCTGAAAAAAACAGTAATAAAACCCCCTAAACACACAGCTTTCAGGCACCCAATGCTTTCTAGTGCTAATATTTCCAAATAGAATTCATGGCTTTAAAGGCTCCATGAATTAGAATAATGCCATGAAATCAGTAATTTAAATAAAGTAATATTTTAATTGATTCTGACATTCAGAGACATTTCTTAGCATTGCCACCTCTTTCTGACCTTTCACCCCAAGTGGGTTCTGCTCTGATGATGGGGACCAGATATTTATTGCTGTCTTTGAAGTTATAAATGCACAGTAGCAAGATCTACCCCCAAAGAAATAAGGGGGACATTTCCTACTGATCTTACAGAGAACAAGATTTGGCCATGAGAAGTATCATAAAAATGACTCAAAAATACTAAAGTAACATATACAACACACCCAGCGAAAGGGTTGCAGAATCAGAGACCACTTCAGTTATTGAGGTTTCTCTTCATAGAAGGGTCAGGAAAAAAAAATAGGTGGCTGTTACATGACAGTATAAAACAGGCCAATAAAACAGGGCAGATAATTAGGCCTGCAAGGGCAGAACTCCCTGGCCAAAGCTGTGACACAGGTATCTGGTTATCTCATATGCTTATTTAAAAAAAAAAGGACAAAAGAAGAGCTGTATAGGTAGAGGTACAGAGAAGATAAAGAAAAATTAGGCATTTAATTCCCAAAGACAACAATATAATAATGCATCTTTAATTTCCCCCATCCCAAAAGCATACTACTAAATTCAGGAAACGTATAGCAAAAAACCTCTAAAGTTCATTAAAAACTTGAACACAATTTCAGATATTTAGTAGGATCAGCCAAAGCTCTAATAAAAAGAAAATTTTAGGTCCTTATGGTTCAGCAAGCCTTACAGAGAGAGGTAGGGGAAGACATTAGTTTTATGGGGGGTAGGATACTCCACAGCTGCCTTCCAAAGGACATTTCATACTGTTCTGTATGGAATTTACCCATCACACAGAGGGTAACACACCAAATCCTCTATCAGGATACAGAACCAACATTACAACACCTGGATTCCTGCATTCTTAAAAGCTGTTAGAGAATTTTGTCGTTCCAGCTCCTGCTGACTCCTATTTTCACTTATGTTGATTACCAAATTCTGAAGAACTTGTTGGCTTCTGACTAATCCTTTGCTACCTCCTCCTCCTCCTCCTCCAAACTTTATGCAACACACTTTCTTTAGCACTGTCTAATGATTTATCATTTTTCTGATCAGCTCTCTGGAAAGCACAGAACTACCTATAATCACACACAGCAGTATAAACATTTTAATTTAGTAGCCTGTATGTACAATATTTCAAGTGGTTCAGGTCATAACACAGTACCACCTTCAGCAGATTATTCCTAGAGCAAAATAACCTAAGAGACAAATAACATTCCCAGGTTTTCCCACAGTGAATGTATAAATATTTCCTGAGTGCAGTATGTTATTGGGAAATCGGACAATAGGGGCAAGAATTCAAGCAACATGTATGAGAGTGTGAAGAATGTGAAGGTCTGTCTGACAAAACCATGAAAGCAAAAGAATATGTGAAATGTAAGAAGCTCCATGCAAAGCTTCACAATTCTCCTTTGCTCTCACTTAAAGATTATTTTGAAAACTTTGGGTTTCTGTACTATCTGTTGTTTGTAAGAACAACTGTTTATTTAAGCAACAGCAAGTTATAATCCTAAATTATTTATCTGTAGCCATTAGAGTACTTCTATAAACTTATTATTATTTACAGTTCTACTCAGTTTTCTTAAACTTCATCTTCCAAGGCTGTGCAACATACATTTTAAATCAAGCACACTTAGTTTCATGTCAATTAAATATAAGCAGTCCTGAAATGAATAGCTGAGCACAGAAACCCCTTTACTCCTACCACACTATGACTGATGTAACCACTGCTGAACAAAGAAGAAAGTTTCTCACCCCATCACACTTCCACCCTGTTTCTCCCCGCTTTTTAATTTTAGAATATCACAAGTTGTTCTGTCTATTCAAGCAATATCAACACATTCATTTCCACAAATTTGTGACCCAAACAGGCACTTGAACAATTCTACTTTATATTTCTTTCACCTGAAACTGCTACTAGCAGCACGCTTTTGAAATACAGGATTAAAAACAACTGTAAAAGAGAAAAAAATACAATGCAATTTATTTGTATATCCCATCCACATGACAACGTACCTCCTTTGTCTAATCGACTCCCGGAGAAAAAAAAGGAGGTCAGGAGGTGAGATCTGAAGAGAGGATGGAGCTCAGTGGGACAGAGGAGAGCAGAAAGCTCCCCAGACCCGGGCAACACAAGTGAGATACTGTGGAACCACAGGAAGGGGAAAAGGAGAGACTAGAGGTCAGATCCTGGTGTTTTTGCACATCAAACTCGCGCCAAGGCTGGTATTTTGCGCTACCAGTCTCAGGCTGCAATCCCAGGAGTCGGGGCTGGGATTTGAACAAGGCATGGGGCTGTGTTAGGGGAGCCGAGTATCTCGAGGGCTGCCTGAGCCTGGCCCTAAAGGGGTCCGCAGGCAAGGCGCAAAAAATTGACAAGAAATCAAACAAGGACGAGAATGGAGAAAATGAAACACAAGAGCAGTTTGGCTCTTGCTTTCTGGCCTCATAAATTCTTAGTTGCAGAAGAGAAGTCAGATGGAACAAAGCATAAATAAAGTAGGAGGTGAGTTTTAACCATTTTTCAGGGCAGGGAGAAGGAAAGCTAAACAGACTGCACCTCTCAACCCTCATTGAGATGCAAACCACACAAAGGCGAAAAACTCATCTTGATGCACTGGTAGTTACGCATGTAAATTCCAGCGCAGGGAGCAAGATAAGCCCAAAGAATGCAGTTTCTCTCACCAGAAAGATTCAGCTTTGTGTATAATGCTGTAGTCTAACTACTGTAACCATCAGGACAACTCTGTTTAATATCAATAAAGTGAGCAATGTGTTCGCCTCATGCTAAACGAGCTGAAAACCCAGAGCAACCAATTCCCACAACCTAGAAACACCCATACGTGAAACAGCATCCAACTTTGCTTTGATACAAAAAAACCCTTCTTTCCACTTCAGGCTCTTCTTTCTTAACCGGAGCAGAGCAGCAGAGAGGAGTCTGAAATGAGAGCCCACCTGTGCAGCGCAACGTGAACCTCAGTCTCCTCTCCTAGTGGAAAATAAAGTTTTATTTTAATAAGACAGGCTTGTGACGTGCCCTTGTAGGAGCCCTGTACGATAACACTGACAATACCACTTGGCAACCTCTTTCTCTTTCCTCTGCCTCATCTCTGGCTAATTTTTTTTTTTTATTTTAGTTATTTTGGCAGCTGCAGAGCACACAAATCTGCACACTGCAGAACACTAGTTTGGTTATCTAGATGCGAAATTTTTTTTATTTTAATCATTAACAGCAATTATGAAGCATTGCTTTTGAAAGGCCATAATTAGGGATGACAGACAAACAGTGGATGTGGCAGGAAAAGATAGTACCAGTTCTTTGATAGTACAAAGCAAACCACCAAGGCAGCGTGATAGTACTAGTTTCATTCCTTTTGGAGTTCATCAGTTGCGAGCGATTGAATTCTGCCTCGTGACTGATAAATGCATATTTTGATTTGTTTCCCCTTGAAAGCCAAGTACTCTTTTATTGGCAGGCTGATTAAAGTGGAATTAAAATGTTCTCTGAGGAAAGAGGTGAAAACTTGTCACCTTTTCTGCAATGCTCTTTTTTCCCCCCTTAGTAGATAAGGGTTTTTCAGAGTCACAGACACCGGATACTTGGGGGTAAATTAACCAAACTAGTCATGTTTTAAAAGGACAATTGTTCTATTTTTAAAGCTGTCATTTTCTGAATTTTTGATTAGGGCTGCGTTACAAAAGATAACTTTTGCAAACAGTCTGCTCTCCCCCAACCCCCCCCTTATTAATTTTACATTAGATTTCCACTCTGTTCCAGCAAAGCCCGTGGTGACTCCCTGCTCCATAGAGGCTTCCTTCCTACAGCGATCTCTGCAGGATTTCAGCATGGCAGAGTTCAGCTACATCAGCAAACAGGCAGCCAGAAACCTCAGGCCCTGAGCTGAAGTGCAGCTAAGCTTGAAAGAAATACAAATATTTAAAGACAGTGCAGAGAACCAATAAAAAGCAGGGAAAAAAAATTCTGCAAAGCATTTACACGATATAAAGCTCCTAGACCAAAATAAATGCGACCCTGGTGAATTTGCTATACCAGAAGTTTATGCTTCCCTCAATTTAAAATTTTCAAATAAAGAGACTAAGTACAAAGCCCTGGAGAGAAAAATAGTAGAAAGTAATACAGTTATGAGAGCAACAGCAGCCATTGCGAGTGATATTGTTATTCTCCATCAAGGAAGCAATAACTTTGATGAATAATCCCCTTAATGAACACCAAGATGGGGTTCTGCCTCCCTAATTAAATTAAATTAAAAGTGTCAGGTATCAAACCTCCGCGGTAAAGACGAAGAGAAGCTACACAGCAACTTCCCAACACGGTATTATCAATCCTGATTTTGAATCTCAAAGTATTAACAATAAAAATAAGCAGTCTGGTGCTCTGGAGATGGGAGGGGTAGAAAACAGACCTATGAAAGATGACAGATTAATAAAAGACCCAAAAGTAGGTGACTGAGATAAAGGTGGAAACTTTCTCCCTAACTTAGCTCTCCCCATGGTTGTGTCATGTGGCTTAAAAGATCAACTACAGAAAGCAGAGAAAGCAAAATGAGTTCAAGCAAGCCATGGAGTCTTATCAACAAATTATCTTTACCAGATAGAAGGCAGATCTTCATTATTACTTTAGCAGGATTTTTTGTGGGTTAATTTTCTTACTCTCTATCTGATGCAACAGAAAAATACAAAGCCTGAAGGAAAATAATCCCTATAATTTGCATTTTTAAATGCCCCTACATAAAATACATATTTAAGCAGATGCATCATAATGGCTGGAATTATTAAGTTACATAAGTATTTAGAGAGATTATGAAATACTTATTGATTTAACTGCATAAATATGTACCTAGGGAAATTTATATCACAAATGAAACTGGCCAAAGCCACTCTGTCAAATCCAAAACAAAAACAATTATCTTGCCAATAAAAAATTGAAGGTAAAATTCAAAACCCCCCCCTATTAGTGTGTTAAAATAGAGCAATTTTGTCATCATAACAAGTAAGTAGGGGACAAACCTCATAAATCCCTATACAGACACCCAGGTGTATGGAAAGTAAATACTTATTTTGATGGTGTCCTAAGAATCTGTTAGGATTTGGGGGAGGAGGAGCATAAAGCGTTACACTGTCAAAAACCATGAAGCTGTACAATTTTTTATTTTCAAAAAGTATTTAATTGTATAATTACATAGGCCCTGTTATAAACAACCATTTAGGGCATCCTTACTCCACTGACAGAGTCTTCCAAGCTTTAAAAATTCATTAGCATCTTGGCAATAAATATTGCCAATGTATTTTACTGTAACTGTATCGATCCTAATGCACTTGACTTATCTATAGAGATAAAACTTATCTTGACCTTGTCGAATACAAACAGTCTGGACTAAAAACCTGCGATAGCCTCTCGTGGGGAAAACACACAGCAGATAACAGCTACAGGGATGATACAGGAGCAGAACATCAGTATTAATGTTTCAGACAAAACAGAAATTTGCCTGAATATTACCCTACCGAGCTCATGTAAGGAGACACTAATAGGAAATGATATGAAAGAAGGCTGTAAAAAACAAATATGTACATTTAATTAGAGTCTTCTTGGGCGCTGTATTAGTCCCCTTAGAAAATACATGACAGAGATGGTTACAACCCGCTGCACGGCAATATTACTGACTATGCTTTTTTTTTGGAGGCAATCACCTCTCTTTTTGAAAGTCAAAACCAGTTGCCTTTTGCTGCACTGAGAAAGAACCCAACCAACTTTTACCTTTGTTATTTAAAGTTGCTGTTTCCAGCTGCAGTCCCAGCGGTGACTGCAGACAGCGGCATTGGCCTTGAGACATGAACCCCGCTGCAGGCAGGGACAGACCCTGCACTGCCATCCCTACGGATCCTACAACACCACCAGGGCACAGAGCCCGCAGCAGGATCAGGATCAGGCTCCAACCCCGGGATTTTCCCTGGAAGCAAAGAGCCGTGCGGACCCACACCGAACGCTTTCGTTTCAAACTCTTTGGTGCTCCTTCCCTCGCAATCCGCCTGCCTTCAGCTGCCGATAACTTAATTAACATTTTCAAGTAGGGGAAAAAAAAATATTCCCCGCTATTTGTAAGGCAACAGAGATTTTTGGAGAAGATGTCTCTGTGGTTGATTTTGAAATTAATGCAAGAGTATCCTGCCAGTCGGCAGCAGAGCGTATCCCTCGATCTTTAACGCAAACTTCTCCAGGTTGTTCGTGTAACTCAACCAGTTACGGACAAAGAGGCACTTTCTGAAAGAAACCTACAACGTGTTTTTTGCAATTAATGCTCTATGTATTTGCCAATTCAAGAGCCAAACACGTCAGACTTCCATCTTCCAAATATCTCCCCTTTACAAGCAGTAAGAGTAGTCTAATGTAACGTCAGTGTTAAGTATTCTAGTACCTCAGAAAATTATTTCTTTCTGACACAATGTTTTGTAGCTGGTCCTCATAAATTATAAAAAAATTAGGATGTTTACAGGAATTTGGACAAGGAAACTATTTCTAGGTCACAGTAATTACTTTGCATTTGCAATTAATGAAAAATAACTATGCCTGATCACTCTAATTAATATTTCAATATGCTAAACAGCACCAATACAGGACAAGTTGTCGCAAAGATCCAGAGGAAAACAAACTAAAGAAGAAAACAAAATCTGCCAAATAAAATTGATAGGTTTCACACAGAATTAAATATTATGTGTTTCATATATATTTTTGACAAACTGCAACTAGTGACAATTCAAAAATACTATAATACACATTTGGATACAAATGTAAAATTATTGGGGTGCATTAACTCTGCTCCTTCCCGAGCCATGAGCAGGAATTTTAAAGGTTTCCTATTTACTCTGAGCAACTAAATGAAAGTAACTCCACAGTTTTCTGTTTCTACCTTTAAATATTGCGTAGCTTTGGGAGATAGCAATAAAACTTTCTACCTTTTGATAGGCAACAGTATTTTGCATTGACTGAAGGCAAATAGAGACAAAAATAATACTATCCACAGCAGTGGCACAAAGAATAAGGCTCCATTGCTAATTATACAGGGAACTGAATTTAATTACATGGAGAACATTAAACACTTTCCAAACAAGAAAAAAAAAATCAAGAAAAGCTGGAGATGAGCCTTTCAAGTGCCTTTAATGCTCCAACAGTGCCCTCTGCCGAGGCTCCCAAATAGTGCTGGATTAGTTCTCCAGCACCAAACATCGCACACAACCAGGCATCACTAGTTTGGGATCGTTTCTGTCTAAAAATAAGCACCTCACAAAACCCAATTAAGCCAACTTCCTGCAGGATGAATATGTCACATATGCAGTGCAGCACTGCATTCAGCCTGCGTTTTGCAGTGAGATGGCAACTAATAATTTCAAAGACTGTTGTAGTACAAAGACATCCAAAAAGCAACATCTGAGGTCTGTATCGCTTCGGTCTCACTCACAAGATCCATCTAACGAGGATATTCCCAAAGACGAATCTGTTTAGGATCCCATACTAAAGCACTGCTATTCTTAAAATCCAACTTAGTTTGCTTTTGCATCGTGACAAAAGATACAGCAGGGTGATACCAGAAACACCTTTGAAAGCAAATACGCTCCAAAATAATCTAAAGCAAATTTTAAAAAGTCTGTTTCATTAGTCAATACATTTTAATGTGAATTTTTTCAGATGGTAACTATATCCAAAAATATTGCTGTCTGGCTCCTGAAAACAAACCAGTGAACTAAATACCATCCTAAGCACCGGGGAAAGACTGGACGATGTGTTTCAAAACTCCAGTTTCAGGCAGCCAAGTGAAAAAGGGAAAGGAGAAAGAAAACAGGAGGCGAAGGATCTTAGCACAACTGAAAAGTGTAGCATAGAAATTCCTGTCAGCTCCCTCCCCGTTCCTTTTTTCTAAAGGAAACACAGTTGTTTTTTTCTTAAGTCACCCCTTGCCTTTCCTACCTTAATCTGTGAGAATGAAAACTATTTGTTTCCACTTTAACATGTTTTCCTTTTCTTTGACCAAATTTTTAGGATTTCCACTAATACAAACGAACCACACTTCTGAAAGTCTGAGCTTTGCCTTTTCCCCAAATTCACAAGTTATTCTATAGCTCTAATGATTAACTGGCAAATAGTTTATCACCTGAAAAAAACTACAGCCACAAGCGCCGAGATATTTCAGATTAGATTGTAGCCATAGAATTTAGATAATTTTATAGCTGCAGGAAGCAGACGATGCCAAAATGGCCATGAATTGTATAAACCTGTTTCATTCCAGCAGCTCCCTGAAACTCGGCTCCTCTGCACAGCTGACTCTGTGCTCTCCGGGTACTCAGAGGAGCAAGGGGCAAACAGACTCAGTTAAAACTCACACCTTCCTACCTCAGTGACACCTTTTATAAAAGTGGGAGGGATCTTCCTATTTTCATTTGAAAATTATAAATTCAACAAACTCCCCTATTCTTGAAGAATCTTAAAATTACCTGGTTTAAAATAACGGGGAGCATTCAGTGTAAAAACCAAACGCAGGCTGGCAGTCCTGAGGTGAGGTTTTTTTGCACATCCTGCATATCACAGCAACTTTTCCACCACCTCACAAGCCCCGTGGGAAGCGGCAAACTATCAGATCCTCATCCAGCTGGTGATGCTGGAGAACGGGAGCGGGATGCTCGCTCAGCCATTGATGTGGACACCGATTTCCACAACCTTTACCGAGCACGGCGGCTCGAAATCCGGCTGCCAAAACTGGGTGTAAACACTCAGGGTTGAGAGTACCTACAGGTGCTGCTAATTTCAAAGAAATATGTGAGTTCTTAGCAATCCCAACAGCCTTTTTATTTACTGCATACTATGACAAACCCCGGGCTTCCTCCATCCAGCTCTGCCTCTGTCTGGCCTCTGTCTCATGTCAGCAAAGCTGGAATATTCTGTTTAACTGTGTTGAAAAATTAGCTGCTTAAACACAGTAGTATAGAAAAGGCTGAGATCAAAAGTGTGTCTTTTTCAGGAGTCTGGCACCTCTCCTCACACAGTACTTCAATTTCAAATCTTTGTTATGAGCCTAATTTTTATAAATCCCTCTACCCCCCCTCAAGAGAAACCACTGCACAGATGTAGCAGGTGAGCCTCCATTCACTTCATATATTTAAATATATATAAGAATATATACTTAGATATATATACACTTATATATTAATATATAGACTTACAGTAATACACACCAAAGGTTAAATGGAGGTGATAAAATTACTTCAAGCCACATCAATGCAGTAACAACAATAAAAAAAACACATATTAATAAAGCAATATCAAGGATGTGTAATATTACCCTACGTTCAAGCTAGACAAAAACATTTAACAACTTGGTTACTCAAAATACAATGCAAATGATGGTACATTTACTGCTGCTGTTGGATCCTAAAGGTCCATTTTCTCCCTGTTTAAATCTGTAGCCTTAAAGCAATATGCTGCTTGTAGGTGGCTTGGTTTTGGCTTTCTAAAAGGAATGTTAATTTTGCAGGACAGTTGTACAATCTAAAATCTCAATCCGTTGCCTTCCAGTTGTTGTTTTAGACAGGTAGTGCCAGGAGTGATTAAGTGCATTAAGTTATTCCTTTTCATTCCCCAAAGGGAGACTTTTAAATTCAGTATGTATTTCTAAGAAAATCCAACACATTGTGATTCACAGAAGTTCTCCGGCATAAACCTGTCAACAAAACTTCAGAGATGATTGCACAATCTTTTGAATAATCACAATAATGAAGACAGTTCAGGGTGCAAAATACACAGATGCAGCAGGCAATAAAGGCAAAAAGCACTTTCTTCCTCTGGGGGTTAAATTAGGAATTTTTAAAGCAACATGGTAGCTAAAAGTGAGAAGATCTGTCCACCTTTTGTCCCCACAGAGAGTTTAAGCAGGTTAGTATAATCAAAACAGCAAACAAATAATCAATTTACTACAGATCTATCTGTTCACTAATCTGAAAATGCAGATTTTCAGGAATTCTTAATTCAGATGCCGCAGAAGGACATTCCCTGAACTTTGAGATCCATCCTGGGAGACACCAGGCTCTCTCCCTTCCTGAATATCTGCTGCCAGTCATTACAATAAGGAGAAAAGGAATTCTGGAGGCAGCAGAGGGGAGGAAAAGGGAAGGAGAATGAGGCAGGAGTGCCTGGCATCCCCCAAATGATCACTGCTGCCTAAACAAACTTGAAGCTATCTGCAAATTCCAGTCATTTCTAGAACGAGGGAGCCCATTTCACGAACAATTTTTTTTTCTTTTTCCCCAACAAACACAATTTTTTTTTTAACTTAGGAAAAAAAAATGAAACCATATTTTACTCAGAAGCAATCTGTCCACAGATTCCTGTGGAAAGGCAGAGAGGATGTACAGATGTCAAAGCAAGCTCAAATTGGGGAGTACCAAATCCACCTTCCCCTGAGTGTCCCACATGCCCTGCTGCACCTACAGCACAGACGTCACAGCACACAAAAGGCACTTTGCACAGTAGTTTTGCCCAAATCACAAAAATCCTGGCTTTTGCCCTAAAAGTGGTTTTTTTAGCATTTAGTCAGGATATTTAGCTCTCTGCTCAATGAAAATGAGAGAGAATGCCTTAATTTCTGTGTGTAAGCTATCCCAATAAACAGCCAGTTGCCAAAAGCTGGGATGTACATTGTAGTGTACAATTGTAGTTGTGATCAATATTTATTGTGATGGTGAATTCAGGCTTAAATATGAAAAGCAGGGTCCTTTCCAGTACCCTGGAATCTATGTTTTTACCATAGATTCATGCATTGCCTCAAACTAATTTTTTAGTTACATCTTCTGCATCATGAAAATCAGTGACAGAATATTAGATTGATCTTCCAGAAATACTTTTGTACATTCAGTAAAGGAATTTAAGGAACATCTTCCAAAATACCGTATCACTAACAAGAACTAAAAGGAGAACTTTTTACCCACAGATTGCTCCTGTAAAAGGTAATGGAGTCAGCACATTTAAACTTTGGTCAGTAAGGGAAACAAAGTTTTCTCCATGCATGTAATTTTAGCCCAAAAAGATGCTCTAAGTTGCATCAATTAAAAATTATTAAAATGCACTGAAATTTCACCTCTCCTCTCTTTAAAAAAACTCAGCCTAAAACAGGACACCTAATAAGAAGGAACCAGAACAGCTTATTATTTTCAAATTAAACTGTAAGCCAAACTCAGGAAATAACATAAGTCCAAAAATGCTCGTTTCAGAGCACAAATAACTTGCATTTACAGATAGAAGGCTCTTGTCAAACAGTGATGGTTGTCAAACAAATCCAAACTGCATCATTCTTCTGTGAAAGATTTCTAAAAGATTCAGAAAAAAATCTGAAAGTTGAGAAAACAAAGAATCATCACAAATAGAAAAAAGTAACTGGAGGAGGGAAAACTAATTGTGACTGTGAGAACTTTTTTAAGAGGCACTTACAGGGAATATTTTGCCTTTTTGGCACCTTAATATTATATCTGTCCTTTTAGATTTACACACAGCAGTAACAAATGCTGTTAACAACAGTCTGTTCATCAGACCAAACTACTCTCAGCACTACAGATGCAGGGAGAACAACAAGAAAAGATGCTCAGGAAGATCATGAGCACCAAGGGTGAAATCAACCTTTGAAGGACACATCCAGCTTTTTGCATTCTTACTATGGGAGCCTCAGAGAGCTCATCAAGGACCTGATCGAGGTGATTAAACAGGCTGCTACACTGGCAAAGTCGTCACATTTTTCTTTCCTTTTACCTATCTGCACAGAAGTTGTTTATAAAAATTAAGGCAGCTGTTCATTTAAAAAAACCCCAAAACCAAAACAACAAGAAAACAACAAAACCATCTGCTGCTGTAACTTTTTATTTCCAGTAAAAATGGCCTTTAAGCATTTTCAACCATTCTTCCTTGTTAGTTCTGTTCCTTGTATCCTCAATATTTCACATTAGGCTTTACTAAGGAAACTGATGAATCTTACTGAAAGAATAAGGGGTATGTAAGCCAAGATAAGCACATTTAATAGGGGAAAATAATAGGCTATAATAGTAAATCTGTTATTTGATTTTTAAAAAATGCAGTTAGCACTGATGCAACAGTGTCAACATCCATGTCAAAACTTTTTCATATTAAGGAAACATAAACATTCAAACTTTTTAGACCTGGGCCCCAGCAGCCATCGAGTTTGGGTATAAAACCAGCCAGACAAATTAACAGCCAAAGACTCTTGCTCTGTCCAGCTCTGCAAGGAAAACCCTTTTGCCTCTTCAGGCAAACACTAACTAGGGAAATAAAATGAAATTATAATGGAAGTAGACTGAAAATTATTTTCTTTTTATTCTTTAGCAAGAACTCTAGAGAAAAATATTTCTGTGTAAGGGCAGCCACGGGTTACAGCCACACACAGCTGGTCCTACGTACAAATCCAGGGCAAGCTTCCCCAGCAGCAAACAGGGATGGAAACACAAACTGCAAACACTTCAAGCTCCCTTCTTTCTCTGCACTTTATGCTGACTTTTTTGGACTTCTTAAACAGTTTCCATTTTTGGCTGCTTCTGATCACTTAATAATACCTTTACATTTCTGTAATAAAACTTGTAGAGAAGAAAAGCTTTTTCAGATATAAACCCAACATACTTTATTTTTGTTTCACCTTTTATTCACTCTCAGTAGCTGCAGATTTTAACCATTACTACCAAATTTTGGAATTATGAACAGTATCACATGTGTGTATCCCAAACCCAAGAAATATGTATACAGCACGAAACGTTCCTTTAATACTGAAGCAAAGAGTATCTGGATCATTTTGTCTTTCTGTTTGAGACAATTGATGTCTCAAACTATTGTGCTGTCTCTATCAGGAGTTCACTAATTACTAAAGCTACTTGTTATTACATGTATCTAATTACTACTATCAGTAAGTCCAGAATATAGACACACTTCAAAAGAATGACCCTAACAACTACCACTTCTACCCACAACAGATTAGGATGTATTAAGGAAAAAACCCCACTACAAGATTAGACAAGAAAAAAAAAGCAAACTTGATCAATTTTCAGATTCTTCTGAAAGAACTACAAAAATAATAGATAACTGGAAACCATAATAGATGCTTTAAAGTTCGACATCTGACAGTATCACAAAATCTTACTTGAAAAGTCTTGGACAAAAAATTAAACATGCTGAAAGAAGGCAGGCAAGTGGTAATGAACAAGTGGGGAGAGCTAGGAAGGAACTGAAAGAATATCATTTAGGCATGGTTTTATTGTGGCATATTCCAAAAATAAGGGTGATCCCACTGAATGGAACTTGTCAGAAAGTGTCACGCTGCAAACGTGGCAAAAATGTTCACAGAAAATGACAGCTCTGAGAAACAGATATATAAATAAATTACTATGCTTAGAACAATGTAAGCTGATCTTGGCATACAGAAAAAAGGTATCTAGTGTATTTCAAGAAACTTGTTAATTAGGAATAGAATCATGGAATACTTAGGAGTGGGAACTACTAGTAAGAGGCTCTGGGAGAGAAAAGGCAGAGCACATTTGACCATATCATTTAGGTCAGTCTCAGTATTAGAAGATGCACAACAGAGCACAGAAACAGATTAGAACTGTTTGTCAAAAGCAGGTTCCAGGTTTTCCACCTGGGAAAATGGCACACAAATTTGAAGTGGCTTAGCAAAATTAAAAATGCCAGAATGCTGGAAAGACTGAACTTTAAGGGAGAAAAAAATAAACCTTAAACATGCCAGTTTTGCAAAGTAATACATGAGATGAGGGAAAGAACACATGAGGTTTGCAAAAACATGGGTAAATAGAGAAACCAAAACTCACTGAGCACCAAAAGTATTTAGTCTCTTTAATCCCCTTCAGTAACATCACAGGCACATTTATATGTGCTCTCTTTGCATCAGGAGTAAAGCACATTTAAACAGAAAGGCTGTGAGATCCTATCTGATAGCTCCACTGTATCTATTTCATCTCCCCAAATGGTTTAACTCTAGAAAATTACACAGAGTAACACGACAGTGAAGGCTCCGATGCTATTTCCATTTTAAATCATGCCTCAAACATTTATATTTCTCAGGGGAAAAAACCCAAACACAACTGTATCAGTTAGAAATACAACATCTTATGCCTGGATTCCTCTTAGAATCTGAATTTCTGTGAGAAAGTTACCATAATACTTAAGTTATTTGAGTTCACAAAGTATTTTCTTCCACATTCCTTTTTTTAATTAGCAAAATACCTAAAATATAAAAAATGTTTTAAATCCAAGTTAATTGAATATGGTATTGTGTCTAATAACCAGACCTTTTGTTGCACATGAAGAACTGTTTCAAAATAGCAGAACTTGCAGCTGTCTGAAAATTACATGTCCAATAGCCTTAAGTCATAACTTCTCTCAACTTGAGGCTTGGAACGATGCTGTAAAATTTTTGCACGTGTGGTATCTGAAGGGAGAGGAGTGATAGAGACCTTTTGGGCTTTTACACCTTGGGATTTTCTAGCTCATATAAAGTTCACCGCGCTTTCAAGTTGGAAATTCCTCTGAAAATAGAGTGCAACCTATGCCTTTCTGCAGTGATTTGTAAAATATTCCGGTTTAAAAACTGATGTTAAAACTCAGTGTGTAAGTCTGAACCAATATGATTATTGAATTTGCATTAAGTAGTAAATGAGATATGATAACTAGAGTGAAAAACCACAGCTGTGTTTTTTTAAAACACCTAATCTCATCTGATTGAGTTTTAAGAGGAAAATATCTCATTTTCCAGGATATCTGAAAGACTGATGAAGAGAAAAAATAGTGGAACAAAGATTTTCTGTACAACTGGCTCATTAACAGACTCCTAACACTGACCAAATCCCTTGTTTTGCAGGGAGAAAGGACATCTGCAAACCCATTTAAAATGCATTGTGTCCCTCTATCCCAAATCCTGGCTCAGCTAGCAGCCTGGTATAGTCCTTTAACACGGCACTTCACCTGGACTGTTGTATTCTGCTTCTCAGCAGAGATTCCTGCTCTTCCTTAGGTGATCCAGAAAGGAAAATGGAGCAATAAATGTGGATGTAGCCTCTGAATAATGAAGTCCAAGCAGACATCCTTACACGCACTACTGTAAGTTTTTGGGAAGAGCTTGGCTCTCTCCCTGGCGTTATCTCCTGTCACCCAGCATCACCATGTCCTTGGCATCTCAAATTGATTAGGGTGCAGCTGGGGACAGACCACGATCCTGTGCTCTTCCCAGAGCTGCAACAGGAAGGGCACTGACATTGCCCTGATGGCTCTGGTTCAACTCCAGAGTGTGGATTAGCGCTTTAGTTATTTTCCTTTTCTACAAACTCTAGCATTTGATACAGCCCCTTTGTGGCTCCACTGTGCTGTCTCTCTTTTTTTTGTCTCCCAAGGACTGCCAGGAGCAAACCTCTGGACCTCGTGCTCCAAACTGTGCCAGGTGTATCACACACTAAGCTCTTGCTCTTCAGTAGAGATTACTGCAGAGGAACTACTAATACCACCTCCAAGAAGATACACCATGAGTGTAGTTATCTGATCTCCACTGCTCAGATCGTCCTGAAACATTTAATTTTCCTTGCATGTGCTCATCTGGCTCCTCTCGGCTTCCCTCTTGAAGTTTCCATTCTCAGAGCAAGCAATCCCTCCCTCTGGATATATGCTCCTTTGTTTTCTTTTTGAGTGCTAGCAAGCAATTTCAAGTAAACTTAGAAATTAACACATTTAATTAGTTTTAATTAAAATGCATTAAACATTACGAATTTTTTAGTGATGCTAAATTTTTAAAAATGGCTAATGATTTATTAATTGCATATATACAATAATTTAAAACATTTCACTTGTACAATGCATTTTATAGCCACATAACACATAGCAATATAAGATGCCATATAGACTCGAATTAGGGAAAGTCCAGATTTTTCATCTGTATTACTTCCTTTGCTATATGGAACCAGATTGTGCTGTTGTTATTTAAAGAACACATATTTTGCTGTAAATGAGACATGAACATAAAAGGCAAAATAAAAACTGGAGAGAAATTACTTGGGTTTTGCAGAATAAAAGTTGCAGTTTTGATACAGCACAGTGAAGGTAGATAGGTAGCTCAACAGAGAGCTAATATTAAAGAAATATAAATCCTTGCTAAGTATATCAATAATATGCTCTCAAATAGAAGTGTGAGGGAAAAAAAAATCTTGAAAATCTCCACTTATATCTCTTAACTTTCCTTACATTACATCAGAAGGTGTGATGACAGGACAGCCCAGGTGCTTTACTCTGCAGCAGGAGGCAATGAGGCTGAATATTGCTCTGGATTTTTGCCAATTGTCATTCTTTGTCAACTCTGTGGTAATTAGGAATCTGTCTCTTTGCGTGAGGAAACAAGACTTCTCCTTGCATACTGTTTCTCACAGAAATCAAACTGCCTTAGATATGTTCATGTACCATGTACCTCTGACCAGGAAAGGTTCCAGGTTTAACAAAGCTTTGGCTCATTAAAATGACAAGGTTACAGCTCCTTCCTAATGCCACAGAAAGGAATGACCTATCCTTCACAGAGAGAATGGCACTAAAGCAGCTGTTGAAAAAGCAACCCTGACCTCTGCGGGATGCTGGGACACCAAATGCAGGGAAGGAAACAAAGTCATCTAATTCTGGAGAATAGTGTTTAGGTGTTACCTGATCACTGGCGTGTTCTCCCCCTGTTAATTTGATACTAAGTGGACATGACTTATTGCCGAGATCTCTCCCTCTGGAGTTTGCTAGTTCCCTCATCTCACTTGTCCTTTCAAAAAGATTATCTGGGAAAGCCAAACTTACACCAATTAAAGCAGCAAAGAAACTGCAAAATGGGACATGGAGAGGCTGCAGTAACTCGGAGGAGTTTGAACTGCAGTCAGCTTGAGACAAGCAAAAGCAAGCAGGTTTTTAATCCACATCTAAGCTTTTCCTCGTAAGACCAGCATCTAGAGTCTTCCCCTTGAGATACTACCAGCATATTTCATCTCTTCTAAATGACATTAAAAGGTAGTAACAGCTTAATGCAAAGATGTGCTGCACTGAGAAACAGATTTAAGACAATGAGGCTGTAGCAGAAAGCTCTTCTGCCACTTAACAATAGAGAGTGAGAATATTTTCATTTATTTTCACTTGAAAAGGAAGTCAGAGTCCTGTGACTGCATTGATAGGAACGATGTAGACACACTTCTTTGCCTTGAACTGAGGAAAAAGGAGCTGGTTCTTTCAGATGGAGTGGCAGTGCACAGAAGTCTTCAGCTCTGCCTCCCTTTGCTCCCGATAAAAGCTTGGAGCAATGAACTCTCCGGAGATTAGCGCACACACACGCCAGCTCCAAAAACTTTAGGCAGCATACATGTTCCTTTGAGTCTTGTACATGTGTTGTGTATAATGTGCTCTTTTTGATATTAAAAAGTTGCTAAGTTGTTCTCAAGCTGGAAAGGGTTTTCCATTTAGATAAGGCCAAAGCTACTGCACAGCACAAGCACATGTGTAACACTGGAGTCTGAGAGCAGCACAAGCGTTGGCCGTTCCACCAGGGGCTGATAAGAACGATTCCATTTTATACAAATCCTACTGGAAGTTATTTAACCCCAACATGAATTCTTCTGGTGGCACTGCCAGCATCACCTTCCCACATTCACACCTTTCTTTCACAGCAGACTGTAACCAGTTGTCCTGTCCCTCTGCTTGGCTCCTTGCATTTAATCACTCTAAAAGTCCACACCTTTTCTATACATTGACTGCTAAAAATACCACAGGGACATTACTGTCTGTATTATGCACAGAATCAGCCCTCATATACATGAGAAAGGAAGAAAAGTACTGAGATTAAAAAAATAAACATTTCTATTTGTCTCAGTTTCTTTGTCTTGGAAGCACCTTTGGATTAACACAGTTCTCCCCTCTGCAAACACAGATTTGACACCCGGATGGGCTCTACCTCCTGTCGTGAAAGAGAGTAACAACCCTGACCTTATTTATCATCATTCACACGTACAGGTCTAACACCAAGCTAGAAAACACACATGTACTGCTGGATTTAACCTGAAAAAAATAGAGAGGCTTGCTGGATGCTTTCAATGAATGGGACTGGCCTAAGCACAGCATCCCTTCAGCTGCTGCTGAAACACAGGAATTGTGGTGGGAGGATGTAGCGGCTACTCAGCAGCACAGAACAGCACCGAGTGGTTTCTCCTCCATGAATTTGAAACTGCTCGGGGCATTTAAGTTGGCAGAACTCTATAACCCATCTGGAACCGCGCCAGCAGGGTTCACATGCTGCTCTTGAAAAGTGAGCCACCAAGGCTTTAATCACCACAAGTGGCAAGGACTTAATTTTTCATCTCATTTGAAATATGCCAGGCTCAACAGCAGACCGAGCCTCTTATAAAATGCCATCTACTAATCAACATTGTCTCCTGCTTCACTGGATTGCCTTGGATGTCTCCTGTTAGGAGTCCTGCAGCAGCCCTAGGCTGAGCCGGCGACCTTGGAAAATCTTAGCTCACCACGGCAGGGCACAGGACACAGCCCACACACAGGGCATATGGATCACTGATACTGCAAAATTCAACCTCCAATTTCATCTGACATTCTTCACTTCCCACACCAGTGGCAGCATTCTGCCTTTGGCCAGGCAGCAGGGCTAGATTTCAGGACCACAGCTCTACGCTGGCATCTCACCTGTGTGACATTCCACCACAGGATCCAGGAGATGTGATGGGAGCTCATCTCAGCAGAGATGGTCCAAACATACCTGCAAGGAGCTCAGCTCAGGGAGCTCATGTCAGAAGAAATATCTGTGTGAAGGAAAAACTCCTCAAATAGATGTGCTCCTTGTAAAACTGAGGTTTACACTGAGGTTTTGAAGAAATTTAGTGTTTTCAGCCTGAATCACTGGGAATTTTAAACAGATACTATGCATAAACTGTACTCTGTGAAAATCAGTTCATCTAATGGAAGTCTGTTGTTTGCAACATCAGTATGAAGATACTTATCACTTTTTAATTCACATGAAGTTTACTTTTCCCAAGAGTCCTAAAAAAATACTGAATTGGGTCAATACACGCAATATTGTGATAAACCCTTCACATGCATTCAGTTTGTAAGTGTAACTGAACTATACAGCAACACCATTACAATAAAATTCCATTTTGTTTTTTCAGCTCATGACAACCAGTGTGATTTAATATCATAGTTTTAAGGACTTTGGGAAAAAAAGGTAAGGTCTGATGCTACAGGAGAATAAATAGATGTCTAAATCTTACCAAAATCTAAATAGATTTTTACTTGTAATTCTAAAGCTTCTTAAAATCACTCCCCCCCTGCCCCCCCAAAAAATATCCCAACTCAAGTTCTCTGGCCAAGGGTATGTGATTTTAACTGTATCTTTTATCTTAAAAGATATCAAAGAATATATGTACATGTTTTGATCTAACTGAAAATATTTGTTTGTAGAATATTTTATGCACACCCCAATAAAAGGTAACTGAATGTAAACTTTGCTGTTCTGAAATGTAAAGCCTGTTACACAGAAAATTAAAACTGTATGGTAAAAATACATCCATTTTCTTTAATACAGCAAAAGAAACAAGTTATTTCTGAAAGCTTACAGATGATCTACCACCTCCAGCAGTATTGTGATTTAAAATACTGAGAGCAAGAAAGCCTCTTGAGTGACTGTGTTAAAAGTTTCCCATGCAAAACCAAACGCATCCTTGTTTCATATTTAATTTGCAACAGGATCCCCAGCAGCTGAGCCATGAGAGCTCTCCTGGCTGGTGCCTTGCTGCCTGCTGAGACGGGCTCCACACGAAGGGAGCACACAATTGAAGCCTAAATCCTCAGAGCTGCACCTCAGCTCCCTTTAAAGTTAATCTGAACACACTGGACACCAAAGGAAATGAAAAGTGAGTTTCTCTCCCTTCCTATGGCACCGGGACTTCCTGTGTTTTAGCGATTGGTCAAGAACTACTATTTCCTCCATGCTATTCCCAGTTGTGACTGTCAGACGTAATTAGCGTTGTCCGCACACAAGCGCAAAACATTTGTTTAAATAAGCTTGGAACCAAAGTCCCACATGCACAGAAACCTGGAGAAACGTGGAGAAACTTGGAGAATATTAAAATTCAAATATGCCGTGCCTGAACGAACATGCTGCTCTAAATATTTAGAAATGCAAAGTTCATTTGCTGAGATGAATATCCACAAAAATCTATGCAAGATAAGGGGTATTAAAATAATTCACTCTCCAGTTCAGGATGGATTATTTGGCCAATCTGTTAAGCTGTACCTCTCAGACACCCAGAATCAGTACCATCCTCCTCCCCTCAGGGAAAAGAGCTCATAACGTTTGAAGAAAAGTATGCTCCATCCCAACCGTAGGAATACACATGAAACACAGAGTCTTCCTTTAACACAACCCTTTGGAATGGGAAAGCAGCAGACATCAACAGTGAGAATGCAGAGGGCAAACAAGTTCACCAAAGAAAATAAATTAAGCAGAATGTTGCAGATTGTAAAGTGGCCAGAATAAAGGCCATTTAAGTTGTTATCGACCTCTTTCAAACACACACACGCAGAGCTGAACTTCAGTTTATCTCTCCATATAAAATACCACCCCTGGCAGCGTGGCGTCATCGCTTATAACCATCATTGAAACATTAATCTCAAACCAAGGCAGAGAAATTTGTGACTTACTCCATTACCACCTGAAGACCCACTGTTTTCCAGCCTTGGGCTAAGTACAAGCCAGATCCAGCCCTGCTCAAGTTTGACATTGCTCCTCAAAAACACAGGTATGCTATGGTAGGCTTTGCTTAACCGACCCAAACAATACACACTTATACACAACATGCACACAGGGTTACATTTTACCCAGTCAAGCTGTTCAAAGAAACAGAATCCAAACTAGAGAAATACAGAAAAATACCATCTTCTCAAGCCATCAGAAAACCATTAATGTTTCTAATGAGTGCAATTACAAAAATGAAAGATTCTGAAAAAACACAGCTAAAGATGAACTTTAATTAATCCAAGCATCTGGCTACATAAACCGGGGTCATGTCTCCAAATGCCTTCGCATTTGAACTCTCCCTGTTATCCATCCAACTTTGCATTTCTCCAAGTCTTGCAGAATTAACTGGAATTGCCTACGCACAAAAATGAGTTATCCCTTCCTAATGACTTACCCAGTCACTAGCGTTCTCTTTAGCTGTGAGCTGGAGAAAACAGGAGCATGTACCAAAGGTGAAGACTAGAAGAAGATGATCTCTTCTTCTAGTGCCTTCTAGGGACCCCCTAGGGTCCCTTCCAACCCTAATTCTAAGGAAACACTGAAGTCAACAGCTGTATGGTAAAGTGTTTATCTGTGTGTGGCAAAAGACAAATAATTCAAATGAGCTTTCTTAGTCATAATTTTAAAAATCAGAAGGCAGAATTCCTTAGTCTTAACCTGGACTGTACCACATGCAGAAGCTTACAATGAGTCATTCCCGTGATTAATGCAAGAGAGATACGGCGTCCTGTAATCCACTCGTGATCTTTGTCTAGACAACATTTCTTTCTGATGCTAAGATCAAGGTTAGGCTCAGCTATGCTTGAAAATGTGCACATAAACACCAAGCAGGATCTATTCCCAAAGAGCTCCAAGCTTGGATATTTTTCACAGGAGGTAATAAACATTTCTGACACTTCGGAGGTGTTTAACTGAGAAAAGTTACTCTGCAAGTAACACTTCTCCAGGCAGTTGTGTAATTCAGAACAACCACCTGGAGGGCCAGCTCCTGAATTCCAGGTGTGAACCATTCTCTGTGTCCATGTAAATGCCACAGTTGTTAATAAGCAGGAGGAGGATGCTGGCATTGCTTAAGGCCACATGTCTCAAAATCAGACACAGGTATGAGGTCTCAACCAACATATTCTTCTACATCCTAGTACAAAATTAAGGCTTGCTTGGGCTATGAGATATTTCTCCAAAAGTCTGGCACAAATTCCTGTGCAGGGAGGTAACAATCAAATTTGTGGCTTTGCTCCCAGTAGCTAAACTGACTCTTACTTGTTTTTTAAGTGCCAGGAATTGTTAGCGATCACTAACATTTTCATTAAGTTAAAGCATCCTTGGTGTCAGAAGTCAGTGGAAGAAAGAGTTTGATTAAAGAAAAATAGGAAAGGTTCCTGCATGAAAACACTGAAAATATAAAAAATTACCTTGTAATAAAGTTACAAGGTCAGCCCTTAAAATAGGCCAGTTGTGCTTCTCTTTTATCCTGCTTAAAGAATCAGCCAGACTTTCCATTTCCCACACTCTTCCCCCTCAAGTCCCCAAAAACACTCAGGGCACTAAGGGAAAGTCTGAAAGGCCCAAGAACAGTAACACCCAGCTATCAGACGATAACCTAATTTGAAACTTATGCTTTCAAAGGCACAAAGGTGTCTGATGATCCAGCTGAAATAAAATCCTCAAGCATAGCTGCAGTAGACAGTGCAGGAAGCAGCACAGGCACTAAACAAAGTCACACATTGTCAGAAAAGGGAAAAAACTGATCTGACGTGACGAGTCAAGACAAGTGACAAAAGTTTTGCTGAAAAAGGATCAGTAGGAAATTAAAATCATGACAGCATTTCTGTTCAAAATACACAAGACAATAGAATCCTTTTATCACAAAGTCCCATTTTCTCCTCCAGTTTTATTCTAACCAAAATTGCAATTTGCACATCACAATGCAGTGAAAGGATCCATGACTTTCATTCCCATTCCATGTAAATAATTTACTGCAAAAGGCTGGCTTTTATCAGTCAACTTCTGCGTTTTGCAGTTTTTATTTTTGAATCCTTAAGAATCACTAACAACTTGTAAGTTATCTAAACAGGTCTGAAAAACAGAAAAATCTTTGTGAGAAGGTTTTAAAAGGATGATATATTCCCTTGAAGTCACGTTAGCTTCATTTCAATTGCTATATGCAGCAAACAAAACCAGATAGCTTAAGAAGCTAAAACAATAAAATTTCACAATGCTGAATTTTTATAGTTAGTTTTACTAACTCCTTGCTATTACTTGTAAAAAAATGGAGGCAGCATCTTTATAAAATTTATTTTCTGATTTGTTTCTTCATGTATAGCCAGGTTCCACCTGGTTTATTTATTCTGAAGGATACAACACTTAAATGACCCCAATAAACAAAAACATAAAAATTCATCACAAGCCTCTCCTACAATTCCAAACAAACATTTTTAATCCGTTTCCTCCATTCCCCACTTCCAGCTGCCATTAAGTTTCTTAAAAAATAGCAAGAGTTTTGGGTTTTTTTTTCAAAGACATGAATTATTAGGAGAAGTTAGGTACTAGTCTCCTAGACAATATAAAATAGTGCATGTCTCTTCTCCACAGTCTATGAATCCCAGCTATGTGATTTAGTTCCTGCCACAGATAAAGTTTTACTATGGCACTTATTACATTGATTTTTTTTTTTTCTCCAAGTACTGCAAATTAAAGAAGCTCTCCCGTAAAAGTCTATTTAACTTCACATTTTAAAAAAACCCAAAACCTTCATTAAATCCTTTCTTGCAGGATTTCACTGGAAATTATGGTTTCGATTATGATACAACTTCTTAAGAAAAGGTAAAGATACAGTTGTCCTCCCAATTACAGCTTTATCAGCACGCCTTCCAGAAAAGTTATTTTTCTGTCTAATGGCAAGATTTAAACCAGGCACATTTTCTGTACACTTTTTTTGTTCCTGTCTCATATTTTCCTTTTTTCCTTTGAAACCTGCCTCTCCTATTGGCTCTTTCCCAATGCCTTTCTTCTGGCTGCATCTCAAGCTTGGCTGCTTTTCTCATTTTGTCTGTTTCTCCCGTTGCTCCTTCCTTGCTGGGCTGCTGCAGACGTGAGGATCCCTCCTCACAAAAGCAATCAGAGTCTGACTCTCAGCACACTGCACACACAGCTAAAGGATGCCTGCGAGTATCAGCAACCAGGCACGGTGAGCAGCCGAGCAAAATCTTCACAGTCTGGCAGGGCTTGAACTCCTCAAACTGCTTGAATACACAGTACCTGTTTGTCGAGGAGTGGTGGTTTCCTAACCAACTATACTGGAAAAGCTCTGTTGAAAAGATCATTGCTGCTTTAAAATCATCAGTGCAGCTGCTAGAATGAGGGAGAGTTAGTCTGTGGGGTTAAACTAGACCTGGGGAAAGGCAGAAAGGTTTAAAGGTGACAACAGTGAGACCTGCGTTACCAAAATGGCAAAGTGGATACCCCAGGATCCCTTTAAAAACCCATCACATGCTGATTTACAAAGAGGGATTGGCTTTGTTTAACCCTTGGAGAAACCAGAGATTGAAATCACTCTGGTCTGAGATCCACAACTTGCTACATTCAGTTCTGGCCACAGAAGGCACTGCCACACTCAAGGGGCAGTGACAATTTTAAAGTTCTGATCTATTTCCCACTGCAGCTCAACACTTAACACCTTTTGTCACCCTGATGCTTAATGTTTTATACAATTACAATTCTAGCACTGGTAGAACCTAGACACAGAAATGTGTTCTTTTGATTAGCACCTTGCTTCACCAGCACTCCCATTTCTCATCAATTCAAACAAGATCAGCAGCTACCACGGCATGAAAAACACTAGAGATGTGCTGAGATGAGCTGTAATATGACAGCTGGGTTTCCACGCTTCCAGGTGGCTGGAAGCATCAGGTTTTGGTAGGTAACAGGTTCTAACATCACATCAGCAGCAAAGAGGGGAAAAGGCAGGACTGTAAGAAGATCAGCAATTTTATGCTTTGATCTGACAGGGAAATAAAATGCTCTGACAGAAAAGGCTACAAATAAATCTGAATTTGTAAACTGTGCCAAGAACTTGTCCTGACTCACTGATCAGAAATACAATGCCAGTGTTTGAGCACACATTACCAGGAATGAAAGACAACAAAATTTAATGCCTGGTAAAAATTATATTCATTTCCAGATGGTTTTTAAGGGAAAGGAGCTGAACCTCTAGGAGTGGGAGTGAAGCGGTACGAAGCAGAGGACACAAAAAAATGCAGCTGGAACTGAGGAGAAAGTCTGACTCTCTAAAAACTACCCTTCTCCCCACAAAATATCTAAACTAGTGGGAAGAGACTCTCATGTCTTCTCCCTCATATCCCACTGATGTGCCCCAGCACAATTACAGTGTGAAAGAGGAACTAGGGTCTAATGCAAACACCACAAACTATGAACAGTACTGCACACACAAAACCAATGTGCTTTCTTCAGTTTTCCAGACAGAGAAGTAGGGATGAAGTCTGTGACTTCAAAAAGTCACAAAAAGCGAGCAGTTGACATAAAGCGGTTATTTAAAAAAAACAAATGAAAATTATTATTTTGTTTTTAAATTAGGTGATAAAAAGGGGCAGCAAGCACAAGTAGAAATTAATTTCAGGAAGCTTAAAAATAAGGATACTGTGGCACATGCAGGAATCACACCTCACTTTTCTTTGTTTTAATCATGGAGAATGGTACATGTTCTTACACCATCAGGACTCAGGGCTCTCAACATTATCACAAAATGTAACAATGATTATTATTAGCTGCGGAGAAGTATCTGGGCTTTCTCAGCTGGCCTAGTTTCAGCAAGAACTGTTTTGCTTCAAATGCAATCAACAAATTCTATGAAGTTGATTTATTATTGCAAAATGTATGTTCTCTCGCATTAAAGCACAAGAAATAAAGCATGACCATCATGTTTTGTAACTAATTTATTTTTTTCTCCTTTTTTAATCTGTCTTACAAGTTTACCATGACATTTTAGTGACAACAGTGCTAAACTAACTCAAAAACAAAAAGGAGAGTAATTAAAAATAGGCAGACAGTGAACATCATGATACATTGGCATAAAATTATCCCTTCAGCGTCCTTTGTAAAAATACTGCTAAAAACCCAACATTTTCCATGGCAATACTGAGTCAGATTGTTTTATAATATATAGAATTATATATGCAGATCGTCACAGCTCAAGCATTTGGTTAGAGCTTGCGCTCCATATTAAAGGCAAGAAAACATTTTCTGCTTTCTTGGAACAAAACTTGTATCACTGAACTGAACTTCTGACTGACACAAATTAGAGATCTTGAAAACTTCTTTGTCTTCCTCCCTTTTCCCTATAATTTCAGGAATCACTCGGGGCTCTTTCAGAATTTCTTACTACTGAGTACAGTGAAGGAGATGGCTCCTCTCAGGCTGGATGGGTTTTCTGCTCTTATGGATTCTCTGGCAATGATAACTAAGACATCTCTTGAGCTGCTGGGCAGCCTCTGCATAGCCTGAACCACCACCAGCTCTGGAGTAAGTGGAAATAAGAAGTTGGTTACATGTGCAGAACTAAAGGACTTTTGGGAAGGAGGGTAGCAACACCTACTGGTCGTGGCGCAGACTGAACACTGCTTTGGTTTGGTTTTTAAATTAACAATACTGAAAAAAGAGCTTTTTCTTACTAAAAGTCGTGGCTACATTATTGCTAAAATATATCAGCACTTGTAATTTCTGACCCTTAACAGTAAATAAATATTTGTAACTGAGCTGAGCTCTAGGTTTCTACATAAAACGGGACATAACAAGTCCTGCTGACGATTCCTTTAAGTCACTGAAAGATTTACATCACACACCCTAATGTGCACAAAGCCTTCCTCCATTACTAATTATTGCCTACTCAAAGCAACTGAAATATTATGGACTGCACAATCTGAGCAGCCACATATTTTTTTTCTACACTATAAAATATTGCAAAGTATTTAAATAGCTTCTGAAATGCTTCAGTATTTTTACAACGCACTCCTTTAATTTGCAAAAATAAGTTTTTCTTCCAAATTTTACTTGGAATAACATAGAACAAAACATACACAGCAGTTTTGTGATCTATCATCCCTTTCAAAAACAAACCACAGAGCGCAAACACCATTTTCAGAAAACACTTAATTCAAAATTAAAACGTCTTCAACTGTAAATATTTTAAATCAACTATAACAAATCTGCATTCAGCAATTGTATTTAATGCTTCCTTTAAATTTCCACTTAAAAAAATATTTTATTCATTTTTTCAAGTTGTGTGTGTCTATAGGTCCTCTGATACACTACCCTTAGGCATCAGAAGTTTTCCTGGTTCTCATCCAACTTTGGAAATAATATCTTCTTGCTTCAGGTGTTAAAAGGCTTCATACATTATTTATAAGGACTGCTAAAATCTAACTCCTGGATCTAACTTGCAAGAGAAAGAGTATAAAAAGTTACATATAGAAAAAAAAGAAAAAGCACAACTGTCCCCATTTCAATTTTTAGCCTCTCTTTGTATGCCGTGTATTGTCAGGCTGAGTCTGTAACTCTCATCTCTCCCTCCCCGTGCTCGGATATTTGTCTGCAGCTGCTTTGAGCCTCGCTGGATTTGACTTTCCTTGCATATTTTAAAGTACGATTTTCCAAGGGAAAAAAACTTAAAACAACTGCAGCACTGCTGGGCAACTTGCTACACTTCAAATATGCCGGATTTCTCTGACAGAATGGTGTTTGTTTACTTCCTGAGAAATCAGGCTAAAGAAAGTAGCCAGAACAGGGCAGCTAAAATCCCTATTCACTTCTCAAAGTCTTCTTCCTCTGTACTCTTCTTTTATATATGATGTCCACATATATGATATTTACATTTTGTTTGCCTCTTCCTGGTTTGAGAGAGTTCATTGTTAGATTTTTAGAATAACCCTTCTAACAAACTTCACAAGGGTGAGACTTTAGGATCTCCTTACCAAGTTAAGGAAGTATTTTTGTTTTGAACAGCAGTTCCATTTCCTGGGTTGTATTAAGGCAAGAAACACTGAAATGCTATTGATCTATAAAACACAACTAAAGGAAACAGAAAACTGAAGTCTACAGAGCCCCAGAAATACTCACCAGGATAAGTAAGTCCTCACCTTGTTACAGGAATGAGCATATTTGTTCAGAACACACAAACCCAAGTACCTGTTCCTCACATACCTGTTCCTGACCACAGTTTCACTTGGTCTAACTAGAGCATAGAGCAACTGCATCCTTGTAGCTGAACATGATGTAAGAAAGCCTGAACTCACACTTCCTACAGCTTGCTAAATCACTGGAATACTGCCCCATGCCACACTTGTAGCAGAACAGCAATGGATTTCTTTATCAAATAAGGTGATGTTATGTTCATCCTTACACTGGATAGAGTTTTTACACCTATTTCAACAGGCAGACTTTGAGACCTTAGTTCTTAAAAAAATGAATACGCACAATAGAGCATGATATCCGTTCTGTCTCCACAAAATTCTAAATTAACTATCTTGTGCAGGTTGCACCTGTTCATTAGACTCTTTAGGAAAATTAAGTTCTTCTGTCTGGGATTTTTATACCCACAAGCTTATATATATTTATTTCCACACAAAGTACAGTTGTGTGCTGTTCACTATTCAAATGGAAAGTCAAACTGGGTCATGTTTCTTAAAGGTTTATCTTATTAGCAGTCAAGTCTCATACAGCTGAAAAATGGAGAAAACAATTTTGTTTTTTCCACTGACATAGTTAAAATTCTCAGGTTAGTTCCAGCTCACAGCACTTTTATAGTTGGTTTCACTGTTTCCTCAGCCTTTGCCTCTGTGGGACAAGAAAGGGAAGGAGCAG
The DNA here is from genome assembly GCA_013397815.1 of Aleadryas rufinucha. Classification (NCBI taxonomy): domain Eukaryota; kingdom Metazoa; phylum Chordata; class Aves; order Passeriformes; genus Aleadryas; species Aleadryas rufinucha. The sequence continues at coordinate 53,297 of VZTH01012918.1, read as the reverse complement.
CTGGAACAGTGAAGATGAAACCCTAATCAACATTAGCGAAGAGAATTAAAAGCCACTACAATGCCTCTAAAACACTCTTACTTCCGTATTTTGAAGCTGAATTCGTTTTAACTGGAAAATTAGGTTTTTCTGTTTGGTTGGTTTTGGGTTTTTTGGTGAAATTTGTTATAAGTAAGGAAAAACAGCTGTCAGGAGCAGGAAATGCTGTGCCAGTCTCACCAGCCTTCCTTCTTCTACCTTTACCAAACTACAGAAGGTCTTGCAGGATGCATAAGGGGGAGGCTAACACATAAAAGGTAATGCAAAACACTCATTTGTATTGTTATCTGAAAACTTAAAATTTAGCATGCATTACAGAAACAAGCGTTAACATGGTGAATTTCTGGGACAAGTTAATCTGGAAGGAAAGTAAAAAGAGTGGAAAACAAACTTGCCACAGCACTGCTACCTGTTTTGCAACCCTGCTTGTGTAACACCCCCCAGGTCCTTCCTGAGCCACTGCCATGGGGTAGCACAGCTCGAGGATGCCCACAAATACCCAAACACACCAAAACTGAAAGCAAAAGATTAATTTCGCACCTTCCTGAGAGGAGACAATAGGTGGCAGGTAATCAGGGATGTACTCCTTCCTCTCTTCCGCATCCTTACTTCCCGGCTGGGGGAACTGTAGGACATTGTTCTTGCTGACGGGGAACGAAGGGATTTGATGTGCAAAAGTGACAGGTTCAATATTGTGTATATAATCTTCCAGCTCATGCAGGTTAACCCCCATAAGCTTGAAGGCATCGCCTACGTCATCCAAAATTGGATCCGTGCGGCCATCTGGAACAAAAATAAACAACAGAAGAACAATATTTTCGCAAAAATCAAGATTAAAATATTTGACCAGAAGATGCTTTGAGATTACAGTCTCCCAGCTCACCACCAGTAAGAAAGATGGATTTACTGCCCCACAGTTCTACCAGTTTTACTTTCAGAAGGGTTTTGTTTTGAGCCATCACTTTGTTTCAAATCATACCATTAAAGAACTGCACTCCAGGAAGCAAATCAAGCCAACACGAGGGAGCAGCAACAGGCAGCTTTACCTGGCTACAGTCAATTAACACCACATGACCCCATATGCAGAAAGTGCTCTTTACCAGTATGGAACAGATCAAACCTTATTTCTCAACCTAGAAGAGGAACAATTTCATTTTTTTTGAACTGACTGTAGTTTACAGGGAGGAAAAAAAAAAGTCTCTTGATAAATAAAAAACCTTCACCAAGTATCTTTCCACCAGATGAAATCTACAGACTTCAGAAACTATGAGCCACTTTACCTACTGGTTAGCTACACCTCCTGGATAAAAGAGAGGACTATTAAGTAGTGGTCTGATGAGGAGAGAATATTTTATACTAAACTTTGGGGGCTGATTTCCTGGGGTGCAACTAAAGTTTGATTCGACAGCAAAAATCTTACTTTCTTCACAAAAAGCACAGTGAAACCTCACTGGCCAGGCAGTCGGGATCTTTATTTAATATGATCTCCAAGAAAACAGTCCAGCAGAGGATGCAGTTTGTGCTAAACAATTAATTTGGCTCAAAGCTTTAAATTACACTTGCAGAAGTCCTCCAAGTACCTCAGTTTCCCTGACTTGACAGAGGAAAATCCCTCGAAAGGCCTCTGGAGGGAGAACTAGACACCTGGCTTTGGCAGCCAAGGCACCACTTCAGGTCTTTTCATAATAACAATAACCCAAAAACAATGCTGTAAACCCCAAACATGATTTTTAATTCAATAAAATGATATACTGAATTATTACAATTCTGTAGAATTGGCTTATGAAGATATTACATCCCTATATGATGATAAGCTGTGATTTACTTTAAAAAGTAATTATGGAAAAGCAGCCCTTGCTTATTGAAGGAACACAATGGCTATTGTGGAGCCCTGGCTCCAGAGAACGGGGGGATGCTCTTTTGTTTGTCCTTTAACCTAATCTCCTCTTGGTTTATTTTGAAGCTGAGGCAGCTCAGAGGGCTGGTTCTCACATCACTGCATGAATTCCACCCCCCAGCCAGCTCACGCCTGCAGGTACATTTAGAAAATGAGAATTTTGTTCTAGAATTTCCCTTCTTAAGTCTTGCAGTGAAGATAAGGATAATACTGAGATTATGGGGTTGATTCTCAGCTCTCCAACACTGGCCTCTTGTGTGACTCTGGGCAAGTCTCACTTGCGTTTTAATTCTTTCCACAGCTAAAAGGGAGATCAGACCAAGTTACTGCCAGTTTTACCCTCCTGTATTTGGAATGTGAACTCTGCAGGGTGAGAACCACCTTGGAGTTTGTGTTTGTGTAAAACCTGGTACAAGTGCAATACCAGTCTCATCTGCAAACTCCAGACTTGCATCCATATAATTATATGAGGATATCACCACTCTGGAGTAGAGATCTTTATAGTTATTAGGGGGAAAAAAAGCATGTTTTATGCTTAAAAAATTAAATTCAGGTAACTGACACCACTAAGAAATTTTGAGTTGTTGCTTTTAGTTGCTCTTCAGGCTATGAAGGTACCTGTGAACTCACTGAAGCATTTTCTAAGGTGTCAAGATTTAACAGGTACAAGCTTGACAGACAGGTGAAAAGAAAAACTTGGGGAAAACTTTTCAAAGGTCTTTTCCTAGATCTGCACATGATCTTTCTAACCTCCAGAAAAGTGCACTGACATGATTAGCAAGTGATAAATGCTAAAACTGAATTCTTTCTACAAGTGCTTTTTAAGAACACGTGGCAGAGAAGCAGCTACTAAGTGTAACTGAAGCATGCAAATATTTAACAACTGTATCACAAAACAATTATGTGTGTTAGAAAGTGGGTTCAAAAGGTGACCAAAAAAACCCCAAAGAAGATTCAATTTTCCCACAGCTTTGACATTTGCCTCCAAAGAGACAATGCCAAGTCGTAAGATTGATTGAAAGCTAAAAATAATGTTAAAACCTGCAACTGTCAGAGGGATAAAAAGATGGAGCAGTTAACCCTTCTTTTCAAGAGAGCATTCTCAGTGATAAAAGTGCTTGAAAAAAGTTTCAGGTCTGTATTCATATCTGCATTTAAAATCAAACCAGTTATCAACTGGAAATATACACAGCACAAAAATGCATTAGATGTAATTCCAGGTTATTCATCAAATAAAGACCTTACACTTTTATTTAAACAGTTTAGCGTTTCTCTTCTCTCTCTGGCTTAATAAAAAAATTGGTAAAATAGCAGAAGCCAGACACATGAAAGGGAATGCTGACAAACACGTAACACACTCTCTCCTGGTGTTTCATTTAGTCTTAGGCTTTTTTCTGTAAGCAAATGATGCCAAGAAAAAACTTTAATCTGTGTATACTGAACTTATCTCATTATTCTTCAGATATCTGTGCTATCCTCAGCCTAAAAATTCAGATGCTGAAGCCTCCCAGTGAAATAATTAATCCAATGTCACACAGCAAGTCAGTGCCAGATCACAAACACTTCAGAGCTTCAGTTTCCAGTCTCTTGCTGTTCTTTATACCACGACACTTTAAATACTATCATTGTTCAGGACTGGGAAGAGGTAGAAGGAGGTGGGAATAGTTTATCCAGCAGGTTACAACTCTCCTCCTTATACCCCATGAACAGTGATCTAGGAAAATTAAGCTGCACTATCTCCCTGAATGGGAACTGCGCCCCAACACTGGTAAAGCTGAGGCAGCAGCAGAGCTAAATTAAGACCATTTGGTCTCAAAACAGCTCACCAGAAACCTGTGGGAACGGCTGTGCAGCTACGATACTCTCAGCTTCCCTGGGCATGAGAACAAGCACCAGGTGAGGAGGAATCTGCACACAGAATTACATACCAAAAAAGTACTGGACTGAAATGATGGGCAAAGAGAATCCAGGCAGAATATTTGTGTGGAAAGTTATCCAGCCCTCAGCCCCACTGCTCAGCATCACCTGCAGATGAACCAACCCGTCCACAAGGAAAACCAAATCAAACAGAATGAGGATGGAGCACTAAACTCCCCTACAAACAAGGGTTTGGGCTGTGGGGAAAAGGAATTTTTAGAAGCTCCTAAAGCCTAGGTGTTTTTGCAAAAGTCACAAGAATTCCTCCAGCAAACAAGCCGGCCAGTGCTCATGTCAACCAAAGGCACTGTGAGGGGGGTATGTGGGAGTTAGGGAACTGTCTTACTTTCCTTAAATTCAGTCTCAGGAATAGCAGATTTCCTTTTGTCAAACTCACCCACCACCTCCTCCTTCCTGGCCCAAAGTTTGTATGAATGAGTGAAAATTTAACAGGCAAGTAAGTACAGAACAGAAGAGCTTTTAGTTTCATGCCAGGTTTCTTAAAGGAAGCAACTACAGTTCTGTAATAAATATACTGAGAAAAATTAATGAGTCACCACCCATGCAACATGCACACGTGTTATAAATAGCTCAGCATTCCCCCTCACGGCTGCTATAAAAGAGGGTTTTTTTAAATTTTATTTTAACCAGCAAATTATTAGGTATAGCTCCTTGGTATTTTAATTACAGGCTCTATCACAGATTCCTTGTGCTCCAGCACATCACATGAAGTTACTCCAGGATAACTGTTTCAAGCAGACAACACTGCTTCCATCCAGTAAAGTCATAAGCATGCACAATAGGTTATTCAGTAAGTATAGATGCCTTACTTAAATGCACTTAAGTGGGGAAAAAAGGGTCCTATTAAGGTAGTTATCAGTCAGGCAAAAGCATCTTGCCATTGATGCTCAGTCCGCTTCTTCTCTCAGTAACCTCAGAAATGTCAAGCAAAAATACATGTTGTCTTTCTTTATATTAGTAGCCAGTACACTTAAAATGAATGATACGGGCCCAGGATAGATCCTTGTTACAAAGTCATTCAAGGACCAGCAGAGGGAATCAGCTCATTTAAATTGATCACCAAAATCTAATCCTTTGATAGGGATTATTATTATATAGTGATAAGAATGAAGTAACTAAAAAAAAGAACAAAACCAAAGAAAACATATGAGGTAAATTTGACATTATAAAGAAATAAAAAATTGGCTGATGCCAGATGAATTCTCTCCTCTGTGGTAATTACCAATGAAAATATTGGTCTGCTGTTTGCATTCTCCCTCTGCTATAATGAAGTTTACAGGAGAGACTGTGCAGACACTGGAGCAGTTTTGGATCCAGTTTTGCCTTGGAAAACATTTTGCAATATCATCAATTTTTCCTTACAGTTATAATACTGTGCTCACCAGATAGAACCTGCCTTTTAATAAAAATGCAGTAGCATTAATAATACCAGTTTCAATATAGCCATTAATATTTTTTATAAGTATATATAATTATTATTTAGTCCTGCAAGGAGCAGCGACTCGGACTCAATGATGCATATTGGTCCCTTCCAACTTGAGATATTCTACAATTCTATGTTTGCATAAAAATAATCTTCAAAAAAGTAGTCAAACAATAGGAAACTAAAGACCAACTTTTAAACTTTATTTCCTAACTGTCAGCAAATTTCAGGAGCAAAAAAATATAAAAGCACAATATATCCAAGCATGTGCTCAGCACTCAAAATTGAAGGAAAGAGTATTGTAAAATCTACTTCTAGATTCAAAAAGTTAATTATCCACTTTATTACACTTCTTGTTTTAGCAGCAGATAATCTAAATTTTTCCTGTTGAAATATGGAGCTAAGCTAAGTAGCTTCTATCTGACTGGTTTTTAGAGCAATGTAACAGAAAAATGAGACTTTGAGGGGCATGAGCCACAACTCCCCTCCTCATCCCTCCCATGAACTGCACCACCCACATAAATATACTGGAAACTGAACTCCCTCACTGGATGTGTTAAGAGGTAAAACACGACATATTCTGCACATCCATAACCCACCACCTCACTGCCAAGCTACATTAGCTAAATTCATGGCAAACAAAGCAGATTCTGATCTGTCTTCACAGACAGCTCCCCCATACAAAAAAAATCCAACCTATACAATCCAGAGCAGATAACCGAAAGCACCAGCTCTGCCACCCCTCTGTCAAACCATGTGAAATAGGAGTGCAAAACAAAGTGGCACCTAACAGGGAGCTTTTCCCTTTTCACCTCTGCTTAAAACCAACAACAACAATGCACAACTCTGCTCTCAGAAACCACACTACATCAGTTTGTTTTGCAGCCCGACACCCTAATTACATACTCCAACACTGGTTTTCAAATATTTAATTTAAATTTTAGGATAAAACAGCACACAGCATATTGAATAGTGTTCCTCTGACAAGCTTTCCACAAATTTGAGCAGCATAATATGGTGTACTTTAAGAGGAAAACCCTGATTTTCTCCCTGTAAGTTCAGCCTCTCCTCCACCCCCAACACAGCATTCAGAAGCATTTCACGGCATCAAACACATCTCAAACCCGCTTTGCAAATCCTTTTGCCTTCTCTTTGCAGCCACAGAAGCTCCCATCAACTACAGCTACTGCAAATGCAAAGAAACAACAGCAGAAAAGTAATGAAAATCTTGAATGTAGCTCTCCTAATGGGATGTAACAGCTGGAACAAAGATCTAACCCAGCTGGGACGACATCATTTTCTTCTGCAAGTGAGAGAACACGTGAGCAGCGATGACAGGCTTTTCACAGCGATACCACGGTGTCTCAACTACGTCAGAGTAAATCCATTCAGTTTGGAACACAAAGATTATGTCCCTCAGCTGACAGCCCTGCTAACTCAAACCCCACTGGTTTGACTCTGAGATAACACCCTGACAATAAAGATGCTACAATTGGAATTTAATTAATTCTACTTATGCAAAACCATGGCAGAATTCAACTCATTCATCCAGAGCTGGGTTTCTACAGTAACTTATTTTAGGAGCAAAAGGAAACAATTCTGAAATCACAGGGAGATGTCAGCTCAGTATTAAGATGTCGTTTTACAAACCTTTTTAAAGAAAGAAATACAGGGATCATTTCAAGAGAGGTAATACAAAAAATACCACATCACTGGCATGAAAACAGCGTATTCCCCATCTCCTCAAAAAAAAACCTCTAACAAAAAAACACCAAACAAAAGGATTGTGATACTTGTGGTACTTCCTTCCCTATCCTAGAGGGGAAAAACGCCTTTCCCCACTTTCAGTAAGCAAACCCAAAGCAAGAGAGGGATAACCGAGCTCTACAAACTTCCAATCCACAGCACCAAAAGGAAAAAGTTTTATTTGCATCATCTCTATGTCTTTTCCTCCCAGTCGTACAAACACTGCAGCACAAACATCTTCCCCAACATTTGTACTAACCCTATCAAAGGATGGCTCTGACCAAGCCCAGGTGAGCTTCTTTTACACCCCATAACTCCATCCTCCCAAACCCTCTCTGTTGTCTCCTTTAATTGCTTTAAAGATCATTTCTGTGTGGATTGGGATACAAACTGCAGAGCTGCAGCAGCTGCACTTGTGCTGCTCAGAGATATGGGTTAATATCACACAGTCCCATTTCTAGACTAACTTGTTCTCAGATTTGGGGAAAGCTTGTACAAGTAAACCTATTCAACGTGAGAAATCCAGTTTGCAGCAGGAAGTCCCTCCTAAGCTTGGTTACACTGGCAGTGTCAGACTCAATCTCAATTATTCCTGAAATGATGGAGCAGAGGCAGGAGCAGGTACACTCAGCTCATCACTTTGCTTCATGGGGGATCCCTGCAGCAGTGAGAACTTCTCTTCCCTTCTTCAGAGAAGGGACACAACCTCCAGCAACAGCACTTTCAGCCTGTGGTTGCTCCTCTCCTGACCAAGCCACCCACACTGAGCTTCCCTGCTCCATACACTCTCCAAATTCATCCCTGCAGTGGAATCCAATACACACAGGCCTCACAGTTCCTTGGATCTTCATGCTGCATCCAATCCTCCACCAGCTGACAGCAGCTTGCCTCTGATTTTCCTCTCACCTGTGGCTGTGACACCTCATAAGCACAGTTCCCACAGCTGGGACAGAAGTGCTGCCAAACGTTCCCACTGGCACTGCCATCCCTGTTACCTCTCCAGTAACCTCCCGCAGGCCCCAGCACATTCTCTGAACTGCTGGTGGCTACTGTAGCCCCAAATCCACCATCACTGAGTCACCTTCTCCCTACTCAGCACTTCAGGCAAGCAATCAATTATCCATCCCAGCTCCAACCCCTACTCTGACCTCTGCCCCAGGGGCTCTCCAGGACTTTCCCCTCCACAAGACAGGACACATGGAGCAGCAGCTGCCCACAATGCCACAGCTCTCCAGCATGCCAAAGGAAGGGGGAACATGTCCCTCTTGGCACAGGAGGCACAAGCAGCCCTGTTTTTCCAGGTACACACGGCCTACAACCACCTCCCCAGGGTACCCTTGCTCCCCAAAGTCCCTCCTCTATGGAGATCTCCCTTCACTTCCCTCCTAAAATTTACAGATCCAGCAGGACCTCTGCACACGAATCTCTGCCACATGACACCCTCCCTGCCCCACATGTAGGGCAGCAAAGGCCTCCACACACACAGACTCAGGACCCTCCAACCACACCGACAGCCTGAGCCTTGTTACACGTTTTCCACAACATTTCCTGTGTTTAGACCCAGCAGTGACCCTGATAGCCTCCCTCTCCCCCCAGACTGTCACCTCCCCTCTCCTTCTGATCCATCAGCACCCTTCCCTGACACTCCCACACCCAGCACACACCTACCACCCTCTCATCTCCACTGGCACCACTCCAGACCCAGCAAGCAACTGGACATCCCATCCTCCCACACCCCATGTTCTGCAGGTACCAGCAGGACATCCAATCCCTCAGAACCTCCACTGCAGGCTCTGCAGGGACACTCACAATCCCAAGGAACACACATCTGTATCCTCTACTGTAGGACCCAGACCCAGCAGTGGTACTCCCTTCCCAATCTCATCAACACCCACATTCCACACTCCTGTGTAACCCAGCCAGCAGTCCTTGGCACTGATTCCCAGACCTCTCTTCTTTCTCTTCTCCCACTTGCTGTAAACTCACCCCTTCCATGCTCCCTCTCCAGCACCACCTCACCCCAAATACAGTGAGGCCCTGGGCATCCTGCCCCCCACCATCACATCCAGCTCTTTCTGCAGCACCTCAGTGGCAGCGTTGGCTAACTCCAGTCCCCCACATATCCAGCCAAACCTCTTCCACTGCATCCACATGAGGACACTCATACCTCATGCCATGTGCACTAAATTATCCCCAGCCCCAACCCACCCCTTCTGCACACACATACTCCACACCTCCCATGTGCAGCCCTGTCACACTCCCACGTCCTGTGCACTACAGCTCCACTTCCCCCAAAAAACATGTTAGGGCATCAGTGCCTTCCCACATTCCCCATACAAGTTCCCAGTCCCATAGCACCACTGCTTCCCCCCCTACATACAACATTCCCAACCCAGAGCACTCCAGCCCCAGCAATAGGACTTCCAGCCACGCCTCTCCCTCCCCACGCAGGAGGGAGTCCAAACCTTGTACCCTCCATCCACAGCACTTCCCCTTGTGCCAGAACAGTGAACCCTACACACACATCCCCACCTGCAGTGGGCCCCCACAGCAATGCCCCCAGGACACAAAAAATGACCCGAAAATGAGCCACGACAACACAGCACCACATCCTCCCATGCACACATCCCACCAGGTAAAGGGGCTGGCTGCCCCTTCTCCCCCCAGTTCACTCCCCTCCCAGATTCAGAACAGCCCAGCAATGGGGCCAACAGTCCCCTCTCCCCCTCCTGTACTCGTGTCTCCCCCTCCCCAGCACCCTGCATGCTGTAGCCAGAGAGTGGGACAGCAGCCCCATGTCCCCACACCCCAGAGCCACAGCCATAGAGCCTCCTTTCCTCCAGCTCCAGCCCCACAGTCCCAACGCTTTGCCCACACCCAGACCCACTGCCCCACAGTCCTCCCTGGCACCAGGACACCCTTGCACCAGCGCTGCCCCACAGCTTCCTTCCCCATCCTGTCAGTCCTGTGCACTGCTCCACAGCCTGGCTCCCCTTCCCCACAGCCCCCAGCCCTGGCCCACGGGCTGATCTTCCCCAAACCCACGCATCGCACTCAGTGACCCAAAGACCCCAGCACTGCCCAAATCCCACCTCCCCACAATCTCCTGCCCTGCCCAAATGACCACACCTCCATGCCCCTCCCGGGCCAAGCCCCCCCAGCTCCTGGCACTGCCTGACAAGCAGCTTCCACATGCCCTCCCCACGCCTCCACACTGATACCCCACAGCTTTCCCCCCAGACCCCCTCCCCTGCCCTGCCCAAACCCACATCCCTCTACCCGCCTGACCTGTCCCCCAGTCCCCCGCCCTGCCCCAACCCCCCCCCCCCCCCCC